>CM021108.1:636875934-637475934 GCA_007115665.2 Sequoiadendron giganteum | reverse complement strand
TTACAAATTTGAAAATAATAAAATAATCCTCTTTTTTAATTTTCTTTTATAAAATAAAAATAACCCCTCATATGTCAACATCCCCCCCTCTCAAAACTAGGTGTCCAACTTGGGGTGCTTTTTCACCTTTGCAAAACATTATAATCACTTAAGTGAAAATAAATAATAATTAGACATTACACTAAGTGAAAAATTAAATTATATTACCACTTATGACAGAAAATCCTAAATCAACTCAAAATCAAATTCTAATTGCACTAAAGGGATGTGGAGGCATTGGATGAAACAATGAGGCCATTTTGGAGACATTCTAAAAATAGACATGCTCTCCAAGAAGTTTGGAGAAAACCTAGATCAACACACTGTGGAGAGTGTCATTCAACTCAAAATCATCCCCTAAGCTCAAAGCCAACATCAGAAACCAAGAACCGTTGCCACTACATTCTCCAAGGATCTTGGAGTCCCCTTAACCCATCCATTTAGCCTACGAGAACTTTGGAAATAGGTTGATGGCCATTGAAAAGCTTAGGATTGAGAAGGGGACATTACATCCATGGTTTGAAAGTTCTGCAAATACTTCCCCAATGAATGCCACCACTAGACTCCAAAAAACAACAGTTTTCTCCCCAATGCCTATCACATAGAATTCATTTGTCACCATATAATTGCCCAAAGCAATGCTCAACTTGGGAAACCTTCTTAGTGCAAGTAATGGTAAATCCATCTACAACCTCACACTGAAAGCTTCGAAGTCTTCTACTCGTGAAATTGCGGGGTTCCCAACTATCTATTAGTATTGTAACTTGCTACCCTTGCAAAAATCCTCACCCTGAAAGAATTAAATTTGGGTTTACTTGAAAGTGTAGCAATGGTAGCTCCCTTAGCTTCCACTGAAGCATGCTCTTTGAACTCAACCTATTCTTCCTTCAATTCACTCTATCCATTGCTTCACCCTTTTCCTATTTTATCTTCCTCACTATCAGAAACCACCTCAATATATTGTACCTTGCCTTTCCCTAGACGCCTGTGTACCGATTCCCATGGCTCCTTCCAAGAGAAACACTTCTTCCTCCTTAACTCATTCTTGGCCTCATCTAACAAATTTGGTTTCTTGTGCCACTCCTTTTGAAAGGATCTTTTGTCTTTCTTTGTGAAGAAAACATAATTAAAATTTTGTTTTTGAGAGAGAAAACTCCATGCTTCTATCTCTCTTAATGGAATCCTAAAGTGTTGGAGGATCAAAAGCCTTAATCCATCCACGAAGAGATTTTGATAACCCCTCAATGAAGAGAACTAATAACCTTTTTTCTAAAACATTTGATACCATGACAACAAGTCTCAAAAATAATGAAACATAAGCATCAATAATCCCATTTTGTTTCAATTGGGCTAGCTCCCGAAAGTGCAGCTTTGGGTCCTTATCAAACCTATCTATGAGTCTTTGGTTGAACTTAGCATAGGAGGTGATGAGATTGTGTCCCTATGTCAAAAAATCGTGGTACCACCATTCATGTGTTGCTCCTTTCAAGTGCAAAGTGGCATATTTGATGGTTTTTTTTTTTTTAATATGGGATTCAATAACAAATAGGTGACCAATTTCTGAATCCAAGATCTAGCAATGTATTTGTTTGAACCATCAAAATGGGGATAGATAGCTTACCAAAACTCCTCTAAAAATATTGATTTTGAGGACCTCTGTCTCTCCTGGGTCTATTTCTCAGTTTGAGCTTACAAAAATTTGGTAGAGACATGGCTGCATGAGACTCCTCACCTAGTGATTGGTATTTGTGTAACCAATCCACATAACCTTCTTCTGAATTTTGCTGATTTCATCCTGCTGCAACTTCATTATGCAAAAATGTAGGCATCAAAGGTCTAGAAGATCTACTTTCTTCTCTGAAAGTTTTGTTAGCTGGATTGTTTGTAATATGTATTACTTGCTTCACCATTATAACCATTGTTTCCATTCTAAGTTGGGCCATAATAGTTCTAGCCCATTTACTATTTTAGAATATTTCTTGAGAAGGATAAAGATGGTGCCATGGGGATGTGCTTCAGCTATAGAGCATTTCAACAAAAGATAAACATCTACCCCATTCCTAGCATTGCTGAGTTGCAAAAAGTAGTTTACTGATCATAGACTGATTTGCAATCAAGCCACCATTAGATCCATATGTAGGATGAGGATGTACACAAGATAGCACACAAATATGACTTGGGCCACTTTAAGTTTTTGGTCATACCATTTGGTTTGACTAATGCATGAAACACTTCCAAATCTTTAGGGAATCAAGTACTCAGTGCTCAATTAAGAAAATTTGTTTTGGTGTCTTTGAATGATATTTTCTTATGTGTGTAAACATGGAAGGATTATATGTGGCACCTAGATTTGATTCTTGAAATTGTAGAGTAGCAAGATTTATTGATACAAGAGTATAAGCGTGACTTTGGGGTCATAGAATTTTTATTTTGGGCCATGTCTCTAGGGCTCAATTCATGTAGGTGGATGAACAAAATATTTAAACTGAATTGGCCATCCCTTAGGACAATAATAGATTTTAGAGGACCCTTGGGTCTAGACATCTATCAAAGAAATTTTTTTAAGAGGTTTTCACAGCTGGCAATCCTATCCAACATGAAGAGGAAAGGAGATTTTGCATGGATAGGGGCAACACACAAAGTTGGATAAGCTTAGGGAGGTAAACAACTCATGCCTTGTAATTGCTATTCCAAATTTCTCACAACCTTTTGTTACAAAAAATAATGTTTCAAGAGACACAAGAGGAGTTATAATGCAAAAAGAGCACCCCATGGCAATGGAGAGCACAAAATTGAAAGATTTAGAGAAGGGTTTCTTATTTATGTCAAGGATATTCTTATGATATTGCTATGAAGATTCAACTGTGTAGTTTTTTGAGTCAAACTCATTGACCCATGTTTCATGAGTGGTGGTTCACAAGAACCCATCTCTCATGATAATGAATGGTCCACTTAGCACTCATTGCATCTTGGTGATGCTCACAAAGGTGAAGCATTGGGCCTTCCTGCATCAAGGAGATTCTTGCCATCATGCATACTTTAGAAAAACTTAGACAACACTTGGTTTGTAGTAGATGTGTGGTTAAGACAACCTATAATAGTTTGAAGTTCTCCCTTGGCCAACACGACTAGTTTTCAATCAACAATAGGAATGGGTCAGTAAGCTCCAAGCGTATGAATTTTTAGCAATTTTTGATGTTGTTTATAGAGTGTTGGTAGATGGTCAATGCTCCCCTCGAGATTAGCAACATGGCTTAACCACCTCCCGTGGATCCATTAACTTTGGCGGTTGTATCGGGCATTAACAGGTTGATCTTTTGGTGCAACGACAACCGTGGGGCCAACAATTAGTATCAGAGCCAAAGGTTATGAGTTTGAATCCCCTTGGGTAACTTTGAGGGGGAGATTGTTGGCAAATGGTCAACACTCCCCTCAGAATTCGCGACATGGCTAAACCGCCCCCCGCGGATCCGTTAACTCTAGTGGTTGTATCGGGCATTAACAGATCGATCTTTTGGTGCAACGACAACTGTGGGGCCAACATAGAGTGCCTACTTTTGTAATAATCACCCTTAATTTTTTTTGAAAAAACTTGTTATCTCAAAACAAAATGAAATGCCATGCACTTTCTTTCCACTTTTTGATCACCAAGTTCCCAGTGTGGGTGAGCTGAGAGCATACGGTGTATAGGATTACAATTATTTGAAATAAAATAGCTGAAGGTAATCCATTTATCTAGTGGGGTTAGCTTGGCACTTCCACTTTTCAGTGGGAAAGCTCCAACAATAGTGGAAATGTAAAGCCAACTCTTCCACTTTTTAGTGGTGAGCAAATACAAGAAAGACCAACTCTCCCACTTTTCAGCAGTGAGTGAATACAAAAAGCTAGAGAAAATATTTCGCTTTTCAACGATGAGTGAGAACCAATAAGCCACTTATCCAGTGAGGTAAGTATCAACAAAATATCAAGAGTAGTTCATTGGTGGTATTGTCACTCGATTTTACAATGTTAGCTCATTTGAAAACTTCTAAATTCAAGATATGCATTTGCTGTTACAAGTATGATCATGAAAGAAAATGATAGAACATCCCTACATGTATGACAACATCAAAGAACTAAAGCGAGATATGAAATCGGAAAACTTCACCAAATCACCCCCATATGCACCCAAATGAATGCAAGCTATAACCATGTTTCCAAACAGCTCTGAATGACTTATCACATCATCAGAATATTCATACGGAAAAACCAAAACTGAAACTTCAAAGCATCTCCATTGGTGACTCTTGGCTGGAATCACACAACAATCTAGCTAGGGCATATCTTGCAATTCTGAAACTAGAAATCTATGATAGATTTCATTCTCAAAGATCAAAGAGAACCAAAAACATTTCAGCAACATAACATTATCATTCTTTAGCATATCCAAATGAGCCCCCAACACCCCTTTTTATAGCTTTTTTCATTGCTTTCCCAAAAACATGATTTATTTTGTTGTTTTTTAAAATAAAATAATTCACTTGCTCACTATTTTTTCATATAATGTTTTTTTTTTTCCAAGAAAGCACTTTTTGTTTTTCACTAGCCTTTCTAAAAAAAAACATTTTCTTTAAATTTAATAATTCATTATGTGCAAAAATTTAATCACCTTCCCGACGAGCTATTACATTAAGTTTTCCTTTAGTTATTTCTCAACATTAGACAACATTAGTGAAATATTAATTAAATAACTTAATAACTCACCCAAGTTGCGGAAAGTACTACAACATCATCTGAATCCAATTCTAACCATACCATGATGGAACTGAAGCAGTAGGAAGATGATTGAAACCAATTTGGTGACTTACTTTAAATAGACGTGCTCTCCAAGAAGTTTGGAGAACACCCCAAAAGTCAGAAAACACTTCAGAGAGTGTGCTAGCATCTTAGATTGAAATGTGAAGGACGACAAGTATATGATAGTAGGTTACTAAATTTTGTTTACGGACATAATCTTTTTAGTGCCTAAGTCTAAGATGAAACAAAGGATTTTGAATTCTTTGCATGTTGTACTCATGGTGGGACAATTTGAATCATTCAAGATTTGTAGGCAAATAAAGGAGAGATTCTCTTGGGAAAGCTTTAAAGAGGATGATCTTAGCGACATTAGGGAGTACTCTACCTGCCAACAAAATGAAGCTGAGCATGTTTTCCTTTTCCTATAGCCATTGCCTATTCATATTCAAGAATGGGAAAGTGTGCTCATGTACTTCATCACAAGCCTTCTTGTAGTGGCAGATTTATTTCTTAGAGGGGTGTCTAGGATACATGGTTGGCCTATAAAGTTATCAGTGACAAGGATAGTAGATCTCTCAGCTCTTTATGGCAGTAGTTTAACTTGACTAGCATAGGACTAACTTTCAATACTAGTAATCACACACAAAGAGGTAAATAGGTTGAGATAGCAAGTATGTGGAAGGAAGGAGATTTGAGAAACTACACAAGTCAACAAGCAGCATGGATCAAATGGTCACACCTTGGAAATTGTTACTGCAATGCTACCCACCATATGTTGCTCATTGGTACATCTCCACTTATCGCATTTAATGTTTATGATGTAGTAGCTTTTGTTGACTCAAGGTTCACAAATGGTAGAGTTCCATTTATATGGGTACAAGATGCCATTGATGTCACAAGGATGAAGTTGGGAAATGGAGCATTGTTACCACCTTGTTCAGATTTCTGTTTTGTTTGGTAGCATATGTTGCTGCAAGGATAGAAAATTTTGCTTCCCTTTGTGAGCCTATTGAATAGGCACAATTACAAAGCGACTGTGCCTCTTGTTTTTTGGCATTGCTTTTGGTGAAACTCCATTGCTCTAATATGATATTAGCTAGTTTTTTGTCTTTCCAATGCAAGTTCTTTTAGCTTTTTTTTATTTTTTCTATGGAAAAGAGATGTTTCAGCATCTAAAGTGTCCTTTTTCAAGATTTAATGAGTGTACATTAATCAAAACAATGAGGAGAGACAAGGCATTGGCAAAAAGAAGAATAGGCACAAATCCTAAAGATTGTGGGTGTGAATTTCATGGCTTGAGATAGATATTAAGTCATAAAGATAATAGGAGCACAATTTCCACTGCTTGTATGTGTGTAAGTGTAGAATCTTGGGTTAGGTGTTCTTGAGGGTTGCCAAAGGTGCAACAATCAAAGTGGACTCAAACTAGTGGTGTGGTGGAGGTTGTGTCCAACGTGAGCACCATGCTGGTTCAGGATGAGGAGGCTAGTTTTGAAAATAACATTAAGGTGCAGCAGCAGTGGTAGCACTCAATAGTGGTTGGTGAGTGTGCATTAGCAGGATTGATGTGAATGAAATGTAGATAGCTAGCATGATTAAAAAAATTATTCAAGCAAATAAAATGAAAATCCAATAGCATCTATACCTGCAACCATGACTCATAGCTAGTGGAAAAATAATTAATAGTTATTGACAAACCTACTATGGGGTGAGCATGCATGTTATATGCGCTCAACTATCTATTGCTGGTCCCTATACTCTTGTTTATTTAAACAATCAGTCTTTACAAATAGTTCTTTGTTTGATTTAAATACAAAATTTTACATAGGTCATGCATTCAAGTAATTTAGGTCGTTTTTTTGTCTTTATAAGGGTGTAAGCATTTGAACCATGTAAGTATACAGAAAGACAGGTCCATAAGAGATCAAAGGATGAGTACATATTGACATTATATTATTTCAATTAGTTTTTACATCCTTAACTAGAACCCTTGTAAGGCATTGCAAATATCACTCTTGAGGAAGATGGTGAGGAAGAAGACCATTGGTAAATGCCTTGTGTGTGAGCAATCAAAGACATATAGGTTACTTGACGTCTCCATGAATAAGGTTGTGATGATTAGAGATTTGGTTATAGTTGAGAAGATGTCTTTCTTCTCAGATAATAGTAAACAAAGGTTTAGTAGAAAAAACATTTGGTTTGTAGGTATAAAAAATCAATCAACACCTTCGAGATTCCAGATTCAAAAGAGATCATTCTGATTTGAATCCCTATGGAGGAGCTTATGCAGTACAAGTAGTTGAAGTCATGATGGAGAGGATAATGTTGATGAAGGTGATTGAGGGTTGATGATGATGAAGAAGACAAAGGAGATGTAATCCCTCTAGAGGAGTGAATGGTGATCAATTTTATGCAGGTATCCCTTGAGAAGAATGACTTCTTAAGAAATAACCCCTTCTAAGTTCTAAGAGTTTTCTCTGATTAATTTTCATTATGCACCTTTGATAGCATTTTGGGACAAGCTTTAATGCATTTTCTCTTCCAATTATACAAATGAGTCTTTGTTGATTCTACTTGCAACATTATCCGGGGCCTCTTTTTCTTTTATCACCTATTCAGTTGAATGTATTTTGAGGGGAATCCTGAGTGTTCTCTGAAAGCGCTAGACATGGATTTGAATTGTTCACACAGGGAGACAAGCAGTTGCATTGTCAACAATTGCATGATTTTGTTCCCCTCATACTTTGAGGGATATTACTATCTGTCATCCTGATGCAGAGCAGGGGGTAATCAAACTCAAAACAACCTTAAACAAGTTCCTTTATTCATCAAAAAGTGGGTTTTCCTTTACAAACCCTCATTCTTGCTTGTAGCCTTTCAAAAAGGCATTTTTTGACCACTTTTTAATCCCAACTGATCTTTAGAAAAGAAAACTTGTTTCAGATACCCATTTGGCCATTATTGAACATATCTCAAAATCAGATAGGGTTATTTTGTATGGAAAGGCTCAAAAATTGACTGTCCTCCTTTTTGACTAGGCCTAATTAGGCAAATATGCATGCAAATGAAATGAACAGTCACCTATAACTTTCACAAATCAAAGAATTAAGCCAATCGCTTTGGTGAGACTAAAGAGGACCTTATTACAGATCTTTCCTCAAATTTTTATAAAAATCCAATGGTGGAAATAAGAGTTATGCTATTTTTCCCAAAATTGGTAACTCTAGGACAAATTCAGACGGTTAAATCATTATTCATCCATTGTGTTGGCGTAACAATTAGCACCTCTGGAGTGCGAGTTGGTACGGATAGCTATGCACAATGCACAATGACTGCTTTTCAAATTAGGAGGGGAAGCTCCCTCTTTTGCTGATATGCGTGAAAAAGTAAATGATTTTAAATCCTATCTTTTTGACTCAGCTGGAAGAGGCACAAGCTTAAGGAAACCAAGAACATTGCAGCTAAAGATTTTCTTTGGTTTTGCAAATCTTAACTACAACTAAAACTAAATGCTTTAAACTATCCTATTCCCTCAAGAAAAACAGAGCATGGGGAATTAGGAGCAGGAATGTGATTAGACAATAAACTCTACAACAAGATTTCCAAGGAGGAGGAACCCCTATCCGAGGCGTAGGCTGCATGAAGTTTATTAGGCATGACATCAAACGATAAGCTCAATTACTAAATTTCCAAGAAGGAGGGACGCCTATTCGAGGCGTAGATATGCAACAAGCTTATTAGTAACAACACTTAAATGATAATTCTTCTTTTCAAATTTCCAAGGAGGAGGAACCCCTACCTGAGGCGTAGATTGAAAGAACAACTATTAACACAACATAAAGTTCTAACTATTAACAAAAATGCTATAACTTTCTTTAAACTTAATGAAATTTAACCAAACCAAAACCAAATGAAAGTTAACTCAATTATCTTTCCAACCATACCATGTGTAGGTCGTACAAAGGCCGTGCAAAGCCGTACCATGTGAAAGAACAGGACTGTTACAGAAGAAAAAAACACAAAAAATTTGCTCAAATTGATTCCAATTTTCATTCCAATCTCCTCCCAGCCTTCCCAACCTTGAGATTCATGTTTACAACATGTATTTATGATTTCTCAATGATTCATAACCAATTTTCAACTTACAACTATTCAAATTCCCACTTTGTGCACATTGACCCTTCATATTCCCACATTGTGCAATTTGACAACATTTGCAACATTGATATTTTTTTGCAACTAGACACTTCCACTCACCTAATGACCTAACTTAGACTCCAACATACATGAAATGGTCTTAGAAAACCTTATTACATATAAACAACTCAAACAAAACAAAATATCACTTTTTGACCCCTTGGAGGCATAAAAGCACTATGGGTGCCCCTGCACCACATCCTTTTCCAATCAATAAAACATTTAGGTTTTGTATTTGTATATGTAAAAATAATAAGGGTATTTAGTTTTAGAGAATGGGATGGTTAGGGTAAATTCAAACTACTCGATCCAGTATTTATATTTTGCCTTCTGTTTTATAAGAAGAAATTTGAGTTTGTTCATATCTGAAGGACTGATTAATTTTCTTGGGGGCGACAAAAAATTAGTCTAAGAGAATATGCTAAGGGGATTTTGCTAATTTAGTAGTTTCAAGAGAGTAATAAATTGTACCATCAGCATTTATTTAATTTTCTTGGGGGCGACAAAAGATTAGTCTAAGAGAATATACTAAGGGGATTTTGCTAATTTAGTAGTTTCAAGAGAGTAATAAATTGTACCATCAGCATTTATTTTGTGCCATTTAATAATGTATCACAATGGTTAGATTAGTTTGAACGTCTTTGGAGGTTGATTTATATGCTAGCCAAATATCAATACAAGAAATTGGTAGCTTTGTCTGCAATAATTTCTGGCTATCACAGTGATTGAATATTTTTCCTAACCACGAGTGGAGAAAGCTGTTTTTTAAGCCAAAAAATGATGAGGATGTTGTTGTTAAGCCCAAGGATTGGATGAGCTTCATATATTTGATGACAACTTTTCTTAAATTTATGCACTGCATTTTTTTAGGCTTCTTCATATTTTAGGGGATTTTATGAATTAATATTGATTTTTAGTTTGAAAGAATGATTGGAAATTTAAAATTTTTGAGTTAAGGACGTAATTTTTAGGAAAAATTATTATAGGAACATGGATTGCGTCCTCATTCGGGTTTCTGTTGTCGTCCCTGTCTCTGTACTGGTACCTGTACCTCCACCTCTCTAGGTAACTATGGTTATAGGTTAATCAGATTACCAATCCAGGTGCATGGACTGGTTGATTGAAAATCAAAACCTATAGACAAATTAATTACAATGATTCGTTTGACTAGTAAAAATTTGGAATAAGAAATTACATTAGCAATAAATATATTACTGTATTTAAATGTGTTTTGAATTATATTCGTTCTGCCCTCTATAAATGTCAGCTGGTTGATGAACACAAATTGGTTAGTATTACTAATTTCTAACAGTATAGTTGTGTGACCATGTCAGTCTTGTTTACATATTGTTCTTATTGGAATTGTTATTTTGGAAACTATTTTTTATGAATTGGTCAATTTTATGTGTATTCAACACTTCATGCTAAAATTAAATGTGTAAACCTGAAGAAGAAACTACAACTTTGTGGTCGAAATGAAAATCTCTAAACTTGAGTAAGATGATATTTTGGACACTACACTATTTTGCTCCAAGGGCTTTGCCAATGGGTAAAGAGGCTAGAGGGTGAAACTCCCAAAGTGATGGATTGCATCCACATTCCTCCAGCTACCAACAAATGCTTGAGGGTGTTTGTGTGCTAAGTGGGTCTTGTTATCTTTTAATTATTATTAATACATATGATGACAAACGTCATTATCATGGTAAGTTGGTAACTACTCATATAGGGCATCTTGAGATAACTAGAAACACATCGGTCAAATAAAAAGAACTGATTAAATAACGCCCATGACCTACTTAATACAGCACTAGTATTAAACTGATCAAGCCATTTTGATTTATTATTTTAAAAATTTTGATAGGCAGGGCTGTAACGAGTTTAGTGTATTGTAAGTTAAGTTGAGTGGTGTTTGAACAATGTATTGGTTTTAATGGTTTTTTAAAACCATGAAAAAATGAATTCCACAAGATAGAATAAACTAAATTGGGGAAGACATGTTCTTTCCTCAAAAAATTTCTTTCTTTATTTGTACTATTTGCATCTTAGTTTTATCATCTATTCAAGAATTCCACTTGATATGGCAAAATTTAAAACACTTATGGTGTCAATGGTAAAAAATGACATGAAATTCACATATTGTTTCCAGGCATCGGACTCTAAGCTAGTGATAGATTACAAAGATTGGCAAATACCACTTGGAAGTCGTTTTAGGTGAGTGATTTTTCCCTTTGCATGACTAAATTATAAAGAAACGAGTTATTTACATTGCTGTCCAGATGCATTTTTAAATTTAAAAATATTTCTCATGCTTTTAGGCGGGTTTTTTTCCTCTTCTCTTAACCAAGCATTTTGGATATCAATTACAGGGGAAGGTTCATTGTGAGTAGCCTTCTAGTTTTTAGGGTGGAAAAATAACAATGCCACTGTGGCTTTTCTTGCTACTGTTACCGTCCCTCATTTCTTGTATCTAGACTAGGAGTAGGACCTAAACCTGTGTTACTTTGGTAGAAGATCAGCAGTTGGAGTCTCTATATGTATTATGAATTGATTACAGTTGGTAAAGCTTTATCAGGCTCTCGTGTATTTTGGGTATTTGTGGTTTAGCTACACTAGCATGTTGTTTGGTTTTGTAATGGTAGAATGCAATCTACAGTTATGATATAGCACTCAGTATATATTGCTCTTGTTAGTGGATGTTCTTGTTGCAATTGGTATTACATATAAATAAAGATCAAATAAATCGTCAATTATGTCTAGCTTCCCACTTATACTAAATTTGGTAGAGTAGGGTTTTGTTTCCTTCAAAAAGATTAGGCCCAACTCAAATGTGTGATTGCTACATCTTGGGCAATTATCCTAGTCTTTATGGCAATGGGCAATGAGTTGTACTAGGTATTGCCAAAAGGTATGAATATTATTACAGATCAGACATAATCTGGTTATTAAGGTGGCTCCATACCACTTTAGGCTACGATGCAAAAGATCTACAAATACTAGGTTTGTATTTATATCTGACTAGACAAGGGGTGAATAAAATTAGATTAAATAAATTAAACATATTAGACAATGATTTATTGCCATTATATATGATTTTAGATCGTTTTGGCATTTAGGTAGATTTTGTACATTTGGGTATTCGTTTTACTGTCAAAATTTTGCTACCCCATATTTCCTGTCTTGTGTAGGTCATTGAAGTTGTGGATGGTCTTGCGTCTCTATGGAATTTCAAATTTACAGGCTTACATCAGAAATCACATTGGTCTCGCTCAACATTTTGAAAATCTTGTTACTGGAGATAACAAATTTGAGGTATTTGATTCCAAATAGTGGTTACATACACATGAATGCAATTTGCTATTTTTCAATGTTATGTTTGTTAGAATAACTAACCAGTTATGTGTGACACGGTCAATGTTGAGTAGGTCCTGGCGCCTCGTACTTTTGCTAAAGTTTGTTTTCGAGTTTTACCTCCAGCAAATGATCCAGATGATGGCCGCACTCTAAATTCAAGCTTGTTGGATGCCGTAAATGGAAGTGGGCAGATATACTTGTCGCATACGGTATATACCACTTAAAGAAACTTTTTCATTCTAATGAACATCTGTCTCCGTTGCGTTATATCTTTTGGTATTGTTTGATGTTATTTTCCATTTGTCAAATCTGCATCATGCATATTGTACTGTTTTTCATAGTTTCTAATTTACTCTTCTATGAGATGGAGAAAAAACAGTACCAATAAAGTTGAAATTTTACCTAATTAAAAAGGTCCTAACATAGTGGTTAAAGAAGATAAAATATATTAGTAAAGATTGCAATTCTGGCTAATTAAACAAGTTCCCTCCTACAATAGTGGCCATGTCATATTTCTTGCATTGGAAAGATGGTTTGAATGACATATTTAATAAGTTGTGAAGGTAGTCGGAAACTAAGTGGGACTTTTAAAATTTAAGATGTTGGTTTAGTACAATTGAATATGGCTATGAAAAAATATATAAAAGATTTAAGATATAAAAAATATATAGAATTAAATTTTTAGTTTGGGTTCAAGTAGAATGATTGGACATGTAGATGCAACAACATTATTTTTAGAGTTGAAGGTTGGGTTTATTTAATGTTGATTCATATTAAAAATATATAAAAATCATAATATATACATATTTGTAGTTGAAAAATAAGAATTAAATTCACCATAACAAATAACATCATACAATAAATAAAACACCATAAAAACTAAAAATACTATATCATTGTCAAATATTACAATAATATCAGTAATCAATGTCATATGGGTTTTCAAAAAATCATCATTATCTTTGGCATTAGATAATATAAGTAAATTAGAAGGACCAAAAGTAGTGTCAGTAGTACTCACACTAAAAGTATGTTGGATATTTGGCTCCTCCACAAATGAAGCATGTTAGAAAGAGGAAGCATCCATGTTGGTATTTTGTGGCTTTATATCTCACATCTGTGTTTCTCCTTCCTTGCAGTCACTTTGTTCATGCAAAAGAAGAAATACATTTATGCTAGGTCCTCTATAGTTTTTGAGTGCAATGAGTTGTGCTTTATTGAATGGATGGATCGTGTGCTTCAATTCTACTCAGATGCAAACATAACAACAAAGCATATGGAGGCAAAGTTAGAGAGTTAGAGTTATATAAGTAGAACTTAAAAATATTTAAGACCTTTTGTCTTTTAAATAAAAAATAGAAATCTTATAATAAAACTTTGATTTCAAGAAGTTGTAGATGTTGGAATGCTTGGTCATGGATATACCATAAATAATGAACATCCTTTTTAGGCTCGTCAAGAAGAGTAAAAACAATTTGACTATTGGAGTGTACAAAATAGTTTTAATTTGTAGAAATATATAAAATTAAGTTATCAATTCGGTTTTAGGTACAAGGATTGGGTATGCAAGTTTGATAATTTTTTGGGGGGGTTGGGTTTGTTTTGTGTTGATTGTACATAAAAATTAAAAATCGTACTTCAATATCAATTTGTCATACTCAAATGTCTTGTTAGACATTCATTGTCCAATATTAAAATAACAATATCAGAATTCAACATCATATGGGTCTTCAAAAATATTATCATCGTCATTGACATTAAATGATATAAGTAGATTAAAAGATATTTGACACAATCTTGCCAAGTGTCATCTAAGATGATCCACTTAACATTTGTTGCTCTCCTAGTGTTGGATTGTCTCATAGGGACCAAAGTTGGTTGATGACTATGCTAGAAAGTGCCTCTTGGAGCTTTACAAGTAACCTCAAGACGATTGTGTTGGAAGTGAAATGGGTCACAACAACCTGTTTGAAAATCAAATTAAAAAATATTAAAAATAAAAAACATACTTAATTTTAAAAAATAAATTATCGAAGATCTAAATATTAAATTTTATATTTTTTCATTTTCCATTAGTAGCTCTAATTTCAAGAATCTTTTGAATATTCTTTGTGACATGTGGTGGTTGATTTGAATCTCTTTGCCCTCAACATACACTTGTTTGTTCCAATCAATTTTATTATAAATCTTTTGTAGCATAAGTTTGAGGGAGTGGACAACACAAGATATTATAAAGAAGTGTGAATAATGTGTCTCAACCAATGTTTCAATCAATACATTTTTTTTTGCATTGTTTGTTATGACTTCAACATTATGAGACCTCACTTCCTCAATAGCTTCTATGAGGATTTGAACAATATATTTTACATCCTTTATCTACTACTCACAATCCATAGCTCTTTAAAATATTGCTCCTTTAGGGACATTACATTTGAATTAATTAAGTGTCATTTTTTGCATCCTTCCATCCAACGATAATGATTAACACCCTTCTCTTTTCATGAAGAATTTTCTACAAGTTTCAACTTATTGTCTAATAAAGTGTTATGCACGTTATCATAACTTATGTGTTTGTTTCCTTTTGGAGCCTTGTTATTTTTTCTCGTTTCCAATATGGTGAGCGAACAACATTGAAAGTCAAATTATTTTCATAAATATAGTATAATTTGTTGATCAACAATCTCATGGGATTCATTTGAAATGGCATTTCCAATGGTCTTTTTGGTCTCTTATTTAAATGAAGCTCTTGAGTTGTTAAAAATGAGTGGCTCCCTACTACAACTTCAAGAATAGGTGGGGGTAGAGTGGGCTTCAATTCTCAAGATCCTTTCTTTGCCAAAGGGTGACTCATTCTATGACTCTTTGCTTCATTTACTTGCTCTTGAACTTTGATATATTCTCATTTGGAGATGGTAGCACAATTATGCCATTCCTTCCTAGGCAACAGTATACCAACAATATATCAACAATTCAATGATGACAATAGCATGACAACTAGTCAAGCTAAAAGTCAAAAAATGAAAAAATAATTTAAAAAATGTTTTTTTTCCTATTGCTTCATTCTAGATTTGCTTGGGTTTTGTTTGGGACAAATCCATTCCATTTTTCTTGGACCTTGTTTATTTTCATAGACAAACAAACATGAAATTTAGACATGATTCAAATTGAACCCGAATTTGGGATTGCAAGCTGACAAATTGACAAAATAGCAAAATTATATTATATTATTCTAAATTTTTAAAAAAATCAATTTTTGAGTTTAAATAAAAAAAAATGGTAGGAATACCTAGTGCTTGGGTGCAATCCAAACTAGATGTATAGTCCTAGGAACAACTGAAGACTTGCTTAGATTGGGACCTATACATGGTGTGGTGTGTCCTAGGTACTAAGCATACTTGATAAGATAGTTCAAAATTAATGTTTAAATAAAAAGTAATCACATGATATAGAAAAATAAAATAACTAGTAAATTTTATGTGATACTTAAAGGATGCGAAAAAGATACATAATTTAATGTGAAAATTATGGACTAGACTAATTTCCTTTATATTTAAATACTACCTTTAAAAAAAATTAAATAATAAGAATAGTGCTCATACTTTAATGGTTAGAAATGAAAATCTTAGCATCCACACATATATGTGAGGAAAATAATACCTCACATAAATTATAAATATGTAGATTAATTAGAAAATGAATCATTTAAGTAAATAATCATCTAGATAGGTGAGTCAAGATTAACATCAAAATTAAATGTGAAATTTAAATTATTTAAATACCATACTTAGCTCTTGAGGTTTGATGACAAAACTTATTGAAGATGTGTTCGCTAATGTACAAAAAGTTAGGGTTTTGTCTAGATGAGTATCTCAAACTTTGTAAATAGTTTGTATTCCTCTAGTTCAAATCCATGCTTGCATAATTGAACTTGCACTCACAAAAATAAATTGGTTAGATGTTGATGATAGAATTTATAGTTTGCTTTGATGTTTTATGATTCAAATTACAATAAGAAACTGGTGGTGTTTACAAACACTTTTGGTAAATCTATTGAATTGCAAGGGTCATGTGTTCCTTAGCCAAACCTCTAAGTGGATTGATTTGATTACAATGAATCAAGATGGAAGACAACAAAGAAGCATGTAGTATGCCTAGGATGATGATGTGATGTTGATGTAACTTTTTTTGTTGTTTTGAATTGAATTCTATATGTGTTGAATAAATTATTCTCTCTCCTAGATTGCTCTAAAGTGAATTAGGGTTGGTCCTTGAATACATTACCCTAGTTTGTAATTTAGAATAAGTTGCATTTTAAATGGCTCATAACAGTTAGTTAGAGAAGGAAATGTTAACCCAAATTAAGAGATTCAAATTTAAAAGTTTAGGGTTTAGATTTTAATGTGCATAGAAATAACCTAGTTGTTTTTCGATTTTCCGAGTTTGGGCACCAAGTTTGAGTCTAAGTCTAAGTCAAAAATCAGCTTTTCAAGTCTGAGATGAGTCCAAGTCTTGTAACTATAATGAAGACATGCTAAGGTAAAATTATTTGTTAACTTCCACACAAAAATGTCGACTTACACACCAATCAATCTATAAAAGACAACCTAATTGTCATGAGTTCAAAATAAATAAAAAAGACATATATATGTAATTTTCACCGTTAAACAGTATTAAGTTTACTCTAAAATTTTGATTAATTAAAATGGTTTCAAATGAAAGCGACAAAACTTGTCAAAATGTTGTTATGACATGCATTCTAAGAAATTTCTGCTCATTGTGTTCAATCCTTTTTGACCCCTCAACCCATTAGCTATCCTGACTAAGTTAACTTGTCAATAACATTAACCACATATATTGTATTGAAAAATGTATTGCATCTCAACCTAGACCTAGCAATACTAATTGCTAACATCATTAATCCTTTATTTTTTATAGCACTAAATATATCTCTGTGATAATGTAGCTTTTACTTTTTCTTCAACCCTGTATACTAGCTTTAGTTGAAATTCATTAAAAATCAGTATCCAATGATTCTAAATGTAACATTTTATTACAAGTGATTTTAATGACATTGTTTTGAGCTATTAATCAAGATAGAAATAGAAATTTGTATGTGAAATCTGACAAAATTGTTTCCAACGGATCTCCAGGTTTTATCAGGCATATATACTTTGCGTTTTAGCGTGGGTGGAACATCAACAGAAGTACGACATGTGAATGCTGCTTGGAAACTTATTCAAGACCAAGCAACCATTCTTCTAAGGAAGAGTAACCAGTTACTGAAGTAATCTGTACAAACGTATTTGCTTTGTCACAACTATCATTCATTATTTTTAGACATAATAATTGCATCACATAACAGTATTATTTTGTTTGTGAAATTTGTTGGGAAGTGGAGAGTATGTTGGGAAATGATGCACGCGTCTGACCATCATGCAATTCGTTGAGTATATCATGCATATTGAAATAACTGTTTGTAACTGCATGTTATCTCTGCATGTCTCCGAACTCTATGTATGCAGCCTATAATAATACAGTCTGAACAATGTAATCCAATTCAGAAATAGTTTTGAATAAAAGATTTTTGTATTTGTGTTATCTCTGAGTATGTGTATGCTCTGTTTTTAGTTTGTCTATGTCCCTGTGTTATAGAATCTACAAAATTGTATGCACGATTCTTATTTTATTGGTACACAACTGCAGTTCACCACCATTATTTTTCATTTTGAAAGTGGAATTTTGAATCATTCATGAAGGAAAAAACTCTTCAAATTGGACATCATTATTTTCAAAGTGGACATCATTATTGGTTTCTAAAAAAATATGAGTAATGGAATCCAAAATCTCTAAAGAGGCAATAGACTACAAAGTAGTCGGTGAAGGGTAGCATTGCACTCTAAGATGACCATAGCCAAAACCGGAAGCACCGTGTAATTCCCAACACCAAATTTGAATCTATAAGAGGGCAGGGTTGTATAGGACAAGACAACATAAGGTAAGTGAGGGTCTCATAGACCAAATTGATGTCTTTTGTCTTGTGATTACCTCTAAAGACTACCCTAACGAAAAGACTTAGTTAACTGTATATCTTTAGTATCTTCAAATTAGCTAACTGTATAATATATCTTTGAGATCTATAACTAACAATGGAGATTAACTACAAAAGTAGACTGGAATTGTTTACCATATCACCGATCTTGATTCTCCACCATTAATCTGCGTATTCAACATAGATATGCCAATTAAAATACACCAACATGTATTTAAGTTTATTTATATGCTACTCGAATGCAATATTCTACTGAAACGAACATGCGTAAGGTGGAAAAAGTGATGTTAGCTACTGCACTGAGCTGCCATCGCCATCTTTCATTTAACATACATGCTTGCAATGTTATATATTACAATGGAAACCCCAACTAACAATTTGCAACACGTCACATGCACAAGCACAGTGGTTCAACAAAGAAGCAATATGTAAGGCTAAAATCTACTTCTGCTCCCTATAAATAAGAATCGTGCTGCGTATCAATTGAGCATTCAATTTGTATATATGGTTAATTGCTTGAATTTGTAGTAGTTGCATAAAATGAAAGTTAACAAGTAAAATGCTAAAACAAATATGAAAAGAGAAAATCAATACAAAAAATTGCTATATATAAGTTCATTTTTGAGAGAAAAGTCTAGAAAAGTATGCTTCTGGCCACTTTATCTCCACTATCATAATGCAAGGTTTACAAGCCAATAATTTGATTGAGTCCCCCAAGAATATTATAGTCTTTTTGATGCAAATGGTAAGTAGTTTAAATAAACAGATGACTCATAATTGCTTAGAGTTATACAAGAAAAGCACAAGAAGCTGGGAGAACAATGGAGAGTTAGAGAAAGCATACTCTTATTAAATATGGAAGATTTACACATGCTACGGGAACTCCAAGATATTTGAAACCCAACAACCTTTTCTACCCAACTAGAAAATATTCAGCCCACTGGCAAAGGCTGCATTACAATCTACCCACTTGTTTAAACCCTGCTATGCCTATGACTACCCCATTCAGCTTTAACTACAACCTTCATTTTGGCTTCAGCACCAACTTCAACAACCTCTATAGAAGGAAAGTATTGTGTATTATGTTGATGTAATATTCCGAACTCAATTTCTAAGCCAATTTCTTTTAAATTTCACAATATTTGATGTTTCGATATTTTGTCAAACAATTTGCAGGTCTGCTGATTTCGATTTTTTTTTGTTCAAATTCGTATTGAAAACATAAATCATTGCAAAATGATTCCCAATCCTCATCATAATGAATATCATTATTCCATCAGATCATTGCATGAAATATTTAACAGATATGTTTTTTATATTTTCACTAATATAACTGTTACAAGTAGGAATTTCAATAGCTACATACATCAATGATATCCCTATTCGAACCTCGGTATTCCAATATAGATAGCTGACCTTTAAAGTGTAGACCCACCCTCATTGTTGCGTCCAAGTTTGGCTGATAACATCGACTCTTATATGCTCCACGCCATTCTTTGTTTTGTAGGCTGCTTAGACATTGTCGTGCATGGATGAGCTGCAAATTTTAGTTGCATGTAATTGGATTAAACAATTAATAAGAAGTGTTAAATAATGGAATGAAATACATTTAGATGAATCTAGATTTTCTCCGTAAAGAAATTAAGTATTATTTGATTATGAAATATTAGCATACAGGTTTAAAACATAAAGCAATCTAAATGAAGAAAGAAAGTTGCCATCAAATTGACAAATAATACTGCAAATGAAAATAAAATGTTCTCATCTACTTGTCAAATCAATGTGTATAGATTTTATGTGATAAGTGAGATTTTGAAAGCTTTTACCTGATATTTTGGAGGCTTTTACCATTAAAGGACAACTAAAACTTGTTTTGCAAGCAGGCGTGAGACTTGTTTCAAGTTCAAATCTCACACTATATGCAACCTATTGACTAATTAATTGAAAATCATAATACACCGGATTTCATTTTCAATTAATTAATAAATATGGTCAAAGGTGCATTCTTGACATGTTGTATGCCATATGCTCTAACATAGGTTTGCACGATATATATATATATATATATATATAATTCGAGAACTGTAGCAAATAATTTGGTAGCCATTGGAAAATTAATGAGGTTTACAAGTTTAAATTAGTTGGGTCCAGGTCTTCGTAGGTTCGTGCAACAAGTAGAAAGATGGAGATAATTTTCATCTGAATAGAGACAGTGCACATTCCTGACAAAAGCGTGCAAACCTATGTTGGACAATGTATTGCATATGGCATGAGCATAAGACCATCAGATGCATATGACCTACATCTAGTGCCCCAATATCCTCCATTGGCCCCACTTATTTAAACTTTGGTTGTATGATTTCTTCTAATTGTCCATAGTATAGCATATCCACATTATATGGTGGTATGGTCAACAATTAATTAATTATATGGTTTTCAAAATTATTTCACTATGGCATTCTTCACATATAGCACCATAAATCATCTGAAGCCACAAATTGAGAAAATACATTAATTCAAAATCAAAGAATAATAAATTTTTGTTTGCTTGCAAACTTTTGAAAATTTGTACAAACTTCAATCACTCTCTAGCGTGAAACTTGTGTGATTCCACCCTAAGGTAGATATCTCACTACCAGAACCAATTTCCCTTAGGGTTTTCATCCCAAGGTTGCTCTAGCTTGAAGCTCAAACTCCACAATAAAGAAAAATAAACAAGCCTCCCAAATGAGCTCTCAATTCACTTTTTTATAATTTCCCATAGAACTTTCCTCAAGTTCTTTTAATTTCCCACTCAAAATATATCATTAAAACACTTTATAAAGTGACTTTATAATATTTACTTTTAAAATCACTTAAGTCAATTAAATGAATTAATTAAAATAGAGTCATCCAAAATTTTACTTTATTGGACAACTTTACTTAATTTTTTTTATCTTTTATCTCATATTATAGCCCATAAAGTGACCCAATATAAAGTCACTTATTAAAATAACCTAGGTTCAGTTTTTAAATAATTAAATATAAATAATCTTGAGAAGCTTATGACTATTTAAAAATTAATTAATTATTTAATTAATCCTTAATAAAGCCCAAAATTAGCGTACGAGAATTATATAGGTTAGAAGGGACACTTTTGACTACTCAATGAAAGGGGACATTATATTTGATCTTCCCATTAATGTGGGAATTATAAGTCTTTTATGTGTCAGTCTTTTGTAATTGAAGCTTCAAGTTCTCATGATGCATAAATTTCGATCTATATATGCTAATTTCCTTATCATTTCTAGAATACCTCTATTTTCTACTTGTACATAGTTGACAATTTGCACAAATTGA
Source organism: Sequoiadendron giganteum (assembly GCA_007115665.2). Lineage (NCBI taxonomy): Eukaryota > Viridiplantae > Streptophyta > Pinopsida > Cupressales > Cupressaceae > Sequoiadendron > Sequoiadendron giganteum. Next base: position 637,454,183 of record CM021108.1, on the reverse strand, counting down.
CATAATTCACAAGGTTGTGTATGGCATTCTCCACCTATCAACCTTTGAAAGGCTTCTTTGCATATCCATTTTCCAAGGGATGGGGTTGATTTCTACATGGCTTCACTAAATTTTCGTGACAACACACAACAATCAAATGACACAAAAATAATCCACAGTAGTCTAGTCAAACTCACTATTCCTCATACAATGAGTTAAGTGGCATAAAACTACCATTGAAGTTTCTAAGAACCTTCCTACATAAGTTTTCCAACCCATGGAATCTTTTTGACTCCAACAACACTTTGCAATACAACCCTTTTGACTATTGCTCTTGCCTTCACTAGGTCCATCCTCAACCCATCTTCAGATATGATGAATCCCAAATATATTTGTTTAGTCTACACATGGACATCCATATTTTCAAATTCACACAATTCCTTCATCATCTATGCAAAAATTTGAAAGCGCACAAGATGCTCCTTCATCTTGTTGAACACCTATATAGCTGATATAACATCTTGGAAATTGGCTATCATGATGGTGAAGGTGTTCTTTCTTCCATGATAGAATATATTTTTAGTAATATTGCCACAATCTACCCAAAAACACATGGCAAACATCCATGGGAATTAAATTGGACCATACTTCATCTATGTAACCTCTACTATAGGATGCACTTGTAAATTATTTTGCTATAGAAATTTGTTGTCCCTATTACAACTAAGAGACTCCATATAGCATGAGTTATGTGAGAACTTTCAACCCCAACTTCTAAACTATTTTAGTGGACTCTAAATTATTAGTACTTCATCAAATTATCAATATGCAACATTTACCCTATAACCTAAGTACAAAAGATATTATTCCTCAACCATAGTTCGTTTTTTCTTCAATTGGCTTGAGTTATCACTCTTCTCATCAATGATCCTCCGTAGCCTCAAGAGTTGTGCTTCCTTCTTCAATCTCATCTTCGTTGTATGCAACATTAACATGCTCTTGTCTATTGAGTTCTACACATTAACATGCAACATTAACATTAAGAATTGCACAAATACTCATACTTTACCATATTAGAATTTTCTCCTAAAATTGTTCAATTTTGTTATTGAGTTCCACACATAGTTTGTTTCATCTAGTTTGGTGCCTTGTTTGGTAACTAAGAATCAAATTCATTCAATGTGAGATGATTTGAAATAATGGAAATACCTCTAGCATCTCACTACATATGGCATCCACAAACTACTTGAGTAGTGCTTCAATATCTAGCCACTTTGTGCTATGTGATTTCTTCTTTTTTGACCCAAATGAACTATTTCAAATAATATAGTTTTTAGAAGTCCATATTTTAAACAATAATATTAAATAATTCCAATCTATTCATAATATTAAACTATTAATTCAAATTGTCTTACATATAAGGATACTATCCTTAGTCTAGATTATGGGGAACAAATCCAAATTATTAGAAACATTTGTATTTATACTCTGGTTTGAATGGATTTTTTCTCCCACATCTATTTTTAGTATATAAGTCCAAATTATTTGAAATAGTTCATCTAAGCTTGAGTATCATTCGCATAGTGAAATGAATATAGATAATCTTGTGTGCATGAAAATGTGCTCAAATGTGAATGAAAATTGCAATAAAATCCAAACAAAACACAAAATAAAACAAAAACTCAAGAAAAGGAATGAAAGGCTCAAAATAATATATAATTTGATGAAAACAAACTATATTGAGCCTCCCATTGAGTATATTTTCCCAAGATTGTCGATTGGATGTGTGGTCACATAATTTCGACAGCATAACGACACTCCAAGTGAAAAAGAGTGAGACCCTTCATAAAATGGTTGAGTGTGATATATAAAGATTTTGAGGAAAGTGGTTGAAGGGATAGGGTTAGATCATGGGATCAATGGTTGATATGAGAGGTGATCTCTCAACTCATGAGATTGTGTCAAGTGGCACAATGAGACGAGTTGAGAGGGATACGGGTACTATGAGGTACCTTGTTTAAGGTACCTCATAAAGGAAACTCTTGTCTTCTCACTCAAAGAGGACACGAAAGGAATTAATTTTTTTTTATGATTTTGAGGAAAAGGACCCATGCCCCTAACTATAAGGGTCTTTTTCCAAAAAGGGAGAACATTTAAGGTTGAGTGTGAGGAGGAAGATTTTGTGGGGATTTGGAGTAGGTTAGCTGCACATGATTAGGGAGTGGATTAGGTAAGTGGTTAGGATTAGGATTATAGGGCAAGTGGGAGAGTTGGAGGATGGGACATGTGAGGGGAATTAAATAAATAAGAAATTATCTATTTAATTGTTAGAAGAAAGGGAGTGAGGATAGATTTAGGAATTAAATTAAATAAATAAGGGTATTTATTAAAAATTTAATAGATGAAAGAGAATAAGGATGAGAATAGGTAATATTAGTTAAATAATATCGATATTATTTAATTAATATAGAGGATAAGAAATTGGTCAAATTAGGGGTAAATTGACCAAATACGATCAATTTTAGGTGTCTACATTTTCCCCTCTTTGAGATGGTGGTACAATATAGTACCATTTCAAAATATATTAAAAGATAGCACCTAGAAGAAGATGGTTAGATTAGGGAAGATGATTTGGTTATTCAAAGGAGTAACTAAGAGGAAAGATGGCAAGAGTGAAGATGAGGATTAGGATTGAGGATGCCCCTTTAAGAGGATAGGTGGGTTCAAGAGAACACAGGTGTGCTCTCAAAATGGAGGAGAGGTTGTAGGATAAAGGAGAAAGATGATGCAAGATGATGAATATAAGGCAGGGTGGGAAGAGAAAAATATAATGGATAAAGGATGTTGTAAGCAAGCAAGCACAATTTAGGATTCAAAGACAAATATGATGTTACCCCAACAAGCTGAAAATCCAAGATCAATTGATGATGGATGAAGTGTTGTTTATATGGGAATGATATATCTTGAAACAATACAAGGATTGGGAAGGATACATCATGATGATGATAATTGGAGTGTTGTTGATGTGGGAATGATATATCCTAAAACAACACAAGGATTGGGAAGGATACATCCCAATTATTATGGTTGGAGTGTTGTTGATGTGGGAATGATATATCTCAAAAAAGAACAAGGATTGGGAAAGATACATCTCAATGATCTGATGATGGTTGGATTAGGATCAAGACTTGTAGCAAGACTATAAACAAGACCAAAGATGCAATTGGATGATTTTGATTGGTTGCATTGATTAAGATTTGCTTGCAATTTGGGATTGCTAGGAGAAATGGGATTGATGAAATGGATGAAAAGATGCTTAGACTAACAAATCTATATTAGCCTTAAAGGATTGAAGGGATAATGAAATGATTAGGATGTATGAAAATATTCTTAGACTAACAAATCTATATTAGCCTAAAAGTAATGAATGGATAATGAAATAATTAGGAAATAATTTGGATGGATGAGATGCATACGATTATTGCATGAGAAATATGAGAGGATAGAAAAAAAAGGCAGATGAAGATTCATGTGCACACAAAATCCAATATTAAGTGGAGTGATGAAAATAGATAGGATGGGGGATAGGGATGAAGGATGAATGGATTATAAACATGTAAGATAAATAGATGGGGGGATCAGGAGCCCAATTAAAACTTTCATGTAGTGAGCACGTAATTTGATATAGCATGGGACACTATGCACTTGGGTATGAGTAACCAAGGTGACTTTGTATCACATGGATAGGACTAACTCAACAAACAAGAAGGTCAATCCAACATCTCACAAAGTCATAAGGGACTTTGGTGGGCATTGATATTGTAAAAATACAAACAAAAGTAATTCCCTAGCATAACACAAGGTCACAAAAGATCTTGGTGGATACTATGCAAGGCAACCAAGAAAACACACCAAACAAAAATCCAAAAATTGCTCTTATTTTCACAAGCCAAAGCACACCATGATATGATGGATCATGGTAACTGTGAGGAGGTGAAGTAGGAATCTCAAATAAAAGATAAACAAATATCCAAGAGAACCAGAAAAATAACAAACATCTCAAATACATTTTTTTCATAAGGATTATGGATGGGGTTTATATGGTCTAATTTGAGGAATGATATATCCTGTGAAGACCAAGGATGGACAGGTAGAACCTAGGATTCAAGATACCTGAAACCCAAGGGGGATACTAGATTTTGTTGAGGTACTAACTTGATAGGGCATCTTGGTGACACTATTTTTCAACTAGTGAAATGAACTAGGCATTGATGCATTATTTCCTAATAGTTATTTTAGGTGCAATAAAAGCTAGCTAAAGGTAGGACATAAAATGTACCAAAGGGCACAATGGTGCTATTGAAACTTGTTATGTTGCATCTAAAATGTGAAATAACATATTTGATAGTGGAATGGCGCATTTGATAGTAGTTTGGTGCATAAGATAAAGTGGGTTGGATTTGATTAGGGTAGGTTCATATTTGGTTTGGCACATCTGATGTTGGATTGGTGCATTTGAAAACTAGGTTGCATCTGATTTCTTAAAATGGCTCATTTGAAAAATAGGGTCACATATGATTGTGTTTTAACTTGCATTTGATTATGTAAGAGCTAGTTGACTTAGGTTATTTTCTTGATTTTTGATAGATTGATTTTATTGCTATGTTTGCAATTTTTTAAGATCCGATTATGTCTAGGGAGTAACACCCTATTATGTTGTAGCTAAGTGACATAATTTGAGAGCTGGATCACACATTTCTAGTAGTGGTTCGATTATGACATATCACATACATACCAAAGATCAGGGCTCATAGGGCAATGATGATAACCCTCATCGAGAGATGGAACAATGAGCAATCATATTTTATTCTACCTACTAGATAGGCCACAATCACTTTGGAGAATGTGTGGAGGATCTTGAGGATCTCGATTCACAGTGCTAGGGTTATCTATGACACCGACATTGGTGAGGAGTAATTAGATCGAGTATTCCTTGATGATGATCTCGGTATCGAGGATGATGACATGGATTTAAGGAGAGTGATAGGGAGATTTAATTATTTCCCAGTAGTGTCATAAAATTTCACCCTATGGAAATTTTACACTTGCGCATTTAGCCTACTACATTTATGGCACCTCATTGCATTAATGATAAAAATCCATTCAAGTCAAAATTTCATGATTCCAACTTCATAGGGAACAATGAAGAAGCGTTAGTAGTACATACACATCATTTCTTACAAAATTTTGAGTAGGATAGTTGCATGATGTGCAGACGTCTGTGAGATACATTAGCATCCCTAAACTTTTCGAGTTTCAAATGAGGGAATCTCACATCCCTTGCCTATGAAATGTGTCATTGTGGTAGGAATGCGAGTGTAATGGCTCTTCTTTCCCATGCAACCTCACAAAACTCCTTTTTTCACTCTTTCTCTCATTCATTCTCACTCTCTCTCATTTGATCTCACTCTCTTGCTCTATTCTCTCTTCTACATCTTTTCTCTCTTGCTCTCTGCAGTGAAGCTCTATCAGATTCTCATCTCATCAACAACCAAGGCTCTCTTGCAATCAATCACATCTCATATATCAAGCTAAGAGGGAGCCACAGATTGTTGGTAACGCTCTCTTGTCTACTTTCTCTTATCTATTTGCAATCATCTATTTGTCTCATCTATTACATTTGTGATAGGGCCTCTCCTCCACAACGGGATTTGTTTCTATCACACACCTATTACATTTCATGTCATTTTGTCTATCTCTATCTATTTGGTTGTACATGGAGACTGAAACACCAAAATGGGGGTTTGATTGAGGCAAGCCCTGAAATAGACTCAACATTTTTCCTTGCCCTTCTTGTGTGCAAATGCACACATTTGAAGATCTAGTATTACAAATTCAAGGATTTTACTTGAGCACTATTTTGACAAGGACGACAACATGGTTCATAGACATCCTTGCAGTGTGCTATCATCCATGGTTGAGACTTTGTCCTTTTAAGGGAAGAATCTATAAGTTTTAAGTTTATATTTCCATAATCTGTATTTTGTAATTTTATACCAAGTTCTACTAATTAGCAATTTTATCATTCTTGTACTTAGTAGCCAAGCGTTTCATTTCATCTAGTTATTCAAATATTCTTCATTTTGTACTTTGTCACTTGAGCTTGCACTCTGAGGTAATTGAGGGTTATTCATTCCCTGTAGACTCTTCTTTGTCCTAGAGACTCGAGAGTAGAAAATCCCCTCCTTTACATTTTTGGTGAACCCGATGTGAATGAAATCATGTTGGATATTTTTCTTCAAACCTGTAATTCTTTTGATAATGCATTTTCTAATCAAGATTTTGATATGTTGGATGATTCCCTAGATTATTTCTTAGAGGTGTCTCCTTCTATCCACAAATTTGATAAACAAAATTCTTCATCACAACCTTCCTCTTCTTCTTCGCAAGTCAAAGAGTCTGTGAATGTAGTCGTAGTCTCTATTTCCCCTCAAAGGCCTAAGAGACCCATCATTTTCATGACTCCAAATATCCCATCTCATAAGATAATTCATTCTATTTGTGGGGTTCTTGTCACAAATGACATGTCGAACCTTTACATGAGGTTTATGCAATCTAAGGATCCCTCTTATAGAGAGGTAGCCCATACTTACAATACTAGAAGGAATCAACAAAATCTAAATCAACCTACTTCTTTACCACCTTTTCAACCAAGTCTCCCTCAAGCACCTAAACCTACAGCTAACACACCTAGTGAGTATGATCTTGTAGAGCAACTTCACGTTACTCCCATCGAGATATCACTATGGGATTTGCTTTAGACTAATCTATAAATAAAAAATAAATCTTATTTTTTATTTCCGTTTCTCCTTCAATTTTCTCATTTACCATCTTCCCCATATACTCTTCTTCACTCTTCTTTCCCAAAAAAATAGTGTTTCCAAGTCCTTCAATGGACCAAACTATGTTGTAACTTATTTATCATTTCCCATTGCAATGTTATCCTTTTCTCCCTCTTTCACTTCCACAAATTCCTTAATATCTTTTGCATATAACTTAACATCAAATAAACTTTCACAAATATAGAAAAATGATATATCAATTGTGTAATCTCTTGTTTCTCTACTGCTATCGCAATCTTTTCTTCTTGATTATCTGTTGTAATCTTTACTTCTTCTTCTTCTACCTCCTCCCTTACACTCAAATTATAATTTTATTTAAAAAAATTGTGTCCTTCCAAGGACTAATCGCTTCCCCAACTTCACAGTCACTTACTTTAACATTTTCCTGTATCTTTCCTACATAGAAATCAACATCAATATTATCTTTACAAAACTCATAAGAATGAGATAATACCTTTGTTTTTGTTGCTGCAACTTCCTTTTCCATGCATGCAACTTATTTTTTCTCCACTTTATGCCTCAACAAGACATATATCAGCTACTACTTTCTTTTCCTTGTCATCTTCTTTAGCACCATATGCATGGCACTCTACTGCATCTTCTTCTACAATTTCATCTACTTCTCTTGCATGTAAATCATCATTAACATCATTAAATGATACCTCTTTTGATATTTTTGTATCCTTCTTCTTTTCATTATTTTCTTTATCTTTGCTAACTCCTACAAACAAAACATCATTAGATAAAAAATAAAATTGAAATTTCCATTAATTGTATGATCCACAATGACCATTTTATCTTCATTATTTCTCCATTCTTTCTTTATGCTTCTATTCTTTTCTTGCTTTCTTTCAATTTCAATTGTGTGGGCTTCTCCCACGTGTTCTTGCTTCCACAACCTTCCTATCATAGGGTTGTAATCATGCATCTCCTCATCTTTCTTGTTGTTGCCCTCTTTACCCAATCTATCTATTTCATGAGAGATATCTAGTTCTTCTCCCTCTTTTGGATAGCATTCTATCCTCTCATCATGTCTTCCTTCATTACACCTTTCATTAACCACCATACCATTTTCACAAAATCTCTTTTCACATTTTCTTTCACCCATTTCAATTTATTTTCTTTGTTCAATCTTTATCACATCTAATATAGCCTCGATTTGATTTAATTCCTCAATAAAAAAATGATTAAATCTCTTCTCTTTTTGTTCTTCCCAAAATAAAATTTCTATAGGTATTTTCATGACCCATCTTGTCCTCTTCTTCAACGACTCACAAGTTCCTCTATAGTTACAAGTTCTCCTTGCAACAATATATCTCACTTCAAGGTATCAACCCTCTATAGTCACAAATCCTCTTTCATACCTGTAACAAAGATTCCACATCCACAGATTTGATGTCCTCATTAGCCCTCTGCAATATAGGACTCCATTTAACCTAGAAAAAAAAATAGAGCCTTGAGACACCCTTCATCACTTCATTTCCTCACAACATACTTTCAATATTTTCCAACAAGCTTCTTCTTTCTCTAACCTCTCAAATTCTCTCCAAAAAATAATCAAAAAATTCAAACAACTTTCCCAAGAAACAAAATAAAGTTTTACACATCACAATCTCCATTTCAATTTACCCAACAAATCCTCTTTCTCTAATACCATTTGATGTAGATCAAGGATAGGGGGTTTTGTCAAACCACCCACCCAAGCAACCAATTCTTTAAAATTTCACAGCTCGAAGCCTTCCAAAAAAATAGATTTGATTCCATTAAATGATTTCTCAATTCTTACAGCCAACAACACATAAAATGAACTCCATACAACCATGTGCAAGAAAATTTCAAATCAATTTCATTGAAAATAATTTATAATTTTAAAACTCATAATTCGAGTTGGCAATTACATACAAATCTCATTCATAGAATATATGCAAACCAAAGGAAATTTTGTTTCTTTTAAAATTCAATTCACAAATTACACAAAAAAATCATGAAATACATGCCAAATCTGACTTAAAACAACAAATACACCTGCAATACATTCCCCTAGCATTCTGAATACTCATTCCTGGGTGTTGCACTCTTCTCTGTAATCAATCTAAAAAAATACTTCCTGCAACTTCAGTATGGAATCCCAACTTTTTCCCCCACTAGCAAATCATTTCCCCTTTCAACATATGGGTATTGCATCTCCTATTTAATTCTGATCTTTTTATATCTTTTCATTCTCTTTCTAGGCATTGAAATTCACCAGACCAGTCCTCTTTTGCAACTTGGCACTCTAGAAATTATAACTCTTGGTAACCACTCCTTATGCAACTATTCCACTTCTTGCAACCACTAGGAACCTAGGATAGAGCATGGCCCAAAATAAGGGCATTGGAATTTTAAAATAGAGCATAATGTAGCATTAAATGACCCACTCACATGCTTGGGCATTGGATTTTTTTCTCCTCCAATTTGGTGAAGAAATGTTCAATTTATGAGCCACTAAACACATGAAAATCAAGCCTTTGGTTCCACCTATCCAATAGGTATTAGAATTTAATTTTTAATACGCTAGAAATATATGGAAATTTCTCTAAAATCATGCCTATAAGACCAAAATAAAATAAAAATTCACTTCAAAATCAAATAAACAATATAATTATTTTTGTGTGATGCAAGATTTCTTGTGAACCTAGATGCTCCTGCATCAACTGCCCGATCAATGGAACGATCACCATAATGGATGACTCTCACGCGAGAGCGAACATGACATGCATGCAAAGAAATTTTGATAGAAATAACTCACAAATAAAAATTAACTCTTGACTAGGCTAGGTACAAGATTTTGGGAAGGGTTTTTCTTGCAAAGTTGTGATACCATGTTATGATTTCCAAGATCATAAAACAAAAACCAAAAATACTTCCAAAAAACATGTGTAAAAACAAGCCTAATTGATATTATGAAAGAGTTGACAAAATATTTTATTTGAATGTACATAGAAACCTTGCTTATATAGGCAAGGTGGTGAAGTTAGGCAAGTCAAATATAATGAATGACTACCCCTCCAATGATGGAACACTTGTTAACTCACATGAAAAGTGCTCTATGAGTGGAAAGTGGCCATACAAGAGGTGTCTCACAAAGTGAAGACACTTGTCTCAACCACATGAGGTGAGATGAAACTCTAAAATCCCCTAAGTGGAGACTTAAGCAATGTGAATAGGACTCTCCTAGTTAGGTTAATAGCTAATTAGTTTGATAAAGTTTCTATTTACACCAACAAAATGAATGTAGAAACATATGGCAAAGATTGCATTGTAGGTAAATTCCAAACTTACACATAGCTTGCTCATTATATCATTTAATTTGGTACTATTAATTAAATTATACTTTTGGTATTGGCCATTTATGTGTTATTGTAATTGTTACCTCTTTCCATGTTATCATGTATCTCCCTATTATGTTTGTGTACAAAGTGATAAATATACAAAAACATCACTCCTTTACTTTTAGCACTAAGTGTTAGCATTTGAAATTTAAATTTGTGGTCACAATGAATGATACATAATCTTAAGACCACATTTCATAAATATCATTTTGTAAGAGAGGGGGACCAACCATGTCAAGGCCCCAGGTCACGGAGGGCCGAGAGCAGCAGGCTTCTCTAACTTACCTCAGCTTAAGGGAGTGTTAGGAAGCGTGGGATGAGAATGATGAGGACTATGAGGTCCTTCGATCACTCTGTAGACCCAAGAATCGAGATGGGGCTAGGTGAGTTAGTTTTCAAGGTCAACTCTATGTCTCAGAGAGATCTTTGTCCGAGCACGAAAGCGCAGCTTCGGGACGACAGTGTGGCGTGTTGGCGTCTCTCAAGTGCACTAGTGTCTGTATGGCCAGAGGACCAAAAAAGAAAAGATCGAACATTATAAAACAAACTAGCAGCCTAGATAATGGTTTTTAGGGGAACAAAATGACACTATGAAATAAGAAATGTATAGACAAATATGATAAAACAAGTAGATTAATGCTAGGGTGACAAAAACGATCTCTCAGAAAATCTTGTTCGCCAATTAGCTCCAAAGACACTTCCACCTACACACAAGAGAGGAAAATTGTTGGGGGGTTGTATAGGGGTTTGCCTCAATTAGACCCCTGTTTTGGTGTTTCCACCTCCATAGACAACCAAGTTTACAACAATAGAGAAATGGTATGATAAAGAAAGGAATAAAGAAAATAACATTACAAAACAGTAAATGTGCTTACTCAACCAAATAATAGAGGAGAGGAGTAGAAAGCTTACCACCTCCAACAAGAGCACTCAAGGCTAATGGGGGAGAAAATGAGAGGACTCAAGCCTCTGCTACAATGGTGTTGTTCCACACTTGCTCTACTGAGTTGATGGAGTGATGTAGTTGTTGCTATGGAGTGCAAGAGTGTTGCTTGAATGCTTCAAGTGAATGCTAGAATTCTTGGAGAGTGATCAAGTTTAGTGCTTCGAGTCTCTGAAAGGCTGAAATGGAATGAGAATGAATGAATTTGAAGGAGGAATGAAGAAAACGGCCATATTCGGGTCGGTCGGCCGAAGAGGGCATTACAAGTCGACCCCCAATGGGAAGTGTAACACCTCTACAGGTTCTAGCTATAGGAATCTTCCAGGGATGTAAGTGTGCCACGTGGACGTCCTCGACATTTATTCCTCTATCGACACACAAAACGGACGCCAAGTGGAATGAAGGCAGTGGGCTTATGTGGAATTTTGCCTTCGGATTTGGGTTTCTAAGGTGAGGATGTGTAAAAGGGAAATTTCCCTAGGGGGTGCAAATTCACTTCTATACACATTTTTAATGTTGACATGCTTAAAATATATGAGCATGCCTTAATTGTAAGATCATTTACATCTTATGCTATCTTTTAATGCTTACATTTTACACACCTTATTTGGTAATCTCATTGTGTTTTACTTTACTACTAAATATTGCACAATACTTGCCCCCACATGCACAATACTTGCCCCCACATCAAGGACAACTTCAGGGTTAAAAAATTATTTCCCACCCACATGTTTTGAATTTAAATGAACACATCTTCACAACTATTTCAAGGTAGCACATTTTTTTATTTGATGTTTCCTTTATAAAGAAGCAATTTCCTTTACCTCAAACCAATCACATAGTCTTATACACAATCATTTTGTAGGGTATGTGTGGACTATCTTTCATCAAACATACACTATGGGATAGTTTAAAGTGATTCTTCAAAAATCTTATAATGCACACCTTGGTTAAAGTGACTCTTCATGAGTCATACACCACATAATGAATAAAGTAAGACCTTCATGGATCCTACACCTTTCACATCACTTATGGAGTATATCCTTCATGGATTCCAACTTGGTGACAAATCCATGAATTTAACATACACCACAATTCCCTTTATTTTATGAACCTCTTTTCCAAGGTTTCATGGAGGCCAACTTAGCCATATCTCCATGACTTCATTCCAAAATTGATAGGTGCAATAAATTTCTATAGATTATTTATGGCATACTTATTGTGTATAATGATCTTTGTGTGTGTTATAGATTTGAAGACAATGCTTGAGAAAATATATAGAAAAATAACATCAAGAAAATTCTTGTGTATCCTTTGAATCAAGTATAATTGCTTTAGCATACTTGGTTCACTTAAGCTCACATGCATGTTCAAGTGGGAGCAAAATGTAGTTGTAGTTTAGCAACCACCTTTATTCCCTTTGTTTAATAAATATGACAATGCCCCTTATGATTATTTGACATACAAATAACCCTTGATCTCACGCCATGTCTCACACTTAGCCTTTTTGGACCTAAACACTCTAGCTACATTTTAGTCCCTATCATTTTATCACATTAGACACCTGGACATCCACGATAGTGTCTATGACTACATAAGGTAGCATCTACAATGTTCATTTTTTTCCCATCCTAATGCTTTCCTTTTATTCTAGTTTTCACCTATATCTCATTTTTGTATCCAAATGACCATAAACAGTTGTAAAAAATACATATTAAATAATGGGGTTATTACATGAAGGCACATAACAACACAATCTTGATCATATTAGACACTTGGACATCCACGATAGTGTCTACGACTACACAAGGTAGCATCTACAACGTTCATTTTTTTTCCCATCTTAATGCTTTCCTTTTACTCTAGTTTGCACCTTTATCTCATTTTTATATCCAAATGGCCATAAATAGTTGTAAAAAAATAATATTAAATAATGGGGTTATTGCATGAAGGCGCATAACGACACATGATGATATGTAGTAGTAGCAATAGCAACAACAACAACAACAGTAGTAGTAGTAGTTGCATGAAGGCACATAACAACACATGATGATACATCATAGTAGTAGCAGTAGCAACAACAACAACAGCAGCAGTAGTAGTAGTAGATACACATAGAAAGAATAAATCTCTAGCACAATATATTGTAGAAGCCATTTTGCATTATCTTTAGCTTCACTCATACTCACTCTAGTAGCATTCCCATCCTAGCACATTTCTCAAGGTTTCCAATTTTCCAAATGTTTGTGGGGTTTGACCGCCATTATGATTTTTTATCGTTCAATCTCTTTAAGAAAAATCCCCAAAGGTGCCTATTATACCCACCAATATGGATAGATGTTTTTCATTGCAAAGTAAAGATACATGACACCTCTAGAACAAAATAACACAACTATAATTATATGGATACCACTACACCAAATCAAACAAAATCGTATACAAATCATCATTTGATAAAAAACGAGAATGGAGAAAATAAGACCATAATGCAGCTTCTAGATTCCCCTTCCTCATCTAATACGACTAAATTAAAATAAAAAATTACATCAACTAAAAAAAAAAAGAAAAATTACTCTCTAACCCTATTCTCTAATCTTTTTTATAAACAACTCCTCTTCCCTAATTTAAAATCATAATTAATATGTATTATGTTATATCATCACTAAATTCTAATTAAAAGGAACCTCACATTTCATCTATCTTGATCTTTACGACATGCCATTTACTATAAAGATGGGCTGGGCACACTAGATGCCCTGATCCTATCTTTGGTTAAAGAAAAACTGCATGGGCCTTTTGGAATTTGGAACATAGAACTGTTAGCTGGGTACAACCTAACCTTACAGGAAAGTGTCATTGCCACGTAAAAATAAACTTGTACCCTTCTGTGCTTGCATACCTAACCTGTTCTAGAAACAAACTCCCACTCCTGGATTTGCATTACTACTTTTTTAATGTGTAAACAACAAATTTCTGTACCAACACTAAAATATATGGCATCTTTTTATACACTGGGCATTACGAGTTTCTTTGAATTTTGGAGACAAATTCTCTCTTTTTTCTTTTCTTTTTTTGTTGGTTTATCTATACAGGTGACATGTGTTTTATTAGACAAGAGACATTTTTCTTTACTTAACACTGAAACATATGGCATCTGAGCTTTTGGCATCGAGGCCGTTTGAGCTTACGGCCATTTAGGTATATAGTTATTACGATCAGTTACATCCTCCTCGTTTGCCAATGAACTTTTAACCCTTAGGGTAAAAGGAATAAGAATGCATTGAAAGTTGTACCAAATCCGATTGTTTGGACAATAATGCTTCACGTGGGTTTCATTTCCACCATTGATCTTTCGTAATCGAAGGGGTCATGTAACTTCATGCCAATAAAATAGACAAATCATGCCAAGCATGAGTCGGTGGGGGACACATCATCCCACATAGAAAAACACACAAAGAAACAAAACTTTATTTCTATCACTAACTTTTTTAAATGCTTGATGGGAAGTTGAAGTCTGAGAGTGAAGCTGAGAACCACTGCATTATAAAAAATCATTAGGAGATATGATTTACAGGGTAGTTGATTGAAGTGGGTCTGAGAAAAATCAAAGACAAATAATTCAATCATGGTGAGAATCATGATGGTAGGCATATGGGTATTAAGTGTTGCAGTGATATTTGGCTGTGTGGAAGTGGAAGGCTACACGAATTATACAGTTGGGGATAAGCTAGGATGGTACGACAAGCTCATGAAACCTGGTGTTGATTATGCCAAATGGGCAGAAGGGAAAAACTTCAGCCTTGGAGACTATCTAAGTAAGTTTTCATAATATCCTCATCATTATTACAATCCTTTTGCAACTGAGATAATATTTGATGATTTTTAAGGTTCTTTAGGCCACATCGGTCTGATGGGTACTGTTCTTTGAATGCTGTACCATATTTTAAGATTCTTCAATCCACATTGGTCTAATGGGGTTTGTTCTTTTAATGGGGAACTGCTTTGAAATGAATTGTCAAAGCATAAAATTCTATTAAAATGCAGGGTTTATAAGAGATGGAAGACCAAATTTACATAAGCTTATAGTAGACGGCAAAACTTCTCCTAACCATTCATAGATCTCACCATACTTTTTCTCGCTGATCTGATTGCTAATACTTATCAAAGTAGGTGGACTTCCACTTGTCTATTTACACTTCTTTTCTTGTAAGAATGTTCAAGCTGCAGATCTAAACAGTACATCCACATTGAACAAAATCATGATTCCTATGCCTTTCTCTTCTTTACTCCTACACTTAATCTTCTTTGTTTGTAAAGAAGGTATTGGTGGTACAGATCTGACTGTCAGTGCTCAATTGGCCTTCAGATTGGGTTTGCTTAGGTCACAGGATCCCTCTGCTATATAAACCATAGCTTCATTCATCCTTTTGAAGACTGTGAGGAAGGTTCCACCACAGTGTGAATTGTGGATGTATTTGTCTACAATGCGGCTTCTTTGTTTTTGGCCTTGTTCTCAGTTGAAATCTTTAGTTTCTAATTTCGATGGGAATGGTTTTAGAGGGATAACTTGGAAAGCTTCTTTCTACCAAGTAGCCCTGTGGATAGTAGAACCATTTTGATGGCCCAATGGAAACTTTTCTTTAACTCCTCCTTCTTATATGAGCAGAGTATTTTAGTGAGATGGCCTTCTGCCTCACCCGGTGTTTTCCTGGTTTTATTAGCAAAATTTTCACAATAGAGTAAATCTTGGAAGCACTCTTTCACCATGTAGCCTTTACTTTCCCCTCGCATTAAGACCATTCCTATGGGGCTGCCTCATAAGGGGCAATTAAGTTTTTCTGATGGCCCTATGAAAAGGTACAGGGATTCTCTTTCAGGAAAGCTCTGAGTCCAAATCAATGACATTGGGTGTAGGTGGAATGCCAGTTTCCAGTTTATCAGTAAGTTTATTATAAATTTAGTAATAAAAAATAAAAAATATATAATAGTAACATTAAAGGTTTTTAATGTGGCTGCCAAGATATTAGTATTTTTTAAGTTGCAGAAGCAATTCTGAAACACCATTTTGGTATATGGCAGCCTCCTTCAAAAGTTTACACAGAAAATCTGAACAGTATATAATGTAAATTGAAAATATTCTCCTCAACTTTAAAAGCTCAATTTGAACAGAGAGAAGTATATTGACCTTATTTACTAAATCGGGGTCTATCTTCAAAGTACGTAGCAGAACAATCAACACCATTTCAGTTTATAAGAGTTCTCTAAAAATCTGCCATTCTTTTTATTGGAGGAAAATATGTAGCAGACCAATCAACACCATTTCAGTTTATAAGATTTTTCTTTGGAAATCTAAAGGGGAATTGTATAAGAGTTTCCTTTGGAAATTTAAAGGGGACTATGAAAAGTATAAAAGGTAAATAAAAAATAGTATTTATATTAAATTTTTAAAGATTTAGAATTTTATATTTTGCAGGATTTGGTTTTTGATGAGTTTTTTGTGATTTATTTAACTTCATCAATAATTTAAAAATTATTTGATTCGGTTTAATTTGAACAATATAAGGCAAATGGAAATTAATGACTTAATAAATGTAAATTGGTTCTATTTATTAAATCAGCCTTTATTTTAAAGCAACTAAAAAATTGTAGTGAGGTCTCATTACATTTTCCTTTTCTTTCATTTTGCTATGGCACGCTCCTTGTGTTTTGACTGGTGTAGGCAAGATGAACCTATTGTGCTAATTGTATGCCATTGATCACCTTGATCTAACAACCTACAAAGATTATCAACAAATTAGTCTCTTTAGTGGTTTGGGCTCCTTGCCTTCAGTGCCTTGCTATTGGTCCATTCACTTAGTGGTGGGACCCACTTTGTTATAACTTTGGGTTCTAATATCTTGTGATATGTTAGTGACATCCTACATGGCAATTTGATTGCTTGGCAAAGGCCATTAGGAAAAGGAAGAAGGAAGTGTCAAGGATTCACATTGATCATTCAATAAATGAAGATCAATGGCCTAGGATCTTGTGAATGGCATGAGATTGGTTACCTACCATGAGAAAGTGCGATGGTTGTAGGGTTATGTTCAAAGGGAAGCTTAGTGCAAGAAATCTTCCACCTGTGAGACTTTAATTATCGATCCTTTCCAAAATCTTTCATAGCTTACCTACTATTCTAAGATTCAATACCATCTAGGTAGAAGATTATACTAAGGAGAACAATTGATGGTGATGTAGTTGAGGATCCAACAAAATTAAAGCTACCACTATCCACTTCCTACAAAATTAGTACACATCACCACTTCTCCATGCAAATTTAGGACATATGGCCTTCCCATTGGTGATTTCAAATTTGAAGGCCCTTTTAGGGTTAGCTACATAAAAAAGTAGCTTCACCACATTGTTAGCTAAATAGGAACCCCCATTTTTAGGAATGATTATCCACAAGGTCATCCACACATAGAAGCAACTTTACCATGTGCTTGGCTAAATGTGATCCCCATCTCTAACAATGATTATCCACTCATTTAAGTTGTTTGTATACATCATAATGAGTCTACATAGATATGCCCATCTCCATGCCACTTATCTCAATTTCTCTATATTTAACATAACTAGCTCTATGGACACACCCTACGAACATACTTATCCACTCCTACAACTTGGACATTGTCATCTCCATGTTTGTAGATACCCTCTCTAAGCATGCTTATCCACTCCTACAACTTAACTATGTTACTCTAAATAAAAATGATAATATAACTTCCAAAGAACTACCACAATTCTATACATTTTCTATTCAACTCATTTCTACTTATAGAACTTGGATTGTGACTCTATCCTTTAAGTTCCTACATCAACTCAAAAGTTTTCCTCCATTATCAAACCCTTTTTTAAAATTTGGAAAACAATGAAATACTTATTCCTTTTGTTTATCCTTTATATTTCTTAAAAATAATTACATATTAAACAAAAATTTAATTATAATTTTAAACATTAATTTTAATTATAACATATATGTGAATTTATTTTCCCAAAGTTCAATATTGATCTATTATGCTTAAGAACATCTCTGTGTGAATTTCTACATCAAAATCTCGAATTATACTTTTAATCTAAAACATTAATTGAAAAATAATAAGAGATTACAAGCAAGAACAGACTCTGGATTATAATTGCTTTTATTTGCAATTTATCCCAAAACTTTGGTTCTCATATTATTTTTATGTGGTCTCTGTATTGCAGTTTTCAATACAGATACGAACCATACAGTGATACAAACTTACAATTCTTCGACGTACAAGGCGTGTGACTCTCAAGATGCTGAAACCGATGACACCATTGAGTGGTCTACTGGGAACCCATCAACTGAGGCAAAGCCCGCCACTGTAGCTGTACCACTTGTTCAGGAGGGCATCAACTATTTCTTCTCAGGTGATTATGATGGATTTCAGTGCAGCAAGGGAGGACAAAGGTTTCAAATCATGGTGGCCCACGGACAGGGCCTCCCACCATCACTTTCCAGTCCCCCTCCTCAAGCCCCTGCCCCAGATGATGAAGATGCCGACTCAACACCTGTCACAAATGTTCCTTTGCCAGCTGCTCCACAGGGATCAAACACTGTTGATGAGTCTGGTACACCAACAGATTCCAACAACAATAATCAGCTGCTGCCTTTTCATGGTTTGGGTTTTGTTGGGTTAGCCTCTGTATTGGGCTTGCAGTTTTTGATTGGATATGTTTGTTTGTTTCAGTAGGGAGATTATAATGTATTTGGGTGTACAGAAAAGTGTAGAGGTTAGTTTCTAATAAGCCTCCTTAGTCCAATAGTGAAAATTGGAAGAGTTTATTTTGTAATCAAGTTATATTTTTTATTTGATTATGGTGTTTAAGTAATAAAAAGTTGAAAACAATTTATCTTAGAACATCTCGAGTTTCAGAGAATGGTTTTTATTTTAATAAAGGAGTTAATCATTGTTTAAAATTTTGATATGTTATCTCTAGTTTCAGAGAATGGTTTTTATTTTAATAAAAGAAATGATCATTGTATAAAATTTTTGATATGTTATTTCTAGTTTTAGAGAATGGTTTTTATATTAATAAAGGAGATAATCATTGTTTAAAATTTTGATATGTTTTATATTTTGGTGATATGGGTTTTATATTTGTTTTAAATGTTGATTATTTGTAAGTAAATGTGAAACAAAGATAGTAATTTTAAGAGTGTGATAATAAGCATTTGAAAGTAAATTAAAAGATGATTATAGCAGTACAAAATCATATTATTTCATGTTTTTTTTATTTAGATTGAAATATGAATTTTTATATTTGTTTCAAATATTGATTATTTAAGAATAAATTTGAAATAGAAGTAATAGTTTTAATAATATGATAACAAAAATATTTAAGTAAGCTTCAATTCATCCGATTAATGGTCTAAAATTTGATTTGTTAGATTAGTCAAGAAAGCTAGTTTTATTTTTCCCATTAAAACCATTTCTTCATGTCTATTATAGAATAAGGTATCAATTCTTTAAAGAATTGTTAGAGTTGGCTATGTAGATACTCAAGATATGCAAGAATGAGTCTCGGCTACTAGGCCATATTAGGTAACCATGTACAAATTCAAATGCAATCTCTCACAAACGAAAAAAGGGAGAAAACCCAGTGGGACAAAACTCATCCCCAAAAGAGAGATGAAATACAAAATGCTCTCATGATGAATGAGAAGGACAAAACCCCATGTGAGGAAAAAGACCCCACATAAGAGAGAAGAAGAAGAAAGACCATGCAACCCCCCCTCAATAGTGAATCTCTTGTAGGTAGAAGCTCGACATTGAATGTTGAAGATGATCCAATCTTGCCAAACAATGTTACTCCCCTTAGGAAGAAACAAAACCAAAAATGCATGCAAGATGTCTTCCCATTCCTGAAAGGAAGATGTGGGAAGAAGGATGATATGTGATGTCTTTGAACTACGCTCAAGTGTCTTCATGTCAATGTCAAAAGCTTACACACTCCAAACAAGCATTCTAGGCCACACAATTGAAAATGCCAATCTAGAATCTCCTAGAGACGAATGTGGAACACAACCCAGAGACAAAAAAGCCTCCTCTAAAGACAAAGAAGCCTCCTCCAAATGTTGTCCAAAAGTATCCACACTCATGTCAAACTGTGAAGAATGATCATGGAGAGAATGAATAAGAGGGTCAGAGTGTTCCCTCACAACAACTAAAGAAGAATCGTCTCCATCAAAGAGAAGATGTATGCAATCAATGGTGTCTCCCAAATTTGAAATATGTGATTCAACGAACAACCCACTACCAATGTCTATCAAGTATGCATCTGAAGTAGATGTAGCTGGAAGATGATGTAGATCTTGTTGCATTGAATCACAAGAAGCCATATGTGTAGCAACACAAGCATCATCAAATGCAACAATAGATGGAGGAGATGAAATGCAAGGCTCAAGAACGAGATCTGATGTGAAAACTCCCAAGTTCAAGTAGCCAAAATTCTCTTCAAAATCATGGTTCACACTAGAAGTGTGATCAACAGCCGAAGGAACAATGTCATCATCAAAAGAAAAACCTGCAAAGGTGTACAACCAAGATGAATGATCAACCATCCTAGTAGCAAGAATCTCTCTACTCTCCAAGTCTCTAATGATAATTGAATTAGGACTGAATTCCATAGTCCTCTCGTCTCCACCATGTGTAATACGATAGATGGAAAGAAGATTGTTTGACAAATGAGGTACACACATAACATCATTGAAACTGCCCTCCCCAATATCAATAGATCCCTTCTCAATTACACTCGTGTATGTATTGTTTCCCAACGAAATAGGAGACATAACACAAAGCTCAAAAGAAGAGAATATAGGTTGTGAAGATGCCATATGATGAGATGCTCTTGAATCTAGAAACCATCTCCCTAATCCAAGACTTGTAGTAGCACAAAGAACTTTCCCTTTATTTCCTAATGTAGAAGCCAAACTAGAATGACCTTTGTACTTTTTAGATTTTTTTTAAAGAAGATTTAGACAATATGGAAAGCAAATCAATATGATCCTTTTTGAGAAGATGTTTCAATTCATCAATATCCTTCTTATAACAAGAATGTGCATCATATCCAAACTTCTTGCAATATGAACAAGTTGGCTTCTCCTTCTTAGATGAATTCTCTTTGGAAGATAATTTATTCTTTGTTTGATCTGAATGTGATTATTCTTTACTTTCTTTTGTTTCTTATTTGATTCTTTCACTTGACTAACTAACAACGCTTGAGATTTAGAAGTCTTAATGAGACCCATAGAAATAAACTTTTGTTGCTCATGTATTAACATCTCAAAAAATGATGCAAATGAAGGTTTAGTATATGCATACCCCATAGTTAATCTATGAGTATGAAAGCTAGAAACAAAAGAAGCATAATCAAGACCAAGTTTGTTCAATGTATTGTAGACCAACTAAATTTCCTTCTTATCAATTCCACATGATTTACATTGCTTTCTTAGATCACTAACCTTAGTGATGTAGTCCTGGATTTTGTCAAAGTTCTTAGGATCAAGGCGCATGAGTTTATTATCAATTTGATAACCTCTTACTTCATTTGTATTACCATACAAAGTTTTCAATTTGTTCCAAGCTTCATGAGAATTATTACACGAGTCAATTTGAAACAACAAATCTTGAAAAACTAGTCTACGAAGACATCCAAGAGCTTTGGTATGTTCAATCATCCATTTTATCTTTTTATCTGCATTGTAGGTTCAGTTACCTTATTTTCAACATATAGATAGTGACCTTCAATCATTAGAATACTCCATGTATTTCTATGCCATGTTGAATAATTATATGATGTGAGTAAAGGAACCTTAGAATGATCCATGGAAAAGAAGAGCACAAGCAAATAGATCAAAAGAATGCACGAAGAGAGCCCCCAAAAACTCACTCAATCAAGAAACCCTCCCAAAAATATATGATGTGGCACTTAATATTTAGTGATTTTACAAATACTAGATGCCAAAAACAAACCAAAATTGATCTTAGTGCTTATAGATGCCAAATTGACCACAAGCTCAAAGTGAAATTTTTACATAAAATGAGATCAATCTGATCACACCACTAGAAAGTACACGGAAAATTATGCACTTTCAAAAAAAAATTCACCCAAAAATGTTACCGTATGAGCAAGAATTGAGCTCCAGAAGTTCCTACAACAAGAACGACTCAACAACACGTATGAGAATCTGCATTTTTTGAAAAAACCATGGACTGAAATTAAAAAATGATTGCACCACTGTGAAGAGCACAAAATTTTGCCCCAAATCAAAAAATGGAGGTCGGATGACTGAGTTAAATGAAGGTTTGAAAATTGCCCTTCAAAATGAAAATTCAAATGGTGAGGGGGTAAAAAATTCTTAAAAGGTTGTTGATGCCATGCTGACATCAGTAGTTCTCTAGGTTAAATTTGATGATCTCCTACACATCACACAAAAAATTCCTCCTTGGTCGATATATTCTTCTGAGCATAATATGTTGTGGTGTTTTCTTTGGATGTCAATGAACTTTAGCGACAAAATCTTGACAGAGGGTCAAAATATTTTTTTCGATGATCGGTATATTTTTTTAAACGGAATATTCTTGTGAATTGTGAGGAATCTTTTTCAGAATATTCAATGGAATTGTGCATTGGGAAAATCTTGTTTTCGTCGGTTTTAAAAAGGTTTTTGTTGGTTTTTAAGGCCAACAGGGAAACGTGGGGCCACAACTAGGGCTGTGTGGCAGCCTGTGGGCAGGGCATACCTTGTGCAAGCAGGGTACAACTTGCAATTAAATATATATGCAGAATTTGCCCCCACAATTTTGTATTTTGATTTTTTTATTTAAATAATTTTTTTGAATAACTTATATCGACTATGTATATAAATTTTTTATTAAAAATTCAAAAAAATTCAAACAATAAAATATTTATTTTGTACCTTGCAATAATGGCGACCTGGGGGTTGTACGACTCCCTAGGTGATTTTTTTTCCACGGTGGCTCTCAACTTGGAATATAGGAATTTTATGTCAAAATTTGTCTTCTCAGTCTCCTGAACGTGATGGCAGTGTCCTTTTTGACTCAAAATGCTTCGAAGCGGTAGCTATCTCTCGGATTCTGGCAACCACCTTCAATCTTTCAAACCCTTGCAGATTTAGCCTCCAATATCCAATTGAGACAAAACAAAAGGAAGATTTGATTTTCTCGAGCACTCTGAATGCAATGGTGAGCTCAAATTTGATGCAACAAGCTCCCAAAATGCACTTGCAATACAAAGTCAAAAAAGGACCCCCCAAAAACTAGTATTTCTATTATTATTTTAATTCTCCAAATCATCATATGATGCAAGAGAAGAGCATACTCTACTTTTCAAGATTTACCAAGATCTCTCCAAAAAGACTATCCAATGGCACCCAACCCGCTCTGATACCATGTTAGAGTTGGCTATGTAGATACCCAAGATCTAGAGGCCAAATGGAAAGCACAAAAAGATCAATATGCAATGCTCAAGATTTCAATGGAATTGATTATCCTAGAAAGTTCAATATGATTTACATATGAGACCACCTAGTTATATAGCGAAGGTGAGACATAAGATGTCATAAGATTATGAAAAGTGTCTTAATCTTATGCTATGACTACCTAGGAAAAGATAAAATCTAGACATGACAACTAAGTCTTCTAGAAAGAATCTTAGGACCTAAGTAAACTTAACATGTGAATATGTCCCCTAAGTCCCTGGTAAGTGAATTAACTAGGTACAAGACATTTATTCACACCAACAAAAATGACATTTGGAAAATATAGAGAAGTAATTTGGAAAACTTGAATATGTGAAAAATTGGACAAGTTGGTAGTTGAAGAAGCAGATCTAAATGTTTTGACTACTATCAAACATATCTAACTAATTTGAGAGCAATCAAAATTATCATTGTTAAAAATTGGGTGAGTAGAGTAAGTTTTGTAGTATGTCAAAGATATAGTATGCAAGATCTAAGTTCATTGTCATTATAAAAAAATAGTTAGCTTTGGAATTGAGACATAATAATTATGTAAGCTTTGTTTTGAGTAATAATTCATTACTGTAGTTATTGACATAGCAATTTAAAGAACAACCTTTTAATTTTTTTATCAATTTAAATTTCTATAAATCAAATTATTAATCTCTCATTCTTATTATATTTCTTATTTGCATTTCTACATTTAATAAATATTAAAAATAAAAACTATTTTTCCTTAACAACAATATAATATTAAATTATATTTTAAAATATTTTAATAAATATTCACCTTATTTATAAATCACTTAAACAATTTCCTTAAAACTTATGTAAGCCTTAGATCTTAACATCCCTTAATAAAGTTTTTGCACTAAAAATTAAGCTTTGGATACAAATAAAGTTTTGATATGCTTAAAAAAATTGAGATGATGCACCTTTATTTAATATATAACTTTATATTAAAGAAAAGTAAATAGTGCAATATTCACAAAAAAAAAGGGAGGGTGGTAGGTGGTACAAAAGTCTCAAATCTTATTTTATATTTTTACTTCTTAAAGAATGTTTTTGGATAAATCAAATCTTGGCTTATCTTTTGATGCCTTTGAGATTCAAAAAGTAAATAAAAATTGAAGAAACTTTTTTTATTAATATTTTTTTTTTATATTAATAAGTTTTTTAAGATATTGGCTCAATATTATGTTAAATTTATTTAGATTTGGTATGTTTTGCGGGAGGTAATTTCTCTATGATTTCAAAAATAATAATATTTTTTTTTTTAATCAATAATGTTGATATATTTTTTTTTGTTTTTTATTAATGATTTATTCTAATGTTCTTATGCAAATTCAAGAGCAAATTAACAAAGTTGCATTTAAAGTGGCACACCTTTAGGTGCTTTTAGATTATTGAAGTAGCACTCCATGTAAGGTTGCCAAGTTATCAATAACTCCAGTGTCCATCAAGGGTTACTCTATATCTCGTGGACGTCAATGTGGATGCAACCAAATTACTCAAGGAGGTAATGATTCTTAGTTATGTGCTTCATAAAACACTCCAAGAAGAATTAGGTATTGATCTATTCATATCTAGTCTCAACCCTCCCACCCACCTTTATCCTCCTCTTAGTCTCGTGATTAAGGAGATCTTGGTTGGCTAGATTCTAGTGAATTCCCTTGCATTTTCTAACTCCCTTTCTAGAGTTAAACTTGAGGCTCAATGTTCTTCACCTTTAGATGATGGTACCTTGTATCGACAACTTGTTGGGAGCCTTAATAATTTGACTTATATGGGACCCAAAATTTCATGTTGTCGGTATTAGTTTGGCAACCAAATTTGAAGTCAATTATGTCTAGAAATATTATAAGTGAAAGTGTTAAGTCTTGTGGGCATACTTTCTTAAAGCTTAAAAGTTGTAGCACAATATTTATTAACATATTTTTAGACCATGTCATGAAGATAATCAATACATACATTAATGGATCTTATCTAGAAATGCTTTCAAAAAAATTCTATTGAACCATTGTGATGAATTAATAGATTTTTGTATGTCTCACCACCTCTCCTCTATGTAGGAAATGGGTGTAACTAAACAACAAAATATGTTGAATTTTAATGCTACAAATTATTTATTAATGATAGAACATAATGGAAAAATAAACAACCATAAAGAGAATGCAAACCATCACAAGTAAACTAATGCAAAGAAACCCTTGTAGGGAAAAACTCCACACACAAAGTGACCCAAGTTGTACTAATCCTTCAAAAGAACAAATTACATCAATACAACTTATACCTTTGAATCTAGTAGGAAATTTTTAATCATATAACCTATGCAACCTCTAAAGTTCCAAGCTCCAATTTATGGAGGAATTACAAATTGAAAAGTATTACATGGTTTTAGAAAACCATCAAAAATACCAAGAGAGGCATGGCACCCAAATGGTCAAGATAGAAAACCTGACACCCTTCTTGGTCTTTGGTCTTCTTGACTATATTTAGGATATTCCTTGCACGTCATATGTCAAAAAATAATATTTGATCACTCAAACTTAGGTGCCCTAATGTATCTTCATTATTCTATATATTAGATGCTTAATGATAATTGTCCAATTTTATCATGAGACTAGTCAAGATTCCAATGTAATCCCCCTCTTGCATGCTCTTAAGCCTCATAAGAATTTGCCATATGTGACCCATATGAAGAATAATCAAGATGCTCATACATGATTTTTAAGATGTTGACATATGACAAAATTGTTGGTGTGAAACTATATTCACACATTATCAAAAATTTAATAGGAAGTGATTTTCCTAATTTTAGCTTGTGAATTTTGTGACATTTGTCATGATATTTCTTTTCCTTCTTTAGCTATTCTTGGTAAATTTGGTTTTATATATTTATGTGTTATTTTCATTTGTTTCATTCCTCTTGTTTTTCTCTTGTGTAGCATCTCTCTCCTATGTAGAAGAATTACTATATAGATAGTTGGCTCTCATAGAGTTATCTATCAACTCTAACAAGTTTCTACTCTTATTTTTGGGTTTTTCACCTTGAGATTTCATATGGTGCATCTTGGTGCAAAAAAGACCACATGAACGAGTCTAGAAGGCCCAAAGACTTACAAGTTTCCAAAAAATTGTATGATGGTAACACTCCATCACTATGTAATTAGTTTTGGCTCTAGTTGTAGGATTTTGTCTAACAATTTTCTATGTTTTCTAATGGGTTTTATTTGATAGTGATTTTGTTTTACTAGTGGTACTTCAACACATATCCCACAATCTTTGCCTCTAGGAACTTGGTCACATGCAAGGCCAAGCCCTAGGTTCCACTTGGCTAGGGGGATTAACTCCTAAGCCAACTATGCCATTACTCTAATTGAGAGCCACCTTTTCCCCACTTGCATAAGGAGGTAGATTTCTTTTGGTGGGCATATCTCGAGCATACAATGTCATTTTTTTATACTTTGTGTGGCAATATAAAGATAATTATTTGCTATATGCTTTCATACAATTGTTTTTTTCTAGAAAATTCTATCAACTTGTAGTGAAGAAAATTGTACTCCTTTACATTTTCACACTATGTTTACATTCCCTTTAATTAATTGGAATTAATAAAGCTTCTAATGACCTAAATTATGCATTCCAAATCCTTATTATTCCCGTTTTTTGAAAAGGAAACCTATGTTAAAAAAAATTGCCATCATTAATTTAAACACCTTGAAAATTGTGTGTCCAAGACTTAGGTTCTACGACCCATTCACCCAATGGCGAATGGGTCTCCTTTAAGTGTTAGGACCCACTTTTTAATATATTTTTGGCGACCTTTTAATGATTCAAATTCAAGTTTCAAATGTCAGCTTGTGGAATCTAATTTTTGGTTAATTAGATAAACACCTATAAATACAGTTATTTTATCAATTCAAACCAAGCAAACAATTCAAATTTCACAAAAGAAAAAATTCTTTTCAAGAGCATTGAAGAGAAGATTTATCAGTAATCTACAATAGCAATCAAGATCATATCGTCATGTCAAATCTCATGTGTGTTCATATCATGTTTTGAAGCTAACATTGTGATGTAGGTTTCAAGCATTCAAGCATCAAATCAAGCAATCAATCAATCCAATTCATGCAAGATCAAGCTCATTGGAGTGATGTGTTAAACTTCAGCCCTTTGAGGTTAGCCATCAAGGGTTTGGTGAGTTGTGGCATAGCTTTGTTCATTCATCAATTCCTTCCATTTATCATTGTTTTATCATCAAGATTTAATAATGAAACCGAGGTTTGGGCAAACCCCTATTCATCCAAAAACAAATATTTTTCTCCTCTCTTTGTATGTGCAGATTTATGGGTGAATAAGGACTAAAAATCAATCGAAAGAGCAATTTTACAAAGTTGTCAAATCTCGGAAACTCACCTACAATTTTTTTTTTAAATTTTCAACAATCAAACTTGGAGAAATTGGAATCCTATATCCGGGATCTGAGGACTATAAAAGTAGATTTTGGACCCTTGTATAGAGACCCATTCGCGCTAGGGAAAATTTGTCCTTCAGTAGTGTTCAAAACCCACTTTTAGTGGTAGGTACATACCACTCTGCCATTCTCATATATGCTTGTAATTTCTTGTTTCTTTTTCTATTATCATAATAATTTGTATTTCAAGTGTTAGTTCATGCAATTGATTTTGTTAATGCAATTGATTTTGGACCCTTGTATAGAGACCCATTCGCGCTAGGGAAAATTTGTCCTTCAGTAGTGTTCAAAACCCACTTTTAGTGGTAGGTACATACCACTCTGCCATTCTCATATATGCTTGTAATTTCTTGTTTCTTTTTCTATTATCATAATAATTTGTATTTCAAGTGTTAGTTCATGCAATTGATTTTGTTAATGCATTTAAATTTATCTCCCAAAATAGCCAATCAATCATTTCAGTCATTTTTGTCATAAGAAAACATCAGACCTTCATAATAGGGTTGACTCACCTTAAGGTTGAAAGTCAATCCTACCCTCAGGAGATCATTTTTCTAATGAAATTAGAGAAAAGGTGTGTTTGAGGTGTCCCCCTCTTTTTCAACCATTCCACTTTTGGGGATCCCTTTCCCCTATGTTTTACAACTATATAATTTTTCATTTGAAGTTAGACATGCTAGAACACACTAATATATTGAGAGGGGAGGTGAATCGGTATATACCACAATTAATCCAATTCAACTTTATCAATCAAAAATTATTATTGCCTCAAACAAATAAAGTATCAAATGCAATTCAAAAGCACGAGAACACAACCATAACACTAGATTTTCGTGGAAAACCCTACAAGAAAAAAACCATGGCGAGTAAGCTACTTGCATCTATTGTCCAAATCCAACATCACAATTAAAACAAGATTTACAACATGTTTTATGGGCTACAACCCAAATTAAGCTAAAACTCCCTGAAACACAATTTTATGGCTTCAACCAAAGGAAGTCTACAACTCCCTACACATTACAACACTTACAGAAGGAAGCTAAAACCTTAGTACAACATACTTGACAAAATTTGTTGATTAAACCACCACAACACACTTCACAATAACATTTATCTTCAACACCTCTGCTCAATAACCCATGTTTCATTTGGCTCATTGCCTTCAACACACTTCCTCATTCACACATACACCTTCACACACTACACACACCACATACTTTGTAACAAACTTGACCCTCCATTTATATCCTCTGGAAGCTTCAAAAAATTTCTCCTTGTTGGCTAAGATGAAATGTGCAATGACCATAATAAGTCAGATTTAAAACATCTGCAGTAAGAGAGAATCAATGCGGTCCAAATAAGAGATAATCTAGACCTATTTTATCTTATCACATGTCTCTATGTTGGCGCAACATCTCAACATTCCAAGTCGGCCCAACAAACACTTAACCTCCCATGTATTAACTCTAGACCACAAGTGGTACTAGAGAGAAAAAATATCATGTGGATCACTTTACAAGCATTATATGATATTAAAAAACATTCTCATACAATCCTTTTACCACTTCATCCTACACCATGTTGGCGCAAGCAAACAAACACTGAACCCAACATCTCTTGCACACCCAAAAACCATAGTTTTGAGATAGAACATTGAAAACCATACTTGCAGTACACCTCAACACCTAAAACTTGAAATGAGAGAACATACAAATAATTTGAACTTATCCTTAAAACCACAAGGTCATATATTCAAATGTAGAGAAGTGCAGAGCATTCCTTTGATCCTCCCTAGCTGCAATAACACATACTTCACTCTGCTAGCTTTGGAAACTTTTGTAGTAACTTATATGCTTTCAAAATAGGAACATACATATGCCACATCTGTATTTTTCTAACTTTCAAACCTCAAGGCCATATATTCAAATGTCAAGGAATGTGAAACATTCTCTCGAGCTTCTTTAGTACAACTTCTTGAGCCATTGATTGCATGAAAACCTTTAATAATTTCTTTCATATACTATGCAATTATTTACATCACGAGACAATGAATACAATATCCACAACACCATAGAAAACAATAACAACTCTCTTCATCAATATGAAGAAACCACAACTTCTTCATAACAACCTTCACCTATTCATGTGCAACACTTTTGATCATCACTCTGATTGCATCACATGCAACCATCCACAACCTTCCACATACCGCTCTATTGACATCACTGAAAACATTTGCAACAATATCCATCGCATGAAACCTTCCTCAATACCACACTGTAGACATCAATGGAAAAACCTACAATAATCTCCCCCTTTGTTATTGATGGAAACACTAACCTGAAATGCAATTTCCCCCCCTTTGACATCAAGGGCAAGGGGCTAGTGGTCTTCCTTTGTGCCTGCAACAACATACAATCTCCCCTTGCATAGACATTATCATCCTTCTCAAATTATTTCTACCTACTCCCCTTGAGAGGTAGCCCTCATTAATCTAGGGATAGAAATATGTCTTGAATTGCTCCCCTTGGACAAATGCACCATCTATGCATCTAGTTAGGAGGGGTAAAAACCTATAAATTCTATCTATGGTATTCAAATGTGTCCTTAGATAGTTCCTTTGTAAAGATGTCTAAAATTTGATCCTTTGTAAGTACATATTCCAATTTTACCTCCTGATTCGCAACCTTCTCTCTTAAAAAGTGATACTTGATAGATATATTTTTGGTTCTAGAATGTATCACTAAATTATTTGAAATATTTATGGCACTTGGACTTTCACATATAATAGGAATGGTCTCATCATATATTACCTTGATATCCTTCAATATTTGCTTCATCCACAACACTTGAGTGCAGTAGGATGCCACAATGATATACTCTACTTCTGGTGTTGATAAGGACATTGAATTTTGCTTCTTACTAAACCATGAGACAAAGCTATCTCCTAAAAAGAAAGCTCCACCACTAGTGCTTCTTCTATCATCAACACAACCAACCTAATCAACATCAGTATATGCACTCAAGAAAAAATCTTTTGATACCACAATCCATAATCCGTAGTGCTCTTCAAATATCTGAAAATCCTCTTGATATCCTTCACATGAGTTTCTCTTGGATTGGATTGAAACCTTGAAACTAAGAAGACAAATTGCATAATGTCATGCATAGAATTTTTTAAGTACAATAGGCCCCAATCATAGACCTATACAAAGTCTCAATAGCCTAAGCTGACTCATCGTCTTTTCTCAAATGACAACCTATTACCATAGGAGTACTCACTAGTTTGCAATCTTCCATACCAATTCTTCAGTAACTTCTTGGCATACTTTGCTTGAGAGATAGAAATACCATCATCTAACGGAGCAATTTTGAGTCCAAGATAAAATTATAACTCACCTATCATAGAAATTTCAAATTCCTTCTGCATCTCTTCAGCAAACTTCTTACACATTTCATCATTCCCACCAAAGATTATATCATCAACATATACAACAACTATTAGAATTATTTCATCCTCAATATTGATGTAAATATTGCTATCTACGGTACCTTTCTTGAAGCATTGCTAGAGTAAGTACTTTTCCAACCTTGCATACCAAGACCTATGGGCTTGTTTGAGACCATACAAAGCCTTATTAAGTTTTCATACCATGTTTGGATCCTTTGATAGCTGAAATGCATCAAGTTGTTCCATGTAAACTTATTCTAAGTCACCATTCAAGAAGGCAGATTTAGCATCCATCTGATATACCTTGAATTACTTGTGAACGAAAAATCCAAGAAACATTTTGATTGCCTCCATTCTTTCCATTGGAGAAAATGTCTCCTCAAAGTCATTGCTAGCCTAAGGATGTTTGCGCCAGTGTGTCTGGTTGCACAAAGTTAAGGTGTTCTTAAGTTTCAGGTGGTTGCAGTAGTAATGGTGAATATTTTGAGATGTTTTGGAATGTTGTTGTGTGGTACATGAGATTTTTCTGGACTTGGAGAGGTGTGTTTGGAGTCACTTGTTAGTGTTATTGTAGGTTTGGCCGACCTAGCGTGCTAGCGCTAATTATAGATGATAATTTTTGTTTGTGGAAGTGTTGAGAAGCGTTTCGATGTAGATTTGGGTCCCAGTTAAGTTGTGGCATTGTATGCCTCAATTCTTTATACTATGGAAGTGTTTGGTGCCAACCTGTTTGATGTTGCACAGTTGATATGCATACATTTCATTAAGGTCGACCTAATTGAGATTTTTTTAGGTCAAAGATGGTATAAACACTAGGTGAGTTGTGTGGATTAAGAAGAGAATGTGTGTGATTTAAAATATGAAAAAGTGATCAAGTGTGGTGATTTATGTGAGAGCTTTAACACCCATGACTCCCAAATGCAGTGAGCAGAAGGTGTCTACATTTTAGTCTATTGAATGATTTGTTTGTACTTCAATGGAACTATTTCTTCGGGTATAAGAGATATGTTTGTTAGTAGTTCAAATTGGTAGTGAGCCACCCCTTCTTCTATCTTCTTTCTTCTCAACAATAAGTCCTTTGGCAGTGAGCCCTTCTTTCCTTTGGGCAGTGAGCTCTTTAGTAGTGAGCCTATTGTATTTGGTGTTGCTAATATTGTGATTGAATCCTCACCATGGTTTTTCCCTTCTTGGGTTTTCCACGTAAATATGGTGTTCTTATATGTTTGGATGTGTTTGCATTACTATTTCATATGTTTACATTCTACTAATGCATGA
The DNA here is from genome assembly GCA_007115665.2 of Sequoiadendron giganteum. Lineage (NCBI taxonomy): Eukaryota > Viridiplantae > Streptophyta > Pinopsida > Cupressales > Cupressaceae > Sequoiadendron > Sequoiadendron giganteum. Next base: position 637,421,238 of record CM021108.1, on the reverse strand, counting down.
TAAGGGTTAATGATTGTTAAGGGTTTACAAGCTAATACAATTTGAATGATAATGAGGGTTTTGATGTTTTTATTATACAACTAATTCACCCCCCCTCTCAGTTGTCTTGTGCATCTAACAATCCCATGCATTCTCATAACAAAAGTTCAAAAAAATGTTCCATACATCCATCTTTTTCTCTGTCAAAATTTCAAATTTTGGTTTCAACTTAAAATCATCTTCAGTAATCTCATTAACCCCGAAATTCTCCCAACATTGAGTGATCATACTCTTCAACTTTCACGTGGATGTAAATTATCACATCCTCAGTACGTATTACGCCATACAAAAAATTTACAGATGTGCCATCTAGATCTGTTTCCATGGATTTAAAGGGGTGTTTCTTGAACTTAGGTCTTGGTCATTCGAATTACGTGAGGAGTATGCATTATAAATCACTTCTGAAACTAGGTTTTTAGTAGGAAATGATAAATACCTTGAGTTCTTTTGATGGTAGGGTTTCACACAACAACTTCAAATCTCTTCAAATCGCCTATGCTCTGCTCTCCACTCTTGAGATGCTCGATTACAAATAAAATTTTCATATGTGAAGTCACATATAAAACCCTTTTTCGAAGACCTAAAGTGCATTGATTGCAGTTGTTAATGTTAGGTCAAAAATCTAACAAACCCTAACTGTGTTGACAAAGTCACCTTCAATCACTCTACAAATCTCTACATTAAGAAATTTTTCACTCATGTTCTCTCCAATGATTTGAGCATGTTGAACTACATCTATACCTATGTGTTGAAGGCATCAACACCACATCTTTGGCAGGGGCTTAAGATCTTTTTTTAAAAACTCCCCTTGAACCAAAGCTCTTCATTTAGTTTCCAAAGGAAACATTTGCACCATAAGCTAGCACCGACTCATTTTTAACCTCACTCTCTTCTTTATTTTTCCATATCTTGTTCATTTCTTTCTTCATCTCCACCAAATCCACATTGTTTTTTGGATCAGCCTTCTTTTGTGAAACAAAGCATTTCACATTATTGCTTCTTGAAAACTTTTCTATGTTTCTTGGTTTGTTGTATTTGTGGCATGTGACACCTTGTTAAACAAGATTACTTCCACCCATTCTAAATCTGCATGCATTAGCCTTATGCCCAAATCCATTGCATGTATAACAATAGCCATTAAAAGATTGAAACATCATACTATTATTGTAACTAATGATCATTTGATTTATGCATTCACTAGCTCTATGACCAAATCTATTGCATGTATAGCACTGACTGAGAAATGATCAAACATTCTAACTCATTTTGCTTCTGCATTTTGTAGCCTTATATCCAAACTTATTGTAGGAATAACAATAACCATTGAAAGATAAATACCTTTTTGTATTAGGTTGTCTGATAAGAGGCCTTTTGAAATCTTTCTTTTGGTTTCAGACCTATATGACATTGCTCTTCTTGTCATTCTTCTTCTTAGCATTGTTTGGGGTCTGATCTACCTTTGAAATTTAACCTTTCTCAAACCCTAATCATTCTTTGTCTTTAGAAGTCTTATCATTTGCAATCATCTCATCAAGCATTGCGGAGCTCTTTTTGAATTTGTCTTCTTGAATCCTTTATTTCTCCAAAGCTTATCTCAGAGTCACAACCTCTTGTTCAAGCTTTGAACATTCTTCAGATTTATTTCTCAGTTTGGCATTCATGCAATCTTCAACTCTTTTACCTTCTTCAACTTGCGCTTTTAGACTGGTGGTAGTCTCATTAGATGGCTTAAGTTTCTCATTTGTTTCCTTGATTCTATCTGTATCTTTCTTGAGTTTCTCTCTCAGCATCTTAATATACTCATCTACATAACCAAGATCCTTTTTCAAATCTTTATTCCCGACTTTTGCTTTATCCAAATTATCAAGAGTTGAATTGAGTTCTCCTTCCATGTCCACTATGCAATCTTCTTCAGTAAATCCTTCAAGGATAATCTCTTCTAGAGGAATAGGATACTTCCTTGTATCCATGTGTTCAACTCCAAGATCGACCTCAACGATCAAGACAATTGAAGGAACCAAGCTCTAATACCAATTGTTGAACACTAGGAATACTAACAGGGGGGTGAATCAGTATTCTTATTAACAAAAATATCATTTAGTGCATCACATTAAACTTGCAGTAATGGAAATGAACATAGAAAGAATATATCACATCAAAGAACACAAGAACATCAAATTTACACGGAAAACCCAAAAAGGGAAAAACCATGGTGAGGATTAGCTCACAATATATATATTGCAACCAATTATAAAGTTTGATATAATTGGTGGACTCACTATCCAAAAGAAGAAAGGCTCATTGCCAAATTGCTCACTATCCAGAATAGAAAGAGATAGAATAAATGGTGGCTCACTATCAATTATGAACTGCTAACAATGCATCTAACCTATGCTAAAGATACAATTATATTGAAGCTCAAAATACTAACTTAACACACTTCATTCTTCACCTCAACTCCAATTCGCACTTCTCTGCTCTAAATTTTGCACACACTTAATTGTCTCAAATCTCACACATTATATCACTATCTTGCACAAAGAATTAACCTTGTATATATACCGCAACCAACCAAAACATCAATTAGGTTGGCCCAAAATATGTATCGTGCAACACTTCATCCTTTCATCTTAAAACTCAATCATACACACCTTGCAAAGGGAACCAAAGCATATAACACATTAAGATAGGTTGGCATGACCTATAATTATTCCCATAATTCCACACCAAACTCTACTCATCTTCACACAACCCAAAATACTTAGGTCGGCACCACTAGTGAAGTAACAATAGAATGAACCATATGTTCACTCACAACTTGACACACAAACAACCAAAACACTTGCAACTTAGAGAAAACATATTAGAGGCATCCTCAAACACTTCTACAAATCCACATACCAAAATGTTCATCCATGGTGGAATGTGGAGCATTCCAATCAGGTACTCTGTCACTATAACTTTACCATATCTAAAGTGATACTTTGTCAACTCCAACTTCAATTGTGGAGGGCTTCAAGATGTGAAACCTTGGATTCATATTCCTCCAACATGTACCAAAATTACCTCTGAGCCACATGACAATATTCTTCATGGAAAAGCAATGAGGACCACAAAATAGGTTCTTTGAACACTGAAAAACTACATTTTGGACTTAGGCAATTTATCCAATCATCTAATCTTCACCATACCAACACTTCTACATCTTTTCCATGGATTTGGACATCAATAATGGGTTTCCATCAATGACAACACCATATACTATCCTATGCACATCAATCTCTCCATTCAACTCATGTTGCCATCACGGAGTCTTTAATGACAAACTTCCAACAATCTCTCTCAACAAGTCAGGTTTCCAACAAAGAAAACATACCAAACAGAGTTGTCCAAAGAAAAAATAATTGCAAAAATAGATTCCTTATTATTTTTAGATAAGTTTTATAAAAAAATGATTGAAAAGTGATTTTGTATGAAGAAGATATGAGCATTTAAAGATCAGAAAGAAGGGTTGACTTTGATTGAGTAGGCCTGACTTATAAAAGAAAAATATAGAAAATCAACCTACACCACAACAAAGATCTTTGAACCAGCTTTCCAACACCTTTTGAATTTTGAAAATTCGATTAATGAGGCAAAAGTTATGCATGTTTTCATAAAACTACTCCTTTAGGATTGCATAGGGAGGTGGGGGTTAGGTTTTTAGCCACAAGTGCTTAAATTTTGGCCCTAGGTGACTGAGGGTTGTGACTAGGTGCTAGCAATTGACTTAGTAGCACCCTTGGTCGACCATATGACCAAGGGTTGCAAACCTAGAAAAAGAAGAAATAAAAAAGTTAAATTATATATATATATATATATAAAATAAATTAGAAAAGTTTGAAATGTTTCTTAAAAGGTTTTTGACGGGCTTTATAGAGGATGTGGGGATGTAAGCCCATGTGGCCTAAAGGCCCGCAAGGGATATATAAAATCTTATGGGGTTGCATAATAGCCCGCAAGGCTTTTATATGGCCTCACTAAAAAATTATTAAATTTTTCAATTAAAAACTTTTAAAACAAAGTTTAAAATGCAATTTATTTATTTTTAAATTTTTTAAAATAGAACTTTAAATTTTGACTAAAAAAAATATTTTTTGTGGATTCTGGTTTCACAGATACAGACAGGCAATTGTACAACGGGTCCTCGGGGGGGGGGAGGGGGGCCTTAAAAAAAATCCTGCAAGCAAAATATATCAAGTTTTATGCCAATAGTGGGCATGTTTTCATGGTTAAGTTGTTGTGGTGTTGTTCTTGCCATCATTCAATTCAAACCCCATCGAGGGTGTAATTGTTGAATGCTTAAATTGTGGATGAGGTCCCTTGTTTGTGACCTCACCGATTCATAGCTTCGGGTCAAAAGCGTTTACCCCTAAGAAAATTTAATATATATATATAAGCCCTCTTGAACATAATGATAGGGTTTTTTATTTTATTTGGGTCTCCTATAAAAAATGGTTTCAAACCCTCTTTAGGAAACCTTTTGCCTACAAAATAAAACTTACAAAAACTCACAAAGACACACATTAGAAGTAAAGAATCACATTGGGTTCACCAAAATGTATGCATATAAAATGATATAGAAATGAAATATGCATAAAATGTAGCTTAAATCAAACCAAATACATGTAAACCTCAAAATGACTAAATGTAGTATGTTGATAGATTGAAGACTTGGATGTGTTTTCTCATGATTTCTCTAGCATAAGAGTATGATGAATGAGGATTGATCAAAGTGAGAGAAAAGGCCTCAATTTATATATTTTTGATGTATGAAATCCATGGCTTAGATGCATTGACTAAAAGGAAGGTCAAGATTGAATGAGATGATAGAGGCTTAGCATTGTGACAAGTGTCACAAGAGGAAAGGAGGTGTAAGAGCAAGGTGTTCTCACACATGTGTGAGAACACATTGGAAAGAACATGAAAGAGACATGTCTATGACATGTGTAAGAGGCATAGTGGCTTGGGAAAGTGACATCTTTATGACATATGTAAGAGGTAGGGTGGCTTGGGGAAGTGACATGTCTATAACATGTGTAAGAGGTAGGGTGGCTTCACATGTGTGAGCAAGGGGTAGGATAGGTAGGTTAGGACACTTTTCACATGGTGACAAGTTTAGATCTTGATCCATGTAGATGGATTCAAGGGCTAGAATTGAGTGGATAAAGATTGAGGGATAAAGTGAAATTAAATATTAGAAGAAAAGGTGGTAGGGATTTATTGGCCTAAATTAATTAATTAATATAGTTGGAGGATTTTTGGATAAGGATATAATTAATTAAATAAATATAAAATTCATTTATTTAAAGTGGTGGATGAGGGTAATGGATAAATTAATTAATTAAATAAAAAATATTTATTTAATTAGGATAAGGGAAAAGGTTAACTTAATTAAATAAATAATAAATATTTAATTAATTAAATATTAGGATAGGTATTTATTCAAGTGTGGTTAGGTTAAGGTCACATTTCAAGTGTCCACACAAAGAAAACAATAATTTGTCACAACTTAAATTTAGTGCACAACTAAGATTGGTGAGAAAAAAAGAGTCTTTGACAAGTGCAACTTGCACCAAATATGAAAGTAGTTTTGAATATTACTCTTAGATAGGCATAAACTGTTGAACCACTTGGTTAGATTCATAGGTTAGAAAAAAGAGTTACCACAAAAATTAAGAAAAATAAATAAAAAATGCAAAAGCGACTATACACAAAGCATACATGTTGAAACAATGAAAGTGAGGGAAATAGATGAAGGAAACAAACCATGCTAATACTGATAAGAACCAACGAGTTGAAAAACTATAGAGGCATTAATCTATGAAAGTGTTGATTTGTAGACACACTAATTTATGAATGGGTTGATATGCATATGTGTTGATTTGCATAAGCACTAGATCAAGAACCAAAAGAGAACAAGAAGTAGATTTTGGTAAATTTTCTTTAAAACTATTAAGGACCTATAAAACAAAATGTTAGAAATGGTGGAAAATGATAGAAAAGCATATTAGAAAACAAACAAAAAGTTAAACATTAAAAAGATAAAAACAAAAAATGATAAAAAAAAATTAAAACACCCTAGGCACAAAAGCATTGAATGACAAGAAGGAAGTGTTGATTTATGTATTTGTTGCTTTATAGAGTGAAAATATGTTAGAAATCATGTTATAATGTAACTAGGGGGTAAGAAAATGATGAAAATAATGAAATAACACAAAGACCTTACACACTAAATGATAAAAAGTTAGAAAACCAATAGAAAAATGTTAGAAATGAGACATAAAAGTTCAAAAGAATAGAAAATGTGCAAGTACTATAATATGTGAAAGTGCCAATTTGGAAGCATAAGAGCTGAAACACAAGGCAAAGATGCTAAACCATGAACATGCATGTAACAACTTCACATAAAACTCAAATGGAAATTAGTGATGGGGATGTGGTCCCATTGGGTGTGGCATAATGAAGAAGGGAAACAAACAAAGGTAAAATGCAATCAAACAACCTTTTACCTTGCCTTTCCTTACTCCTCTGATTGAGCTAAAAGAAGATTTGCACCCAATACTCTCTTGAAGTGCTCACAAGATGAAGTGGATGCATGTTAGAAGGATGTATACATAGGTTGCTTGGGAAAATAGTAGCATAACTTTGGGATAAAGTTGATTGATTAAGAAAATGATAAAATGATGATAGTGTCTAAATGGATGGTAGGAGATCAAATGGACATCGTGATAGTATGATGGAATGAATTGATGTTAATGGAAGGTAAATCAAGGGCCAAGATGTTATGTTTAATGGAGGGCTAGACATTGAGGAAGATGAAGGTGTGGATTGAAGATGTAGTCATGTGATAAGTGTCACAAGAGGGAATAAAATATTTAATGAGTATAAGATGAGATAGAGACATGTGTAAGATGAAATGAAGGCTACACGTGTGAGGAGCATGCTCACACATGTGTGAGCAAGGTAGTGGGCCTAAGCAAATGCCAAAGATAAGGTGTAGGCTTGGGGGATTTCAAGCTTACAAGCTTGCATGCTCACACATGTGTGAGGAAGGTGTGAGGTGAGTAGACACACTCACACATGTGGGAGCATGGGGAGAGTGGGGACACATGACATATTATAGTGGATTTAAATTTTAATCCATGTGAGGAGATTAAATGGCTAGGATTGAAAGTTGGAAGATTAGGGTGATGAGAAATTTAAAAACTGAAGAAAATGTTAATGAGGGTTAATTAGCCTCAATTATTTATCATAGATTAACAAATTAATTTAGTTGGAGGAATTACGAGCTAAGGTTTTTAATTAAATTGGTTTGATTAATTAATCTTAGGGAAGAAGTGAAAATTAATAACAAAGGATAATTAATTTAAATAATTATTTATTTAGGTGATTACGAGAATATGATAAAGTGGTAGATTATGTGAATAGTTAATTAAATATTTAATGGGAAATCAGTAAGATGAGAGTTAGTGGTGAAATTGGGGTATATAAAATTCCATAGATTTAAATAAATGTATGTAAATACTTAGCTCTAGGCTTGATGTAGAATATAATTTTGATAAGTGCCTTGAAGTAATTTGTCATTGTTGCAAAAAATTAGTGTGAGTTAGATGAATGAATCTAAATTTGTAAAATCTCAATTCTCTTATTAGGGTCATTTATGTGACTATGAAATTAATCTTGAAAGCACAAAAAGTTAACCAAATACGTGAATTTGATCTCTACTTATGGATCTAATCTTTGTTGGTTATCAAAATTTTACTTTCATCTTGTCTCAAAGTTAATTTGTTTGTTCCTACATAAAAACTTGTTATTGTGCTTCTTGGTTTGCACATTGCTATGATAATTACCCCATTTTGTCAAACCATATAAAGGATATTGAGTCAACATTTTTTTAATAAAATTGATGGTAAAAAAGAGTCATGTGAGCATGCCCTAGAATTTTGATATAGTGTCGGTACCATTAGATGATTTTTTTTTAGGCTCTTGATATATGTTAGAAGGTGTTCAATTCATGGGTTCTCTCTATATTCTAAATGCATAAGGGTTTGTCCCTAAATACAACATCATAACATGTTACAATATTTAGCTTGCTTTTGGATTCAACTGTGTATGGTGGCTTTTGGATGCAACTGTGTATGTTGACAAAACACCATACACAATTGAATCCAAAAGCTAAATATTGTAACTTCGTGGATAGTGACAAATTCATAACAACTATCATAACATGTAATTTAATTATTTCATACTTCATGACCATTTATGAAAATAATTGGACCTAATATTGAAAAAATAAAATTAAACAAGAAGATAATTTCTCTCAGCAATTATGCATATGATCTTGAACATGAAATGAATAGATTGAACATCAAATCTAAGATCAAATTATTTACTAACTTTTAGACAAAAATAATTATTTAACACATTAATTGTTAAAGAGAAGATTATTTTAGATTGAATGGATAACCCCTAACCTTAAAAAATTACATTTTAAAATTTCCCACTTTGAAGTAGGTAGATCCCACAATCTTAACCACATTAATTTGGGGAGGGTAGTTATAATACTTAGTTTCACATGGGAAAACTAAATTTAAAATTTCCTTGCTATTAGATACTCAATCATTGCCTTGAGGTTTGCATGTACCTGTCTTTTTCAGATTCGTGAATTATGCAGAAGCGTTGCCTGTGATAACGCCACACATGAGCGATATATTGGTTTTCCCGTGAAAACGGAACAGACAATTCCAATATAACCAAATTCTTTGCAAATAACTACATCTTCACTAAATTCAAATTAACAGTCGATGATAACTACAACTTAAACCAACAGATTTTATTTTACTGAGATCATGAATTAAACGTTCATTAAATTCATAATTTACACAAATTAGGGAAGCAATTTATATATGATGGTAATCTACAGTGGGGAGTAGAGTGGGTGTGGGTACTAATTTTTAACTCAATTCAAATTTCAGCCCAGAAAATAACAATTAATGGCGGGACTTTTTAGTGTCATCAAAGCTTCTATTTATAGTATACAAATAGAGGTGGTGTGGACATATAAATGATTCCTCTTTTCTAATCTCTGTTCATAAAAGGATTTATCAGAGCTGACGCTTACGTTGATCTTTCTTGCATTTTGCTTTGAGAATTTTATACACAGCTAGGCAATTGTTCTACGTATATGGTATAATTTCAATTTAGCGTCAGTTTTTCACGGGGTACAATGGCTGCAGAGCAAGAGAATTCATCATCAAATCAAAAAAGAAGATACCCTAAAACAGAATGTTGATCATGCTGCTGATGGGATTGATTATAATCAACCAGAATTGAGTACGTATTGTGAGAAGGCCATGAAAATTATAATTAAGAAGAGGCGGCGGAGGAGAAGGACATGGAGATTGACATTAATGGGCTTTCTAGGTGGAAGAAAACGAGATGTCAAGAAGTTTGAGGGATGCAAGCCAGGAGATATAGAAAAGGCTGAGGATTTGTGCTCTTTGAATTCATCTTCTAGATTTAGTTTGGGCGGCTCACTGCTGGATTGGGAGTTGTTCAGTGGAGAAACTTGTGCCTTGCCTGCGCTGGAAGGGTTGATCATATTCAAGTATGGTGAACTTAGTGCTGCCACATCTAATTTCTCTCAAGGTACAATGCTATATTTTTCATAGTTATTTTGTTTTTGTTTTTCTCAGGTTTTCTCAGTCCTGGCATGGGTGGGTTGGTAACACCCAGTTTGGTCTTGACTCTGGTCAAGAAGTCCTCGCAGTGCAACATTTTTAACAGGAGCTTCGTTTTCAAAAAGTAGCTCTCATACCCTACCTATGATGTAATCCAGGTGTAGGTGGATTGGTAAGGTCCAGTTTGCGACCCGTTTTTAATCTAGTCCTCAACCCTGGTGTAAGTGGAGTCCTCAACCAATGTTTAACACTCATGTTTTATGTTCTCAAGGACGAGTTGATGTCCTATGTTTGATTTACACTCTATGTCAGGTGGATTTTTAAGGTCACATTTAGAATATACGTTTCATGTACCCGGTTTGGGCGGACTGGCAAAGTTCAGTTTACCACCAGTGCCCAGTTTACGACCTACAAGTTGTGTGCCCCTGTAGGTGGATTAAAAGTCTTAGTTTATGATTAATGTTGTATTTACTTAACCCCAGGCAGATCGACAAGGTTAGTTTGCAATCTATGTTTTATGTACTTCTGTAGGTAGATTGGAAAGGCCAATCTTACCATGTTGTATCTACTCCTGGTGTAGATGGATTGCCATCGATGGGCTCACATCCTATGTTCTATGTACTGGGTTTAGATGGATTGGACAGGTTTTGATTTAGGTGGATTTGGAAGGCCCCTGTTTAGGTGGATTCAGAGAGCCCTGGTTTAGGTGGATTAATAAGGCCAAGTTTAGTCCCCAGCACCAAATGGGCTTCCCAGTTAGGCCATGACCTAAAATCACCATTACTAGCACCCTATTGAAATTAATCATGTAAACAATTATATTTACCTTGAACAGTTAAATTAGCATTAGCATTCTAGTTAGGCTGTAACTTTCATGCTTACCCTACTGATAACAATCTTCTAAAAAAGTATAAATATTTTGGTAGGTTGTATGGTCTAATTTGGTCTGATGGATTTTAAATTCATCTCTCTTTGAATGGTTATGATGTTGCTGTAGACAAGGTACAAGACCCAGTATACTATGGAGTATGGAGTGCCAAACTGGTGTGTTGGATAGACTGCCACCTTAAAAGACATCATCACTGTTACCATACTCAAGTCACCATAATAGTTACAAGTCACTTCTATCTAAATGGTTATATTGTCCTTGTAGACAGTGCAAGATCCAGTTTAGTTTGGAGCTCTAAATTGGTATCCTTGCTATGCTATGACCTTAAAAAGTCGCTATTACTGGTGACAGATTGAAATTAATCGTCTTAATATTCACTTTGATGGGTTCTACAGATCAATTTGTCTAGAAAATGTTAAAAGTAATCTCCTTCAATGTTTTTGTTGCCTTTTTAGACATGGTGCATGATACCATTACCTTATTGATATTAATGAAATTAATCTTCTGGATAAATATATTTACATTTATACGTCCTACTGACTGAATTTGTCCTGATGGAGGTTAAAAATAAAAAGTCATCTCTCTCAGTGATTGTTATGGTATCTTTGCAGAGAGGGTGCTGGGGAGGGGAGCTCAAAGTTGCGTGTATAGAGGCAGGCTGGGGTTTGGAAAATTGATTGCTGTAAAGAGTTTGGATATGAGTAACAAGGACGCTTGCGAGGTATTCTGCAGAGAACTGCACATTGCCAGCAGCTTGAAAAATCGGCATGTGGTTCCTCTGCTTGGATTCTGCATTGATTCTCGGGGGCTTTTCTTGGTCTACAAATTCATCTCTGGAGGAGATTTAGAATACCATCTTTATGGTACAGAAAACCATATAAATATCTTTTATTTATTTCTTCTACATTATCAAAAGGATTTATATGCCTAGTAACATTTTAGGAACATGCAGATAAGAAAGAGGGCTCTCTGTCCTGGTCCGCAAGGCTTCGAGTCGCCATAGGAATTGCCAAGGCAGTTCATTACATGCATCACGGTACCAAGACATGTGTTGTTCACAGGGATATCAAACCCTCCAATGTTCTTCTATCCTCTAGGAAAACAGCCAAGGTAATACAGAAATTGAAATGAATGTCATTGTTTGCCTTTTTTGGAGACCCACTAAATTACAGTTACAACATATGCTACACAAACATTATGCATCTCTTTTTTTGAAGTGAAAGCAGCTTAGCTGCCATTTACACCAATTCTATCTCTGTACCATAATTAAGTATCAATACTCATGTTTTTCACTGCACATATATGTATATGTAAAACCATCTCGAACTGAGTATGCTTCATAAGATATTCTTGTGGGGATATTGTTCTGTTTAAATGATCAATAGAATGATCTAAAGTTGATACAATATTGTCTTCCCTCAAGGATCATGTCGGAGATTCTCTTTTACCTTAAGGCTTATTTTGTACTAAATCGCAAATACAATCATTTTGTCAGGCAAGTTGATGCAGTGCTCTGTTTTCCTAATACCCTCTTCCACTGAATGTTCTATTTTCCTAAGATCCTCATCCACTGAATGCTCTGTTTTTACCAGCTTTGAATTTGTCAAGCCGCTTTCAGTCTACACCAGATAGTTTGCAGGACTACTTGTATCTCCATTCTCAACCTGCAGCTTTCAATGCAATCCTAAAAGCAAAAATTAAGAAAGATAGCATATGTTATGTTTCAGATCACAAATTTGAAAAGACAGCTGAAATATATCAGAACTTTGATTTGAATTCATAATGGAAAAAATTACATTCTCAGTCCTAGACCGTGAACTCAGGTGTTACTTGAGGAAAGTTTAATAAAACCAAAATATTTGTAACGCATTAGATTTTCATGGTCCGTTTGAGTGTATTTTTCAAGGTTTTTGGAAAAGAATGTGTACAAACTTTTACAGTAGTACTTTGAATCACACTCAGTTTTCTATCATCAGGATAACTTCAGCAAATATGTTAAGTTATTCTGATGATGGATCATGGAATGTGATCTGAAATGTTGATGTAAAAATTGTTACAAAGTACTTTCCCAGAAACCTAAAAAATTACAACAAAATGTTTTCTTTGATACTCAGTTTTTGCTTCTTTTTCAACCATTTATGGATCTCCAAAATTTACACCCTACACTAGCTCACCCTTTACTCCTAATTACTAAAAAAACATATTCTAAATTTGGAATCACATCACAATGTGGAGGAAAGTATGCATTAAATTCAACTGAATCATTTTGCTGGCAAGCTGTATGTCCTGAAACTCCAGTATTCTGTAAGCCTTCCTGGTATCCCATAGACTGTCGTCTACATGACAAACCTATCAATTTCCCATCTTTTAATCTATTCTGTCCTGATATCATTCTGCCATCAATGATCATAGTGCCAAATCACCAACCCTTGTATTGAATTGCAATCATTGCTTGACAAAGTAGCTTGTTTGCATATTGCAAATTGAGATAATGCTTCTTCTAATGTGCTATCTTGTTTCTGCTAAAATGTAAACAGTAAGATCTTTGAATTTTCAATCTAGTTTTTTAGTTATACAGAATATGAGAAGGTTGCAATATCTCTTAGTTCTTAATTTCCTTGAAAGATAACCTAATAAATAATTTTTTTAATGTATTGCGGTGCAGTTGTGCGATTTTGGGCTGGCAACCCAAACACTGGGACCTTCAGTGCCCTTCTTCTGCAATACAGTGTCGGGAACTTTTGGGTAAAACAAAAACTATTTAGTTAACAAATGTCATTCTTTCTAATTCAACATTTCAGTGCCCTTAAAATGTGAAGAGGTCATTCAATCTAAATCAGTAACTTCAATCAATATGTGATTGTATTACAGGTATCTAGCTCCAGAATATTTTGAGTATGGGAAGGTCTCCGAGAAAACTGACATCTATGCTTTTGGGGTGGTTTTGCTGGAGTTGCTTACAGGGCAGAAGATAACCTCCTCCGTAGGCTATCTTTGTTAGTTCAAATTTTCAACTTTTTTAGTTTTCTTCTATAACTCATTAGAGATGCACTGAGCATTTCCCTTATCTATTCTAAGCTAGTATACTTTTACCGTCCCACTGACCTACATCGGTCATATGTGGACATCTTATATAATTTCTCTGAATTCTTTCTGTATTCCATTGGGACTCAAAATCAAGGAAAGAAGTGGGGTTGTTTCTGTAACAGGCAAGGTCATTTCTGAATGTGGAGATGTCAAAAGAAAAGTTAGTAGATCCTCAGCTGAAATCATGCGATAAGGCTAGGAAGAAGAAGAAGCACAAAGAGGTGGAAAGATTGATGCGAGCTGCAGCAGTTTGCCTTCACCCGATGGAGTCACGAAGACTGTGCATGAGTCAAATTCTGAGGATTCTCCAAGGTCAGGAAGACTCCAAACTCCTCCAACATGCCCAACTTGCAATGCTCAACTTCAATGCAGAATATGTTCGTAGGAAAGAGAAGGAGACACTCATCGACCATCTCACACTGGCTGTGGTTGGAATGAATCTAGATGAAGACAGCAAAATGCCTGATTATGGAGATGACAAAATACCCAAGTATAAGCTTTCCCGTTAACAGTTCTTCTTGGTATAGATGGATCAACATCTTGTTGCAGATGGATTGGAAGTCCTAGTTTACTTGGACTTGGCCAGGAGGTAGAAACCTATGAGAAAGCAACTTAAATGTATACAATATAAAGCGGAAAGGTCCTTTTGTTCTCAAAAGGAAATCAAATACACTAAATTGTGAAGTGAAAAATCATCTCAAAATTTTTGAAGGCAGATCTACTATGTAATTTTCAAGATATTTCCAAAGTTTGTTCCAAAGGGGATCAAATAGAAAGGAAACAACTACATGTCACACATGCACTAAATTATATTTTTCTAAATTCTTTTTATTCAGTTATCTAAAAGATGACACTATAACAGACTATAAGTAAATTTTTTGTAGCCGGTATTTTATACTCATAGAAGAGGATGGGTATATTAGCTGAGAAACTGAGGCCACCAGTGGATAAGAGTAAGCACTGTAAATTGTTCTGTAAAAGATTTAAACAAGAGATTCCTCATGAACGAAGAGAACTGATTGTTAATGCTTTTGATGAATTTGTAGAGCTTATTGGGCAAGCCTTATGCCTAAAGGTTTAAAAGATTGATCAAGTGATTGGACGAAATTGAAAGCTGTACACAGCAAATGCCTATTTCTATCTGTTGCAAATACATTGCTTAACATGCTATCATAATTATGCAGATACATGATAAATACATTGTGGATCATAAAGTACATTTTTTCAAATGAATTATTCATGGAAGAGTCCTTTTTCTATAACCAAAAATATTGACAATGTCTTTCCTGAAGGTCAAGTCCTGGTTGCAATGAGGGACACATATTTGCTATTGCCATCCTTTTGGGGAGGGATCAAAAAAGCAAAATGTGAACACCTAGAAGTAGCCTTAAAATCCATCCTTGGGATGATATTCGAATGGAGAAATTTTATTGGGGATGGGGATGCCTAACAACTATAATAAACTTCGTACCAAAACTAACCTCTAAGCTCCTATGGAGCCAAACTACAACAATTCACACTTTATTTATGACATCTAGTTGGGAAGTCCGCAACATTTGTCTTGCTCTTATTTGACACCTACCTGATTATTCATTATTGTCATCAGCAATGTGTAGTTTTATTTTGTTGATGGCTACTGTCCAAGATTTCACTTAATGTTGTGGTATGTTTATAAACATAGTCTACGACTTATGATTAAACTATTATACATTGCAACAGCAACAATGGCTGACAAAAGACATTGAAACCTCCTCTCCATCCTCATGGTGAATGTGATGTTGGGACTTGGGTGATATTCATCTACATAGAGTCTTTGTATGAAGAGTTTGTCTTCATATTTGATTGCAATGATACGCAGTAAAGTTGCAAATTTTGTGGTACAGCATAATGGCTTACATATGATAAATGGTTTTTTAGGTGGTGTTGTACATCATATATGTTGGTTCATTTGTGTTGGTGCTATGACAACAACCACAAGGCCTTTTTTTGGAGAATTCACAACCACATAAATCTAAATACATAAGATGAAATGGATACATAAGATAAATTGGGGGAACAAAAGCATAAATCTAAATACATAAGATGAAATGAGAATAGATGATATACAAAAACATGACATAAATAAAGGGCCAAAGTGTAAGGATGCACAAGGTGAATGGATACAAATTTAAGGGAGATCAAAATGTATATGGAATATGAAAAGGCCAAAGTATAAATGATAAAAATCACAAGGGAAAAGTGATAATGAAAACACAACATATTTTCAAAGTCACCTATGTCAACATCTTGACTAGTAACATGGACACATAAGCCAAAAGCATAAAAAGTGACAAGTATTATGAAATATAGGTACACAATTATAGTTAGTTCTACATATGCTATCTATCTGCATGGGTGCATAAAAAGGGAAATATATGCCATCTCTTTACAAGGTTTCTATTATATGTAGAACCATGTTAAAAGAGCATGTTCTATCTCTCTATAAGCTTTGAGTAAAACCTTGATGGAAAACCGACTAGAAATTATCAAAACTCTAGAAAAATTTACAAACTTTTTGTGAAAACATGAAATGACCAACCAACCATTTTTCATTGAATAACATGTATATATACTTCAAAAAATGGGTCATGAATCACAAAGAAATAAATGTGTGAATCTAGAGCCATAGAGATCTGTCATGCCCTAGTTAATATGCTCATCAATACCCTACTCAAAATATCATTTGAAGGTCTATCAAACCAAGAAATAACATGAAATTATTAAAATAATTAATTAATTACGTGTTTAGAGTGTTGGATCAATGAAACACACAAAATCCACAAAAATAGTGATCATGGAGATAACATGGAGGTTAGGGTTTGGTGGCCTAAGCCACCGTAATAAATTTTATATAGAAAAAATTTACAATGATGAAGACAAAAATGAGGTTAACAAACATGCCAACTAATATTAGAAAATAACCATAGAATCTGTCATTAAAACTATTCACCTGTCATGTCATACAATCCAACCATAAAATGTAGGAGATTCACTAAAAACATTTTGAACAATGTTGGAATCATTATTTTAAGGAATATGGTTAGATTCAATGAACTTGACATGATCATCACATTTTTCGACAATAAATTTGTTGCTCCAAGTGAAAACAAACTATTCTAGTAAGTGCATAGTCAAAATAGGAAAAATAGAAACCATATAGCTACTTTTTAACAAACCACCAATGAAAACACTTGAAACATGTGCCAAACCATGCTCAAAATCCCTTGGACAATGAAAATATGGCACTTTTCATTGTTAGTATCCTATCATGTCAAGTAATTTTTGGAAAACACATAGTTGTTTGGGTTGCTTCAGTGAATTGAAGAGAAAAAATTAAAAAAATGGCAAGCTTATTGGAATTCAAAGTGTAGGAGGAACTTGTAATCCTTTTAAAATGTCAAGTCCTAATGTGAGATGCTAAAATGATGCAATAAGAAGAACTAACATAAGAAAAGGGCACCTCAATGATTAGCCTAAGAAATAGTAAACATGAAAGAAAGATAAGATAAATTAATTGTTGATTATATTTTCATGTTGCTCATTCCTTGGTTGGCCCTTGATCTTTGGATGTCTTGTGTGCTCCTTGGATGGCAATGGAGTGAAGTGGATGCAAGATGCAAGATGGATTTGATGAGAAATACTATGGAAAAGCTAAAATGTTGCAAATGACAATTTGGTAAGAGTTTGGTAGCAAAAGACTTGATCCCTAAAATGAGAGAAATGAAGGGATATTTATAGGACAATTGGAAGTCCCTAGAAAATTCAATGATTGAGATTGATCCAACAAGATCAAGATAAAGGGCTATGGTGAGCTAAGGATTCACAAGCCCTCACATCTTGACATATGGAATGTGAGATGTCTTAGGGTGGAATGATGTGGAAATGAGGTGGAAGAGAAGTACATGAAGTAGGAGAAGGACAAGTACCTTGGGGGATGAGAAGATTCCTTGGAGGAATAAAAGTGAATTAAAAATTCACAATGATTGGAAGAATCTAGTGGATAAAAGAGGGTCTCCAAAAAGCTGGAAATTTGTCACATGTGGGTGATGTGACAAGTCCAAGGTTCTAGAAGTCCTTGGCACATGTAAAGTGACAAGTCAAGCCTTCTAGAACTTTGCATGGGAATGGGGAAGACTTTGGAAAAATAAAAGTGAATTAAAAATTTACATGGGGAAGAGAGGAGCCTTGGGTGAATAAATGTGAATTAAAAATTTACATGGGGAAGAGAGTCAATGCCAAGAAAGACAAATAGAAAGGTTGACCACAAAAGGTAAGCCAAATGTGGCTAATGACTTTGATTAAGGTTGTGCAAACATAGGATTGTGATAATTAATGAGAGACTAGAAGCAAGTGGGAGATTATGGAGGATGTGACACTTAATCAAGATTAAGTGGTGCACATCCTAATTATAGATTAATTAATTTAATCTAGATTAAAAGAGGGTTATGGAGAATGTGACAAGGAGAGAGAAAAAGAGAAATTAAAAATTGGTTTTAATCCAAATGGGTTAAAAGACTAAATTAAATAATTTGTCATATTTATTTAATTTAGAGAGGAAAGAGATAAGGTAAAGTATTTAATTTATTTAATTACATACTTTAGGAACCTTAAACAGAAAATGAAGTAATGATTAAATAAATTATTTAATCATTAATAATGAAATAGATGAATAGAGTAGACAATTTTGATCATATGGAAGTGATCAAATTTGGATGTCTACAAAACTCATGCCAAAAAATTATATTTAAAAATTTAAAACTTCATAGCTTGGAGGTGACAAGTGCTTCAAATCACTAGTGAATAGAAGAGAAGGGAAGTCTAATTGAGGAAGTATAAAGAGGATGAGCAATTGATAATTTCAAGGATTGGGGATAGAAAAATGTTGATGTTTTAAGCAACCACGAGAAGAATACTTTCAGGCGCGATTTAAATAAGAGATAAATTTAAATGGTGCTTTAAGCTATTTAAATTTATCTATATCGAGTTCCTTGAAGAATCGCTACATTTAATGATGAGACAAATAAATATTAAAATGTTAAATAATTATTATTAATTTTGTAAAGAGCTGACCTTCCTTGAAGTGGCGCGATTTTTTATGTGTCATCTCTCTTGGTTGGGCCGACCTCTCTCACCAAAGGTCATGTCTCTCACCTTGATCAATGCATAAATACAAATTGTTTCCTCATTCATTATCATCAAGTTCATTCACAACATTTTGGGAGAAGTGTGATTTAAGGAGTAGATTGAATTTTGTATCAACAGATCGATTCAAGGAGAATCATCTTATTTGTATCTTTGCATCTATGAGAGGTGTTGTTCATTGTATCATTCAAGCATTATGTTTGTGCCTAAGTTGTAAGTAGATTGTTGCTCTTATTTACATCAATATAAAAGAGATATATTGGCTGGGTTTTTCTCCCTTGGGTTGGAGGGTTTTCCCAAGGTATTGGTTGTGTTCTTGTGTTGTTTTTCAATTAATTTTTGCATTCTAATATGATCCTATAAAACTAACATGGTATCAGAGCAGGTTTGAAGAGGATCCCGATCAAATTTGTGAT
Organism: Sequoiadendron giganteum; assembly: GCA_007115665.2. Classification (NCBI taxonomy): domain Eukaryota; kingdom Viridiplantae; phylum Streptophyta; class Pinopsida; order Cupressales; family Cupressaceae; genus Sequoiadendron; species Sequoiadendron giganteum. The sequence goes on along the minus strand of CM021108.1, from coordinate 637,401,904 downwards.
TAATTCAACGATACCCTTGTTTTTATTTCTCATCTTTATTCACCTTTATCTCTCCGTCAAGATGGTGAATGGTCTTAAGATTGAGGATAGGCTTGAGGGAGCGTTAAAATTCACTTCGTGGAGATTTGAGATCATGCTCACCTTGGAGGAAATTGAATTGGCAGAGTTTGTGGAGAGCTTTGTCCTCGAGCCTACGGATGACGAAGAAAAGGCCCTATGGAAGAAGAAAGATATTAGGACAAAGAAGATGTTGGTTGATTCCGTAAATGATCATATTGTTCCTATTTTCTCCAAGTTAAGGACTGTGAGAGAGATGTTCAAAATCCTGGAGGAGATGTACGAGATCACCAACACCAGTCGGGCTCTTGCACTAAAGCAACAACTCCATCATTTGAAGATGGCAAAGGGAGAATTTTTCATTGGCTACTTCATGAGAATTACTGAATTGAGAGATCAGCTCTCGTCTATTGGGCATGTTTGTTAGAAACCAAGATCAGACATGCAAGCTAGAATACCTTCCACAAAAGAGAAAATAAAAAAAAGCAAAGCTTTGCATGAAATGTGCAAATTGATATTATTCAAGAATTCATAAATTACAATAAGAAAATTGCTTTATAAAAGCAATGTATGCAACCCTAATGTTGACCTAAAAGGGAAATCCCAGTGTGCACAATTAATAATTAATCAATTATTAATGTGCCTAAGTTTAGCTTAAGCAACTAAAGGAATAAGTGACTTAATTAATTAACCAGTATGATATAATTAATTAAGTGTAATAACTTATTACTCTAACAATGTTGTTGATAGAAAGGATCCGACCATGCTGGCTCTTAATGGTCTTCCTTCATCTTGGGAATCTTATATTCAAGGAATCAATGCAAGATCAAAACTTCCCAAGTTTGATCGGTTGAGGGCAGACTGTATTCAAGAAGAGTCTAGGTTGGCTGCAAGAGGTATTGGGCAAAGCTCCGTTAATGAAGACATTCATGTTCTTGCCACTCAATCCTTGAAGAAGAAAGGGAAAGATGGAAAGAAAGTCTATTTCAAGAGAAATAGAGACAAAGGAGTTGATGGTGGCCCCGCATTTAAGAAAATGAGGGACCTCTCCAAGGTCCAATGTTTTTGATGTGACAAGCATGGTCACTTTGCAAAGGAATGTCCTTCCAGGCCTAGGCAACAGGTCATCATTGCAAATGTTGGTGAAGCTTCCATGCAGAAGGATACAAGTGAATACCTATTCTATTCAGCCTTGTCAAGCAATGTATCTACCGACACCAACACTTTGGTTGATTGATAGTGGTGCCTCTCGCCACATCATCAGATTTAGGGAGCATCTATCTAATTTGGTGGAGAAAGATTCTAGCGAACAAGTCATTATTGGAGATGATGCTAGTTATTATGTTAAAGGAGTTAGGACCTCATCTCTTCGCTTGGATTTTGGTGATTCCTTACAGTTGGATAATGTGCTATTTGTTCCAGGTATTAAGAAAAACCTTGTTTCCATCTCAACTTTAGAAGACAAGGGTTATCAAGTTTCTTTTTCAAAAGGAAAAGTTCTTATATGGGAAAAGAACTCCAACATCAAGACTGCTCAGGTGATTGGAGTTAGACATGGTTGTCTCTACAAGCTATGCACTCACCCCATTCAGGCTCTAGTGCATGACTCCTAAAGTTTGTGTGACCTTTGGCATTGAAGATTGGATCACCTTCACTTTTGAGCGCTACCTATTATGGAGAAGATGGTGACTGGCCTTCCTAAATTCAACCAGAAGCATGAAGGAACCTGCAAAGGCTGCACTTTGGGTAAGAATACAAAAGGTTCATTCCATAGTAGTGAAAGCAGATCCAAATGTGTTTTAGATCTTATTCATTCTTATTTTATGTGGTCCAATGTTTGTTACGTCTTCAAGTGATTTCTTGTATTATATTATTTTTATTGATGACTACTCTAGAAAGACTTGGATCTATTTCTTGAAATCTAAAGAATCTAAGGAGATATTAGAAAGGTTCAAAGAGTTCAAAGCTCAGGTGGAGATTTTTTCCAAAAAGAGGATCAAGGTCTTGAGATCCGATAATGGAGGAGAATACACTTTTGTTATCTTCTGTAACTTTTGCATTGAAGTAGGGATTAAGAGGGAGCTCAACATTCCTTATAATCATCAACAGAACGGTGTTGCAGAGAGAAAGAACAGATCTATCGTGGAAGCAGTCAAAGCCATGATTCATGACCAAGACCTGCAAATCTCTCTTTGGGCTGAAGCATCCAAGACTATTGTCTATGTTTAGAATAGAAATCCTCACAGAATCTTGGAGAATATAACTCTTGAAGAAGCATTCTCTAGGGTGAAGCTTGAAGTATGTCATTTGAGGATCTTTGGGTGTCTAGTGTATGTACATATACCAAAGGAAAAGAGGACAAAGTTGGAACCCTCTGGCAAGAAGGGAATTTTGGTAGGCTATAGCGAGACATCAAAAGCCTACAGAATCTACATTTTGGGTTAGAAGACTATTGAGATTAGTAGAGATGTCACATTTGAGGAGGATGTTGCATTCAAAAGATCCAAGGGCACTCATATGGAGATCGATGAAGAAGAACCTCCTCAAGATATGGAAGTTGACCATGTTCCTAAGAATAAGAGGGAGGTTCTAGAACCTAAACAAAATGATGATCCAGAGCCCTTGGAACCTACTTATGGGCCTACATATATTGTGATTGGAAGGAAGAGACCTCTTTGGGCCAAGAAAATAATGCAAGAGGCAAAAAAATTTGCAGCCCCAAGAGGAACCTTCAAAGAAATTAAGAGACCTAATAAGTACAATGGTGTCTTCTAAATGGCTCTTCAAAATCAAGCATGCAACTGATGGGAGCATTGAGAAGTACAAGGCCAGATTCTTGGCTAGAGGGTTCTCACAAAAAGAGGGAGTTGACTATGAAGAAACATTTGCTTCAGTGGCTCGTTATACTTTTGTTAGGACCATTATTGCTATTGTTGCATCTAGAGGATGGAAGATTCACCAAATGGATGTAAAGACAACCTTTCTAAATGGTGTGATAAAGGAAGAGGTTTACATTGAGCAACCCGATGGATTTGAGGTACATGGGAAGGAGTCTCATGTTTGCAAGATGAAGAAGGCCTTGTATAGTCTGAAGTAGGCTCCCCATGCTTGGTACGAAAGGATTGGTCGTTACCTATTGATTTTGGGTTTCTCAAAGAATGATGCAGATTCTAACCTCTACTTCAAGGTAATAAACAGTGAAGCATTGATTTTGGTTATATATGTTGATGATTTGGTTATCACTAAAGAAGAACACCTCATTCTAAAATGTAAGGAGTTAGCTTTTGAGTTTGAAATGAAGAATCTCGGTCTCATGCATTACTTTCTTGGCTTAGAATTTTGGAAAAATCTAGATGAGATAATTCTAAGTCAAGGAAAGTATACCATTGACATTTTGAAGAGGTTTGGTATGATTGATTGCAAACCTATGTCTACACCTATGGAGACCAACTTACATAAGTTGAAGGAGGTTGCAGGTAGTTCAGAACTAGTGGATCTCACGATGTACATGAAACTGATTAGTTCATTGATGTATTTATTTAACACTAGACTGGATATTCGCTATGCAGTGAGTGCACTTTGTCAGGTCATGTGTGAACCAAGATAGATACATCTTGTTGCAAAAAAACATATCTTGAGATACTTGTGCGGCACAGTTGGATATGGGTTGAGATATTCTTTGGATGTGGATTTAGAGTTGCATAGTTATACTGATTCTGATTGGGTAGGGAGTGTCACTGATCGAAAGAGCACCTCTGGATGTTTCTTCAGTTTGGGATTTGCCATGATTTCCTGGTGCAGTAGGGAACAGTCATTTGTAGCATTAAGTACAACAGAGGTAGAGTATATTGCAGCTTGTGTGGCAACTCAAGAAGCAATGTGGCTTCATAAGCTCCTTGCAGGATTGTTTGGACAATCAATGGAGCCTACTATCATTCATTGTGATAACCAGAGTTGTGTGAAGCTTTATGTCAATTTTGTGTTTCATGACATAACCAAGCATGTTGAGATCAAATACCACTATATAAAAGATATGGTATTGAGGAAAGCTATACAGTTGAGGTATATCAACAGTGATGAGCAAACGACAAACATTCTCACCAAGCCTCTCTCCAAGGTAAATTTTGTGTACTTTCGAGATAAGCTTGGTATGGTGGAGAACACAACCTTAACTAAGAAGGAGTCTCAGTATCGGTGATCCTCTTTAATGAGTTCTTCTTTGTGAGAGAAGTTCGAGGTGAAAGCCCTTATTAATGAGTTCTTCTTTGTAAGAGAAGTTTGAGGTGAAATCCCTTGATTCCACCCTCTGGGAGAGCCATGGTGGATGTCATGTGTGTGACTCCATGACAACATCATGTGAGGGATTCCATGATGATTTCTCTTGTACTTGTGTTTCACCCTTTGGGAGAGCCATGGTTAAATTCACGGTGAGGTGACAACATCACTTTAAAGTGATGAGCACCTGTACATACCATCTATGGAGGTAGCCATGATATCACGATGAGGTGATATTTGATATCACAATGAGGTGATATGATTTCACGATGAGGTGATAAGCTCTTCTCTTATATAAATGTATTCATATTGATTGACATCATGATGAGGTGGTATGTCTTGTACAAATGGAAGTATTCCTCCCTAGTTGAGAGGGAGTGTTGATGTTTTAAGCAGCCACGAGAAGAATACTTCTAGGCGCGATTTAAATAAGAGATAAATTTAAATGGTTCTTTAAGCTATTTAAATTTATTTATATCAAGTTCTTTGAAGAATCGCTATATTTAATGATGAGACAAATAAATATTCAAATATTAAATAATTATTATATTTTTTATTAAGAGCCAACCTTCCTTGAAGGCGCGATTTTTAATGTGTCATCTCTCTTGGTTGGTCCGACCTCTCTCACCAAATTTCATGTCTCTCACCTTGATTAAAGCATAAATACAAGGTATTTCCTCATTCATTATCATCAAGTTCATTCACAACATTCTGGGAGAAGTGTGATTCAAGGAGCGGATTGAATTTTGTATCAGCAGATCAATTCAAGGAGAATCATCTTATTTATATCTTTGCATCTAGGAGAGGTGTTGTTCATTGTATCATTCAAGCATTGTGTTTGTTCCTAAGTTGTAAGTAGATTGTTTCTCTTATTTACATCAATATAAAGGAGATATATTGGCTAGATTTTTCTCCCTCAAGTTGGAGGGTTTTCCCAAGGTATTGGTTGTGTTCTTGTTTTTTTTTTGAATTAATTTTTGCATTCTAATTTGATCCTATAAAACTAACAAAAAAAGGGTCATACCACTAAGGCATGATGGCGAGGGGAAGTCCAAAATCCCAACTCTGAAAGACATAAGAAAATTTTGGGTCAATTTGGTGGAGTAAAAGTTGGACAAGAATACATGTAATTCCAAACTCTAAAAGATATACAATTTTTAGCCTAGGAAAGAATGAGGTTTAGAAGGAAGATATTTTTGGAGATAGAGGATTCTAAAGGCCCAATAGAGGAAAGTGAAGAAAAAATAAGTTGGATATCATAACAAAGTTCAACATACCAAGAGGAACAAAGAGAAGCAAGGACTTGAACATTTTCAACTAGCAACCTAAACACTACACATCCCTTAGAAATTTGTCACTTGCAACATAATATAAGCACATGGGAAAAATAGAGAACCAAACATATATAATTTTGACCGATGCAAGGCCATGCAATACTTCCCAAATTGATTATGGAAACCATGCAGATTCAAAACACAAAAGTGAAGGGGACTTAAGAAAAAGACAAGAGGAAAAATTGAGTGACGACATGCCTAAGGATTGTACAATATCTCTTTTATAGGATATTTTAAAATATTTTCTCATAGTTATATGCACCTTTTTAGATGGGTCATATCACTAATGAGGTAGTTCACATAAGATGAAATATGATTCTCAATATGTCCCATATACATATATGTGCATGTTAATGATGTGTTATAGTGGGAGAGAATGCAGAATATGTATTATCAACTAAGGGCACACTATCCCTATGTTTTTATTTACCCTCATACATATCTAAGCTATATTTTTTCAATATAAGGTGTATATGAGTGCATTTCACAAGTATTGATATACAATAAGAAAAAAAAATGAAAAAATCCAAGGAGTGCCTCTATTAAAAGTTGTATATCATCATGATGTGTATAAAATTCCATGTGATCCACCAAGGAAAGGAAATGAGAAGGGGAAGAATGAGAATCTTGTTTAAAACATGGTCTAGGGAAAATAGTAAATTAATATATAAAATTTAACATGAAAATCCATGTAAGTATCTATAATAAGTTTGACATGAATCAAACCATTATTTAGCTCTATCAACCATGGTATCATCAAACATATCCATCAGCGTACTATCGAAGTGTCTAAAAGAATGATACGAAGATACAAATAATCTAACATGCAAATTTTTATCTTCATCCCCACTAAATGACATCATCACAAGTGTATTAGAACAATATGCATTATAAATCACATCATCATGAGAAGGAGACACCAATGACAACATGATGAGATAAAGAACTGTAACTATGCTCATCACTGAGCATATCACCAATAGACCATAATATAAATATATACAAGTGATAATGATATCATGTGAAGGTAAAACATGTGTATCAACATCATTAGGATCCTCAAGGCAATATGAAACAAGAGAATCACAAGTACAAGAATCTATAGGTGAATAAGGAAAAATAGCATGAGAAGTATGAAGTATATGTTGACTAGGTAGATCATTATCAAATTAGGAAGATCCCTTGATGTATTGTGAGAGGTAAGGTTTGAATTATCACCAACATTAACTAAAGCATGGGAAGTAAAAGGTTCTTAAATTTAACACATCATCATGTTAATTCATATCACTAATCATAGGAATAGTATAAGAATCATAAAGCTCATATACAAGTAAAGTAAGTGTATCTAAACTAGAAGGATGTGCTATAACAAACTAGATTAAGGGGGATATATATATATAAAAAATGGAAAAATAATACCTCCAAAGAAGATATATCCCTCTCCTTAGGATAAAAATTCATAAAATCATCAAGGATGAGACAATCAAATAAAATAAGTTATGAAAATACCTCAAAATATCTAAGGCATGCATGAATAGAAGCTAAGGACAACAAACTATAATATTCAATGATAAAATACATAGAAATCAAGCAAAAATCAATGGTGCATGCATCAGTATCAAAGATATTATACAATAAAAACCAAACACTAATAGAAATGGACAAATGCAATATGAATGAGGTGAGAGCTAAAATAGATTTTAAAAAATTAGTAATAATATCTAAAAATAAAATCCTAGAGGTATCACAAGGTTGGGTAGGTTGAGTAAAAAGGTATAATACTATGTCTGTACAAAACTCTGATCAATATTTGATAAGTAATGACAAACAAAAGTGATTCTAAACCCTAGGTAAATTTATAATAAAATAATATGATCATAAAATTATCTCTAAAATAAAATTATATGGGTTACATCAAAGGTGGGTAGTGAGAGTGAAAATAATATCGCAGTGTGAACCACAAATTTTAGAAATATATAAGGCCATGAATAGTGAAATGATAAAGGAGAAACAATCTTCAATTTATATAAAAATAAAATAAAGAATTAAAAAAATAACTCATATTTGAAATCCTAATTTAGAAGGTAAAATACTAAGGGAAAACCCTAGGTTGCATATAAGAATATCTTAGGTTCATCAAATTGCAAAGAAAAAAATGATTACATAAATAATCTAGGATAATTAAATAAGTGTAAATAATAAATACACAATTTAACTCAGATTAATTTAGTTGGGTCAATAACTGAAATAAATGATTAGAAATTGAAGCTTAGGGATACTTAGCTTTAGAATTGATCAAAAAATAATGTTGCTAATGATGTATAGAATCAATTTGATGTCTCTAAAAAAAAAATTGCTTAAAATGATGGTTGTGTTAGAATCAAACCAGACATAAAAAAATCCTATTGTTCAATCCCAAGCACCAAAAGATCAATCTTGTTTGTCATGGATTTTAACTTTAGTGCATGTATCTAAACTAGTGAAATATAGACTTCTAAAACTTGTGTTAGTGAAGCCTAATTATCTTCCTAGAGTTCTTACGATCAATCTTCAAGTGGGAGATTGTTGGTTTTGGAGCTTTTTTCATTGTGGGAGGATGTAGGGGGGTACCCCCAATGGGGTCTAAAGGGGATGACCCTCCTCCCCACTATCAAGAAGTCCATATTTACAATACAAATTTTGATCATTCATCATTAGGTAACAAATTTGACGGTAGAGGTTAATGTAGCTTTTCTTTTCCTAGAAGGCAACCCCTTTTATGAGGGTATTATATTACAGTTGTGTGTTGGATTGTATTGTGTGTGGATGCTATGAGAGAGCAACAAGGAAGTTGGAGTGGATTTGTTGTAGGTTGTATCCCTTCATTTTTCTAGACAAAATAAAGGAAGGACTAGTTAATTCTTCATGGACATATCCCATATTGGGTGAACCACGTATATTTGTGTCTTTATGTTTTTTATATTTTATTTCAGCATTTATTTTATTATATATTGCTCTATGATCCTATTCCTAACAACTTGTTCACCTTGATCTCTCTTGTGTAGTAAGCTTGTTAGGACTACAATGTCTATAAATACATTTGACGAATATGTCAAATTGGTAGGGTCAAGTTCTCCTAGGTCAAAACTTTGGATGGGTCATATTTATGGTTTAGAGTGAAGATTCAAAAAGGTCATGCACTAACATGCAACTGGATTATATGTAGGTGAGGTTCCTTGTACCTTTTAAAAAACTAAAGTATTCCTTAGATGTTCTTTTAATTTCCCAAAAGCTAACATGTGAATTATTAATATATTGAATGTCTTCAAATAGCATGATATAGCAACATATCATGCAAATGTGTGCCAAGTCAACTTATAATGGCTAGTAGAATGGGGTGAGGAATTCATAATTGAAATTTAAAGTTTTGAATTTTGGGTTCATTCCTACACATTGTGAGATTGAATTGAGTTATTCCCATATCATTCATAAATGAACCATGAGGCTAAAATAGTAATTTTGAGGCACATAGTGAATATATGAAAGTAAGTACAAATGTAGTTGGATAAATGACAAATAAATGATGACTGTGTAGGAATAAGTGTAAATAGAAATAAAATAGGTACAATAAAAAATGGACTATAAACTAAACCTGGTAGAAAAATATATCATTTATCAATATATTATTGCATTTGAAACATTTTGTCAAAATGAATACAAAACTAAATAAATAATAATGAAAATAAAGAAATTTCACAATATAATCATACATAAAATATTAACTAAAAAATTATATTAAAATATAAAATACAATTTATTTAGGTATCAAATTATGTACAACATAATACACTTCATTATAAAAAAAAATACTCTCATACAAAAACTTTCTAACTTTATTATAGCCATTTTTCTTATAAAATATTTACACAAAGTAAAATCCATGAAAACATACTCTATAGTTGTTAGAGCTCACTAAAACCGAACTATCCATATTTAGGAGTGATCTCCAACATTGAAACAAATGTGAATAGAGAGCTTTTTCAACTAATATTAAATTATAATATGTGTTCTTACATTTTTAATTGAAAAAATACTATTATATATTTTTAGTATAAAATATAATCCATAAAATATATTGTTTGTAATAAAATAAAATGTAGAAAACAGAATACCAATACCCTAATATTATATTTAAAAAGATTAAAAAAAAAACTTTAAAATCTATATATTGCACGTTCTAAGTTGCGTTGGGAAGTACAAAATAATAACCTTTTGAGTCTTCTCTTTTTAGAGCAAAATCTTGGGTTTGGTGACCTTTCACATGGTGTTGCTTGTACCCCTAAAATTTCTCTCTAATTTTTTTTGGGGGTATGGTGAAGCGTGGACTACCTTAAAATTTTAAATATTTAACAATATTGACACTCATTGGGGTTAGGTTATTTATTGTTAGTATGTTAGAATTAGGTAAAGTTGTCAGTTTATAAATAATTTATTAGTATAGCTTATTCATTGAAGTTATTTATGCAAAAAATAATTATTAGGAACAAATTTTGAATGGAAATTATTATATGGTTTGATTTTAAAATATTTAAAATACATATTATTTGAGTATTCGAGTATTTGACTTTAATAATTAATTAGCCTGGAGTGGTGGCGAAGCCTTGGTCGGTGGGGTCCGCTCTCCTTTGGTCGGTGGGGTTGGGGCCTAGGTCAGTGGGGTCGGCCTTGAGTATAGATGTCATAAATATATTTATTTAAGATCATGTAAGGGTGTGTTTTTTATCACTCATCTTTTTTTTAATTTAAATAATGTAATATTTTCTCCTTTATTTTATAAAAGATTTTGTCTTAAGATGGTTAATGTATAATGGTTGAAATTATTTCATAAACTTGTTTTACCTTTAATCAAAATATATATAGCCATTATTCATTAAAAAAATCAATTTATATAATTTATTAATTTATCTACATAGTCACTTAGCAAATCCTTCACTTCCTTCAATATGTCATGAATCTATACCAACATCCTCTATGAACTCAACTACAAGTGCATTGTCCAACTTATCTATTTTCAAAGCATTTAAGAACTCTTTTATATGACCAACATCACTTGAGAGTTACTTTCCTTCCTCAACCTGCTTCTTTAATAGAGTTGAGATATGTTTATTGTCATCCTTGACAAGCACATGAGTATTCACATAACCATCATACACAACCTTCACATTAAATTTTTGAAATCTTCTTAATAGAAGATGGCATACATTTGTTAGTGTAATATCATAACACACTTTATCCTCTATGACCTAGTGTTGAGATTAGGAAAATATTATTTCTTCACTACAACTTGATGGCATTTTTGCAAACATGATGCATTATATGGATTTGGACATGCTACTCTCTTCAACCCTGTCTTATTGACCATCTTTATAAATACCAAATATTTTTTTCTCTTACTATCAACAATGAATGTGGGGATGGAAGTAGAAGTGGATAAGGGAGAAGTGGGAAACACAAGTTTGAATTTAAAATGTATAGGAGTTGCAAATGGTTGCAAGTTGATTGATTGTTGTTTTTCTACCGAAACAGTGTTGAATGACAACTTGTATGTTTGTGAGGGCCCAGTGGTGGGCCTTGTTAAAGATGTATTAGTGGATGTCAAAGGTTTTATGGTGAAGGAGTACATTTTGGTACCATCCATCCCAAGAGGTACATCATCATTTTTAGTTCTCAAGAAAAATGGCTTGGGTTAGTGTGTTGTTGGATAAAAAGTTGTTGAATTTTCTTGCGAAAAGCTCACCTCTCGATGGTCGAGCCTTTTTGGGTGTAAAGCAAAGGGAAAATCTCTTCCCCTCTTGTTCAAGTTTCTTCTAATTTGGATTTAGGTGAGTATTATCTCCATCCTCGATTGTCTTGTTAAAAAAGTATCTCTCTAATGGAGTTCACATTAGTTGGGAATTTTTTGGGGCCAAGGCCGAACATAGATGTGGTTATGTCTTGGGAAAATGGGAAATGACACCTAAAAGGACAAGTGGATATTACAGCTATGGCCAGAGGTTTCTATTGTTTCTCCTTCTCATGTGAGGAGGACTTGGGGAGCATTATATCAAAGGGTCCTTGGCTTATTAGTAAATCAATGTTAGCTTTGAAGCAATGTGAATTAAGATTGGATTTTTCTAACTGTGTTTTCAACTTGGCCCCTATTTGGGTTAGATTACCAGGTCTCCCAATGGAATATTGGGATGAAGAAGTGTTCAAATTAATTGTTAGCATCTTTGGTCATCTAGTCTCGATAGATGAAATGAGTATCTCCAAGAGGTGCCTAGTCTATGCAAGAATTTGAGTCAATGTGGAACAAAAGGAAAATTTACCGAAGTCAGTTATGTTAAAATCTAAAATAGGTGATTGGAAGCAAGTGGTGGAGTTCAAAACATTACCTTTTTCTTTCTTCCATTATAAAAAGGCTAGACATTGGGCTAAAAATTGTCCAAACAAGATCCTCAAGTCTAAACCTAAGGTTTGGAAGGCTATGGATGCTCCTATGTAGGTTTCTAAGGAAGGTGGGACTGAGGGTTTGATACATCCTATCATGGTATCAAATCTCCTATCTCCCGGTCAGTTGGGAGATCTTAGGGATCCTATTTTTTCTATAGAATAAACTATCCCCTTAGAGATGACAGTGTTTCATCCAACTCCTCAGGGGGTTTAAATGTGTTGAAGAAAATATGGATTCAATTCCCTCAAAGGTTGGGGTTGTGTCTTCTCCATCTTTGAAGGCAAACAATCATTTGGTTGGTAATGGATTGGTAAGGCATCTCCCTCACTAAAAAAGGATTTAGAGGAAGTAGGGATTCCAAGGAAAGATGGTGTGTGCTCTCTTGATGAGGAACCCTTAATTATAGTAAAAGGAAGAAGCAAGAATAAATCATCACACTCCATGCCTTGCTCGCAAGGAGTGGTTACTAGAAATAGGAAAAAAGTGGATTGGAGGTCTGAGCAAACGGGTCAAGGTAGACCCTCCTCCCAAAAAAATAGAGAGAAGGAAAGTAAGAAGGAGATTGTTGAGGGACTTCCAAAAAATCTCTTTGATATGTGATCTAAGAGCACATCCTCCAAGTGTAAATTAAGATAATATCGTGGAATATCAGGGGGTTAAATCATGTCCATAAACATGATCTCCTAAGCAACATTATCCAAGACCAAAAACTAGATATCTTGTTAATTCAAGAATCTAAGATGCAATGTGATAAGATTGAAAAAATGAAGAATTGCTTGTTCAAAGATTGTGATATCATGGTTACAATTTGGAAGGGGATTTGAGGGAAATAACATCCTTTTGGAACCTAAAGACTATTAGAGTAGCCCTAAATGTTGATGTTAATCATGTTGACAATTAGTTTTTCCCATTTAAAGAATGATACCTCATGGGTTATCTCAAATGTTTATGCTCCTAATTTGAAGAAGGCTCAAAAGAGGCTTTGGAATGTGTTAGGTTCTCTCAAGTGTAATTTTCAAGGAAATTCTTGGTTGGTTATGGGAAAATAAAACACCCCTTTAAAGGATAATGAGAAAATGGGAGGATACTAGATTCCATTGGACAATAAAAATGATTTGATGGAGTTTATTCATGATAATGTGCTTTTTGATTTAGAGCTGCAAGGTGCCTCCTTTACTTGGCCTAACCGAAGGGTAGGATCGGGCCTCATCCAAGTCAAACTAGACCGGGCCCTTATTTCTATTAATTGGTTCTCTAGTTATTCGTGTTCTCTTTTTACCTTAACTCGGTTAGGTTTTGACTATTTCTCGATTTCCTTCTTTGCTGAAAAGATGAGAAAGAAGAAAATGTTTCCTTTTAGATTGAGAGTATGTAGTCGAGGCATCTAAATCCTAAGTATTTTCTGAGAAGTTGGTGGCATGTTAATGTTGAGGGAAGTGTTATTTTCATAATGGAAAAGAAACTCTCCTATTTTAAAAATATGGTCCAAAAGTGGAATAAAGATTCCTTTGGTCAAATTTTCTAGATTAAAAACTCTCTTAAAAATATGTTGGATGAGGTTCAATAAGAAATCCGACTCAAGGGGATGGAATCTTCTCTTTAGATGCAATAAAATGAGTTGCTTTCTTAGCTTCATGATATCATAACAAAAGAAGTAGACTTTTGGTAACAAAGGTCTAGGGTTTTTGGTTGAAGAGTGGTGATCACAATTCCAAAAAAAATCATCTCTCTTCACTCAAGCATAGGGAAATGAATAGAATTAGTGCTATCTAGGTCAATGGATCTATTTTATAATATATTTAAAATATCCATAAGGTTTCTTTTGATTTCTTCTCTAATATTTTAACTGATGATTCAATCTATGACAAGACAAGTGAAGATCATTTTTTGAGGTTATCCCAAAAATTATTTTTGAGGATCAAAACAAGAAGTTAACTTGCATTCCTTTAGAGGAAGAAATTAGATTGACTATCTTTTTGTTTGAATTAAATAAGGCCCCTAGGCCAGATGGTTTCTCTCTTCTATTTTTCAAGCCCCTTGGGATATTGTGATGAAGGATGTGATGAATGCAACTAAGGAATTTTTTGGTAGTAGGAATTTGCTAAAAAAGCTAAAATCTACCTTTCTTGTTCTGGTGTTGAAGTATCTGGGTGCTAATATTTTGGGAAGTTCAGGCCTATTAGCCTTTGTAACTTGATTTATAAGATCTTCTCTGAGGTCCTTGATAATATTTATTCTTCCCTAGATAATATCTTGTCAAAAAAATGGGTTTGATCATGGAAGACATATTTTAGACTATAATTTGTATTCATTAAAGTATTCACTCTATATCAATGAATAAGAAGGTTGGCTTCTTGTTAAAATTGGACCTAGTTAAATCTTATGATCAAGTTAATTGGTATTTTTTAACTAATGTGTTATTGTGTTTTGTTTTTGGCAGTAAATTTGTTGACCTTATTGGCCAACCTATCTACACTCCTCGGTTCTCTATTTTGGTTAATGGCTCTCCTCTTTTCTTTAAGAGATGTAGAGGGATAAGACAAGGGGATTTGATTTCTCCATTTTTCCTTATCATTATGGTGGAAGCTCTAGGAAGATGTATTCAAGCTGAATTTATTTGATGTTCTCTAAAAGGGGTAAGTCTGTAATCTCTTTGTCCTCCTTAATCCCATCAACAATTTGTTGATTATAGAATCATCATGGGGGATGATTCGGTTCGGGAAGCAAATAATATTAAATCCATTTTTCTTTTCTTTGTGTAGCATCATAAATTGTCACAATTAAAAATTTCACACTATGTTATGTCCCCCCTAAATTATTTCAAGCCTAATTAAGCACTTAATTTCCTAAATTATGCATTTTGTGGCCCAATTTAAAATAGTTTCCAACAATTTGCAAGAATAAAAAAAATTCTTTGATTTAATACTTTGTCCCAAACACTTTAAACCCCCAAAAATAGGGTTGGGACACTGGCGCCTAGGGTGCCTATGTCCCCCTATTTTGGATCCAAATCCAAATATGTCAGTGTTGATATTTTATTATTTGAAATTCAAATATTTGAAGTCGGCCATCGAGATTTAATTTTTGGGAAATTAGAATAATAGCTTATAAATACTTAGCTATTGCATCATTTCAAATCATCTAGGAAGCATTAAGGAGAACTTATGAACAAGAAATTATCAAGAGAATTATTCAGTAAGACAAGAGCAACCATTAGAGTTTTATTACAACAATTCAAGATCTAACATCATGTCAAAGTGTATGTGAGTCTATGTGTGTTCATATTATCATTGTTTTGTGAAGGCTGACTTTTTTTTAAGGTCTCCAAAGCATTCAAGCATTCAAGAAAATCAAGCAAGAAAGATCCAAGATCTTGAGGTGATGTGTATGACTTCAATCCTTCAAGGAAGCCATTGAAGGGTGGTGAGTTGTAGCACTTTGTGATTTCATCATTCATTCCCATCCATTTATCCATTTGATCATTGAAATTCCCATTGTGGAAGTGGAAACACTTACACAAGGTTTGAATAAGGCAAGCCCCTAAATGGACCAACATTTTCCCTCTCTTTGAATGTGCAGGTTTTCAGGTCTGAAGATGATTGAAAGAAGTTTGAAGATCAAATTTGTATTGTTTCTATTGATATTGAAACCCTACACCTTGACAACTCAGAGTAACTCAATTTTAGAAATATCTAATAGCGATCCGACAAGTTTGCAGATGGGAAACGAAAGTGCAGATCCGACATCAAAGGACTACAAAAATAGAGTTGAAAAAATACCTAGCAAGACTATGGCATCCCCGGTACCAACTCCTAACAAATTCAGTTGAAATTTACACCACAGGTGCGTGTAGTGTCCTCAACCCATATCTGGTGTCAGAATTTACATTACAATTTTCTAGTTTTCAAAATCTTACCCTTTCAGTCTAGGGCACAATGTTTGATAGGGTTATTTGGGGCAATTCAATTCAAATTCATTTCCAAGACTCAAAAGGATCAAATCCGGGTTTAATTAGCTCACCATTTATGGTTGAAAGTCAATCTAATTGCCTTGTGGATTTGCATCCTAATGAAAACCTAGAAAATGTGGAATTAACCCTAGTTTTTGGACACTAAGCTTAAGGAATCCCTTTTTCTACATTTCATTTTGGTGAAACCGACATTTTTACATCATAAACCTTCTAAAATCTACAATAATTCATCCTAGATATAGGTTTTTCTTTCCAATACTTTGCATTTCTCATTTAGGATTTAATGTTTTTACATTATAAAAAGTCATAAAAATACAAAAAATGGCATATCATGTTGCATTGTAAATTGCAATAGGGTTTTTTCAGTCATCTTAGATTAGATTTACATTCAAATTACATTCATTAAAATCTGAAAATGTTTATTGCATTTAACTCAAAAAAGTGAAAAAATGCATAGTTTTCATTCAAAACTGCATGAAATCATCATTTTCATAATATTACATCTTCAAATCAGTCAAGTAGTTCATATTAGATCTGAAAATTACATTCAATATTTGTATTTATTGTTTAAACATTTTCAACATTGTTGCACATTTGCATTATCAAGTTCACAATCATAAATTCAATCAAATTTGGAAATATATTCATTGGCAGACCGGTCTGCACATAGATCTAAGAACCCTAAATAGTAATAAATATAGCCAAACTTTGAATTTATCATAGCCATATCTAGACATAGGCGCCCTAGGAACCTCTATCCTGCTATTTTTGGCTCAAGTTTGGCTCAGATTTCTATTTTTGTGCTCCAAACTTGTTTATGTTGTCTAATTTTTTATTTAGGTTTTTCAATTGTAAAAAGTAGTATTACAGTTGAAAAGAAAGTGTTACTTTGCATAGCTCATTGCACATTTGTGAAACAATTTTTGCATTTTACTACTTGAAATTATCATATATGTAGGTGATTTCCAAGCTAAGAAATAAAAAAGAAGGAATACCGAAAACCTAGTTAAGCTTTAGCTCTAATACCAAATGATGAGAAATGACCCGGTTCTAATAACAATTGTTGGGAAATTCAACATCTATCCAAATATGACTTCAATGGATGGGATACAAGGCTTGGACTACAACAACATGAAAATATGAGATTTATATGCATATCTGAAAATTAAGTTTCCTTAAAATGGAAATACCATGATTAGATCTATCTTCTTTATGATGATAAAAATCAACCAACATATCACGCTTAATAACACCATCTTATGTGAACTTATAAAAAAAATATAAAGAATAGTATCACCATAAGATAGCAACAATGAGGCATAAATAAAAAACACAAGGGCATCACATAACACAAGATTTATATGGAGAAACCCTTGCGGGAAAAAACTCCACTAAGAAGAGAGACCAAGTATGCATTATCTTTAAACAAATGAGATTTCAATACAATCAAGTTTCCATTCTCCTCTTTTCATCTACCATGGTAGCACATTTGAACAACCTCCTTATACCTCAATATGTCCTTATTCTTGTAATGAAACTGTACACTCAATTGTTACTCATATTTTCTACATTCAAGAGGCTAAATTTAGACTTGTGAAGGCATCTAAAGTCCTTAACATGAATCTCAAAGATTACCCTCCATCCCAAACATCCTCAACCCTTGGAATACCTCCTCAAAATGTGAAATTACATCAATTTTGATTCTAATACTTTCCCTCCAACTTGGGAACCCAAACTTGGGAGATAAACATCACATTAAGTGAAATATAAATGATGGAATACCAAGAGACACTCGTTGCCTCATTCCAAGCTCCCACTTGGAGAATACCAAAGGTCACTCATTTGTCATTCCCTTATCTTTTAGTATCCCATTCTAGGTGTCCACATGTGAGGAAAATAATTTTAAATATTTGTCCATAACTCACCTTTACCACTACTAGTGGAACCCATCACCCCTTATGAATATATTACAAACAATGGAGAGAATTAATATTACAAAATATTTTCTCAATACACGCTAAGTGCTTAGAGACACTTTCCAAGGATGTTGGAACCATGACGTGGGATTTACAAGGTGGATGGCACCTTAATCCTAATAAGTGTTCCTCCTAGGTTTTCCTATATATCAACTTGTCATAAAAAATTAAAATAGATTTCTATAAAAATGGCCGAAACATAGATTTCATCAAAATTTGAAATATAGATGGTACATTTGTGAGGCCAAAAGGCATCACAAAATGTCATAGTGGATCAAGTTTGGAAATATGACTGATATATATCCTCATTTTTTATTCTAATTTGATTGTAACCAAAACAAAGATCAAGATTGATAAAATAATTAACACAATTAATCTCATATAAAAACTCATTAATTAGTAGAAAGGAAACTTATCTTTTATGGTGTAATTTTTTACTTCTCTATAATCAATCTTTTATGGTTTATTGATTTGTTAGATTGAATGAAATTTATCGTTGTCTATTTATTTTGAATTATTTTTGAATCTCTTACCCTAATATGTTGTCTTTTATTTAAAACTAATCATTTAGACAATTTTTAGAAATATAAGAGCAAGTAAACATATTAGATCTCTCATTATAATATTAATTGAAATGTAACAAATCTAAATTTGAAAGAGCTTGGAATTATTTACTAAAATCAAATCTATGTGTTTTAAAGGATTTTGTATGTATTTGAGACTATACATCATAGAAGTCTAGGTTACTAGCAAAAGACCCCTTGTTAAATTGATCACATAGAACACTAATTTGTCCATCATAGTCAAGACTTAACTACAGAGGAACCTTGAAGTAGAAATCCCTACCCTACAAGAGTAGTGATCTATTGTTACTCAAAGTTGGTTGTGCTAAAACCACCATCAGCGGTGCCTATGATCTTTAATGTACTTTAAACAAAAAAATAGGAGTCTTTGGTAAGAGTAAAATTGTTTGATTATCATATAATAAAGTGGGACTTTTACTAGTACCCAAACATAAAAACTCTTCCTCTAATCTTTTAAGTCACATTGATGCTTCTAGAGCTACTTTTGTATTCAACCTTTTGATTAAAGATCTATAGAAGGTATCTTGTTTAAGTATTATCTCATCCATAGGATGATGTCTACATAATTTATTTTAAACACATAGTTTGTAATAAATTTCCTATAACTAAGTTCACTAGCATAGTAACACAATAATTAAATAATTTTATTCTTGGTGTAGGAATAAAAAATCCATAATAGATTAAAATTTCTAATGTGCATTTACCATTTTGAAATATTCACATAGTATTTGTAAAAAAATAGATTTAGGTTTTAAATGAATACTAGTTGTAATAATAACTAGTTTGATTATATTATATTTTTATATTAATGTGCATACTTTTCTTGAAATACTTGTAGTTGATCCTAGAATATACTTAATTTGAATGATGAAACATAATTGGTTCAATTAGAATAAGTATTTTATCTATATATGACATATATATAATTTTTAGCAAAAGTATTGAATCAATTCCCTGAAATGATCAATCTATCTTTTTTTGCAAAATCATTAAGGTATGTGACTATGGCAAACTTAAGTAGGTAAGAGTTTCTATATTTTTAAGTAGTAGGTAGTAATCTACTAAGTATATAATCAAATATTTATATAAAATAAATTTCTAAGAAAATGCAATCAAGAGATGTAAAGTCAAATATAATGACTATTGTTGCTAATAGTCTCCCAATTGGTAAAAATGATAAGTACAACATAAAAATACACTAATACCATGTTAGAAATTGGGATCTTAGGTTACCAATGATTACAAATAAATATAAAACAAATATAGAACTACAAGATGCACATATTAAACACATTACACAATATAGACGTGGATAAAACCCTTTTGGATACAAAACCTCATTTAAAATATTGTTCTATTATAAAACACTTATATAATGGTCTATTAAAACTGGACCAAACCTGAGGATATAACTTATCCTCACTTCCACATGATCTCGATAATGCCTCTTATGTATAGTAATATGATTCACTATCAATGTGCGAGAACCTCTTTAAATATAGAAGGGGTGAGAAAACACTTGAAGGATTATTAATCACACTTATACAAAACTACCATTTGTAAATGATTAATAATCTAATAATTATTAGGCTATTATTATTTTAAATGGTATATGCTTAATAAAGCATATAATATATATAAAGTTTTATAACCTTATATTAGACAAAAAATTAAATGTTATAAAGGTATGATCCCTAATAACATAATGTTGAATGTCTCATCCTTACCAAAATAATAGCATTTCAAGTGCATCAACATTATTCTGGAATGACATTTGATGGCATAGCATTTATTGCACCAATTTAAACTTTAGTAAAATAAAAACAATTTTTTTTTTGCATTTCATTAGTCATTGCAAGAAAATAATTAAAATAGATCTAAGAGAAGACAAAAAAAAACGTCACTCCATTCAACTTACCAGATAAAACATGAGAAAAACCACTCATATTGCTATTTTTCAAAATATTAAAATAGAACATATTGTCCAAATTTTAAATAAAGATTAATACATTAATTTGATTGGTCGGTCGACTTTATTTCAAAATCATATCAATTGCTATAGTATCCTTGCCTTGGGAGGGACTTATAAGATGTGTGCACATAGTAACATAAAATCAATATTTTTCATATACAATAGATATAATGAGAAATCAAAACATCTATAAATAATTTCACACAAGTTGACTAATTTAATGGTAGGAGTAATTTTCATATTAATTTATCATGCCACCTCACAAAAAAATGACTATGGTGATATTCATAAAAGTTTTCAATGCCATTATTTCAAATATATACGATATGATGAAAAATCATAATGACTATATAAGTTTTGTAGTTGGTAAAAAAGTGAAGTCATATGATTGGTCTTTTAAAATAACAAACTGGAATTAAATGAAAAATAGAAGAAGACATTAGATTGTCTTCTTATTAACTCATATTGCTATTTTTAATAATATTAATATTAGAAAATATTATCAAAACTTTAAAAGGCAAAAAATACAAAATATGATTAGTTCGTTGACTTTAATTCTTGTTTAGATCAATTACTACAATATCTTTGAGATCAACAAAAACACCGAATCACTCAAAATCATATAACAAACCCAGATACTCAAGACACGCATACAAAATAAAATAAAACAAAACAAATTAAAAATGTAAGTTAATTATCACCTAATTCCTCTTTATAGAAGATAGTATAAAGAGAGCATCATATATGTGGTTGTTGCCTAAGCATATGAAAAAGTATTTGAGCACATGGTGAAGCAGTTAATATGAAGAATGGCCACCCAACTTAAAAGGCCCCATCAACCCTTAGCTAGGACCATAAACTTAGTCACTTAGTCCCCCTCCAACCCCACCTACACCCAAATGTGGGGCCCTAAAAATGACTGCACTAGGGAGTTCGTCATTGTACCACATCACATAGTTTGGCTTTCTCTCATATTGTTTTTGTCGTTTGGTCCGTATTGAATGCATGCTTGGGAAATGTGTACGTGGGCATAAGTGTAGTTATTGTTTTAAACGAGGGTAGGCCCCACCCTTGTGCTCAACTTCAGTATTATATTAATTATAAATAAAATAGAACTGTAATTTTTTAATAATGTTTTCTAGCCGACTTCTTTAAAATTTCAGAACATATTTAATATTTTTTTATTGTGTCATAATTAATATATTTTAGTTGATTAAATTATTCAGAGATTTAATGTTTCTAGAATCTATAATAGTGTATTTTAGCATTTCTAAGTTAAATATGTGTATTTTTATATCATCAGCATACTATTATGATCTATCATCACAATGAAGAGAGGGTGATTAAATTATTAATATTTTTTTGTATTTTAATTGAACACTTCATTATATTATATATAAAGTTGAATACTAATTATTATTTTAAAAATTGTATTGGTTTTATTTAAAACTTTAGAATATGTAAGTCATGTTATTTTGTTCACTTTTTTTTTTAGTAAGTTGAGGGTTTTATTATAGTTCTTATCCATAAAATAGATATTTTCTAAACACATAATAATGACAATAACAAAGCACAATAACATTGTGAGAAAATTGTATTGATTTATTTAACACTCTATAATATAAGTCGTGTTATTTTATTCACTTTTTTATTAGTAAGTTGAGGGTTTTATTATAGTTCTTATCCATAAAATAGATATTTTCTAAACACATAATAGTGACAATAACAAGGCACAATAATATTGTAAGAAAAAAGGGAAGTCTCTTGGAAAGACTGTAAGCAACAAAGACTGAGAACAGTGGGAGCAATGAGAGTTGGATGGATGATGTGGCCGAGCTTCAGGGGAACTAGAGTCTTATTAAGGACTCTTAATGTTTTTTGCTTTTCTCTATATTTCAATTTTGTTTCAAAAGACTCTGGCCAGAGGGCCTGCTTAAGTATGGCTATATGCTTAGATGTTTTAGTGATAGACTATTTAACCTAATATGCTTTTAATGGTTTTAGTATGACTTTTAATTAAGTTTTTAAGCATTTTCTGGATAACTCTTAATGGCACGCGACCTCTTGCTAGTATAGTTGGGAATAATATTTTTGGTGATGATAAGTGGCCTATGTGCCCTGATGGTAAAACTATTTTTGGCCCGCATGCCTATACTTGATGATCTTTTCGGGTTGATTATTCTAGATTAGTCTAGGTCTTATTTTGTTTTAGTTAGTTGTTTTTCCAACTTGTTTCATCATGCTATTTTTTGCTCTGTTGTGTGCTTTTGTAATGGGATCAGGGCCCTTGCTTATCTAATCAAAAACATTGTGAGAAAATGAAAAATTAAATATAATGATTTGGTTCTAAAGTTGTTTGGAGGATAAATTATCTTAGTGAAAAATGGTTTTATAGATTATGTACATGAAAATAAGAAATGAAAGTAATCCCAACAAATAATTGAGGAGTGGAATACTTTTAGCAATAACATTTACTTTTATTCAAAACAAAAATCAATAGGATATGTCGAATGTTACATCTAGCAAGGCTAGGAATGAGAATACTCACAACCAAAAATGGATAAACAGATCAAGTTGGTTTTCCTAAAATATTTAATTTCTTGACCTCCAATACATGGGATCAAATGCACACACACAAAAACCCAACATGGTTAAAACACAAGTTGTGAAGATGAAATAGATCATGACCCAAACTACTATAACTTCCAACTACTTGACGATTGAACTTCCTTGATAGTTAGCATTCCATTCCCATAATTTGAGAAGATGTTTGATGAAGGCATCAAGTTTGAAGGAATGTTGATTGTAAAGTTATATAGGTTTTGCACAAAAATATGATATCATGTGCAAAGGAACATAACCAAAGAGTGAGTTGCATAGGGTTATATATAATGGCATGTGATGATACAATGATGTGTGTATGGCACATGCATTTTTGAAGCTTGCATTCTTGTGTTGAGTGCTATTGAGGCATGCATGTTAATGCAAAAACCAATCAAGGTACATATAAGGTTCCTCAAGGTTTTTATAACTATGCATTAATCACTCACCCTTTTTGAGAAATGGTGGTCTCCATTGCTAGTGAGCTATGGAAACTAAACATGGAGTTGATGATTGCACCATTTCACCTTATTTGCATATTCCCCTTCCTTAGCCACTCTTAATAGATTATGTGAACCTTGAAAGGTGTGCATTGTGGTTGTTTGCATTATCTCATCTCATGCAACTAGACACAAGTGTAAGGTTAAAAATTGTCTACTTTACAATATCCACCTTGTCCTTTTGCACTCATTTTGGTGTCAACCCCCATTTCACTTATTTCGAGCCTTTTGTGATCACAAAAAGATAATGCAAGGAGACTTGGCCTTAGGAACACTCTACCTATCAACTCCAAAATTTTGAACTATTGACTCCTCGAGGTCACCTATGTTAACCCAATACCAGTTTCTAGACCTCTAAGCTAACAACCACTAGTTTTATATTCAAATTTTCTAAAGTGACTTTTCCCAGTGATTTATACTATAATTCATTTTTTAATGGTAACTTACACTAAAACATAATATAAACCTAATTTTGACTCTCATTTTGTAATAAGGACACTCACAAGAAAGAACTAGAAAACTTAATATCAATTATATCTCTACACTCATAGGTGATTTGCAAGGACTCCATCATGGAGCATGAGATCAAGCTAAATAAGTCTAATTTTTAAAAACTTGAAGTCTTTATGTGTAATCCAGGCTATGGAATCTTAGAAATATCCTTCCCCTTTCCTACATTCTTCAATCCAATATCTCATTCTCCCTATAGTAGTCCATAGGAAACATTTTCCATTTGCTCCACCTAAGTAATCTACAAACCTTAGTCATTACCTTTCCTAATAAAATCTAAACCAAATCTCATCCTTTTCCTCTACTTTTTATCTCTCTTTGTGATCTTATCACCCCTTTGTGTCTTCATCGCATCACAAACCACTTTTGCATAGCTTCCCTCTTAAGGTTTTATCTTTATGAACACCATATTTTACACATATCATCACTAGGTCTACATACACTATTTTTTTGTGCTTTGTTGAGATTGAAATACACTATATTTTATAGGCTAGACTAGCATAGTTTTTATTATTTATTTATGCAGTAATATGTTTTATGCCATTATAAGTATAAAATAATGGAAATAGGTTATTTATTAAGTAAAATATTGAGTAGTAGACCATTTTTGTTCTTCCAACAAGTACTTAGGATCCAATTCTCAAAGTATGTTACATTTATGATGTGTCAAGAAGAGGAAGGAAGTATGGATTGAGGAGTTACACATAATACTAGGTGAAGACCTAAGTAATAAAAGAGATCAAGAACAAAAATAATCTCAATAATTATACATAAAATAGTATAATTAACATAGCATATAAGCTTGATATTTTGATGTGGACTCTTGGAGTGCTCTTCTAAATACACAACCATGATTTTTCACCAACCTTGAATGAGTATGTGATAAGAATAATAGTGATATTTCATTATATTCCTATGTCCATGTGGTGTACATGAGGTGGTCCTCGATAGGGTATGTCCAATGGTGTTGTAGGATAACATCTGAAACATGTCTAGAATGGATAATACTGTATAGAACTATGTAGATCTATATTCTAGGCTTGTTGAATATTAAGTAAGTTGTCTTCCCAAGTGTGTAGATGTACATGGTTATATATGTGCAAGAGATGCAATAATTTGAGGTTTATCATTAAAGAAAATTATATAGATCCAACACTAATATAAACATCTAGAAGCAATGCCAATAATAATAAATCTAATGATAATTAATGGAGTAATCAAAATAGACAAAAAAATTACCTTAGTAAAACCATTTAAAGAGAAAAAATCAAGCTCCAAAAAGCACTCAATGTATTATTCTACAGGATATAAGTGTAATTCATTCAAAAAGTCTTAGTGCTTCAATTAAGATAAACACTCTAAATCTTGGAGGAAATATGATAACATAACCCTACATAAAACTAACCATACATAAACATCCTAAGCCTCAATTTATAGATGGAGACCCAAGATGCCACCAATAGATTCTCAAAACCATGACCCAAACATTGATCAAACTAATCCAAATTGGACCCATGTGCCCCTATACAAAAGTAAAGGGCCTCCACAATTAGGATGTAACTACCTATTTGTTCGCCTATGACAAAGCAAGTCACTCCCAATCACTCCATGTGGGTGTAGTAATAATTCTCACACATATCTTACATATAAGTATTTTTAGCTAGTCAAAGATGCTAATGATAGTCCACTACTAACTCCCTTTTTAATGAATTCTTACAAATGTCATGTTGGGACTTTGTTGAAATTTTTTAAAGAAATCAATTACTTTACTTTCAGCCCCTAAATATATCTAAAACTACATTTCTTCTTGGACCCTAGGCCCCACCATGAACATAGAACCTTAATTTTTAGTTTTTTTTTTCCTCCTAAATTTTTCCTCCCATTGTGTTCCTTCGCTCCATTTTAGACCTTGGGTGTTGATATAAACTATGCATCAATCCTTAGGTTTTTCCCTAGTTTTCTCCACCCTACATTCCTTGCTTGACCTTCTTTTTATTGGAGATTTTTTTGTGTTGTCATTGATGTCAACCTCCAATATGGTTAGGGAGATTGTTGCACTATGTTGGCATTAGTGTTGTGCTTTGATCTCAACCTCTAGTGTGGTCATGTCGAGAAGAGTTTGTAGTATTGAGAAAGTTTTGTAGATGTTGTAGATATGTTGAGAAGGTATTTGTGGTGTTACTGATGCAACTGGTTCACTTGGTTTCCAAGTGCTTTTGAGAAAATTTGAATAAAAGAGTGTGCAGTGTGACATAGGTGTGTTCAGTGTTGTGCTCTGCATTTCTTCATAGTTGAAGATATGCTTGTGCGGTTTGGATGTGATGATCAAAGGTGTTCATAGGTGCTATATCTAGAGTTTTAGGTTCTAGATTGTGCGGTAGTGGAAGTTGTGTTTAAGAGTGTGTTCCTTGTGAAGGTGCTATTCGGATTATAGTGTCATAAAATTGTACCCCATAAAAATTTCATCTACACTTTTGCATCCACTTTAGTGTCCACTCCCTTAGGATTTTTGTAGGCTCATTTTAGCCCTTGCATCAATCCTTTTCCCCTCTCAAGATGCTCAAGACCCCTTTTTAGTAGCTACCTTCTTATGTTAGCTTTGCATTAAACCTTGTGTTTTTCTCGTTCCTACCATTTTTGGGCATGATTTGGCTAGACATTAGCATGTCACACGAACGTCCATGAATCACGCTAGTGCCCCGTGATATTCTAATGTTCAAACGGTCATTTTTTAGCATGTTGCTACTTGTCACCTACCTTAGTTGGTAGAAATGGCTCGGGATGCCTTGTAATGGTTTGGGAACCTTCTTTTCCCTCCCTTTTCTCTCTTTAAAGTCTATCTTTTCATTCCTATTGCTCTCTTTAGATCTCTCTTGGTCTTTTCTTTCTTTCTCTCTCATTCTCTCTTCTCTTTCTCTTTCTCTCAAGCTTGCACAACTCTCTACAACTTGATATAGTTGTCTCAAGATCTTACAACACTTGTTGCAACTCTCTTGGTTCTCACAACCCTCGCTTTTTCTCTTTCTCTCTTTCTCTCTTTAGCTTCCTCAAGCCTTGCAAGTAATAGCCATTCCTTGTCTCAAGTCTTTGAGAATCTTGAGATTTATCACATCCATTGTCTACTCATTTTCTATCTTGTCTATTTATCTTTCTATCTATCTATTTTTTTGGTTGTTTGTGGAGTTGGAAACATCGAAATGGGGTTTGACTAAGGCTTGGCCCCAAAACAACCCCAACATTTTCTCTCAATTTTATGTGTGCAGGTATTGAATTTATTTGTTGGAGGCTTCATTGCTTGGTCTATTGTGAAAAATTTCCTTATCCTCCATAGTTTTATCATCCACATTCTATTTAGTATACATTGCATTTAGTTTTCTTTACTTTACCTTTGTTACTTTCTATCATTTCCCTACATTCTCAAAGTTCTTAGCAATCAGAATAGAAGTGGTCATTTTGTTATTTTTTGTGAGTCTTAGTTTTCGGTCCATACAAGATGCCAGTGTGCCACACTTTTGTCCTTGGCTAAGAACTTGTTTGTTTGTCCAAAATACCTCAATGATCTACTCATTTTGTTTTTAGGAATCTCGTCATTTTATCTTGTCACTCAAGATTTGTTCCTTGAGGTAGTTGAGGACCATTTTCTCCCTTTAGAATCTTCTTTTTCCTAGAGACTTGGGAGTAGAAAATATCCTCCTCTATATTTTGGTGAACCTGATGTGAACACTCCTTCCATAAAAAAAGAAAAAAGGAAAAAATCCAATATTTTTCCTTCTAAGAAAAAAAATTGGGGTGAGTTGCCTCGAACCCCATTCCACGCTGTCAAAAGGGATATATGTCGGCCTTTGGGTGGCTTGTCTACATCTCTTTTTCAAAATAAAATTTATATCTTCCTTCCTTCTATGCATTTCTTGTTTTGTTAAGAAAATTCAAGAAGTTCTCTTACAAGTGTGTGAAAGGGAGTTCTTTTCTCCTTTCTTATTATTATTTGTTGATCCCTCTCCTGAAATTCCTTCTATTTGTAAGGATATTTTGGCATAAGAGGATGAAATTTTTGATATTTTCCTTAACAAAACTTTACCCCCTCTTTATTCCAATGCACTCTCTTCTAGAGATGATGCATTAGTGAATGAGAAATCTTGTTCCACATCTGATCCCCCATAGATCAATGTTGAGAATATTTCTTCAAATAATTCCTCTAAAAATTATCATGGATCTGTGAATGTAATCATAGTTTGCAGCTCCTCAAAGGCCTAAGAGACCGTTTATTTATGTGTCTCAAGTTAGTCCTTCTCCTAAAAGTATTTTTTTGATTCGTGGTGTTCCATTTAACAATAATTCTCTAGATCTTTATACAAGGTTTATGTAGTTTATATCTTCTTTGTATAATACAGTAGCTTACACTTATAATACTAGAGGGAACAAACTAAATGTTGATCAACCTACTTCTTTACTACCTTCTCAACCAAGCCTTACTCAAGCACCTAGACCTACAACTAAAAAATCAAGTGAGTATGATCTTGTCGAGCAACTTCGTGTTACTCCTACCAAGATCTCACTTTGGGATTTTCTTCAAATTGTTTTAGTTTACCAAGGTATGCTTCAAGAAGCCTTGAAAAATATTTTCTTTCCTTCTTCTACTAGGCCGACATATGTTAATGCGTTGATAAAATATATTCATGTAGATTCAACGAATATTATGTTCTATCAACAAGAAGTCCCACCTCTAGAAGTGCAGAAGCAAGTAGATCCTTTGATGATAATAGTAACATTAATAATATCAACATTAGACATACTCTCATTGACACTGGTTTGACACTCAATTTATGTAGTATTGATTTGTTGCCTAAAATTAAAATTGATTCAACCTCTCTTGTTGCTTCTTCTTTGTATATTCATGGATTTGATAATTCCATTCGACAAGCCTTAGGCACAATAATCTTGCCTTTGAGGTTGGGACATGTTACCATACCCACCCTGGTATATGTTATGTTAGGAAAAATACCATATAATATTCTTATCGGTAGACCATGGATTCATGCTATGGGTGCAGTCCCATCTACCTTGTATTGATCCATCAAATTCATTCATAATAATCAAGCAGTCACAATCAAGGCTGAACCTGATGTTGTACACACTTATGTGAGATGGCAATTGTTGGTCAAACTTCAATTGCACCTACTCTTAAAAACCTTATCCCTTCATTATCTTTCGATGCATTGACATCTACTCTGACAATACCTATTACAAAGGATACTCTTGAGATAGATGTCTCTGAAGAAGATCCTTCTACTTCTTCTCCTAAATTGAATGCATGTCTTGGCGATGATTGGGGTTCTTTAGACTTTACAACATCCTTCATTGGGGAATATAAAGCCGAACCAACCCACTTAAACATCCCAAAAATATCATTCACACCTGCTATCAAAGTTGATTATTCTTTTGTATCGTAGGATGATGTGAACACCAATTGTAATATCCTTAATGTTGATCCTCCTCCTTCTGAGGAGTTGCAATCATATTATGGATTTGGATTTAATATTCTTTCTAAGCACATGGGTACAAAGGAAATGGTATTGGGCGCATGAAATAAGGAGTTAAGGTCCCTTTCGAACTGATACCTCACTCTTTTGTAAGGGGTTTAGGTTACAAGTCTTCTCATTTTTCTCCATCCCCTCTTCCATTTTCTATTGTCCTTATGTCTTCTTCTTGTGAGCAGTCAAA
Source organism: Sequoiadendron giganteum (assembly GCA_007115665.2). NCBI lineage: Eukaryota > Viridiplantae > Streptophyta > Pinopsida > Cupressales > Cupressaceae > Sequoiadendron > Sequoiadendron giganteum. Next base: position 637,371,932 of record CM021108.1, on the reverse strand, counting down.
ATTTTCTTCACAAGAGAAAGGGTTGCTTCCTGCTCCTCATCCTTTATCTGATTAGGAGCATATCTTGTTGCGGCTTTTCAAAGCCCACTTGATTACTCTTCCTCCTCCTAAACATAAAAATTTCTATACACAAGATAAAACATAACATTCTTTTTGTGCATATCATCAAGTGCATGGCCACTCCACCAGTGAATGTCGAGCCTTGAAGGATAAAAAATAGCTTCTTGATTCTGGTGCCATCACTCTTCCATCTGTTGATGCACCTATCTCTTCTTTGCATGACAAGTGATATCAAGGTTTTACCTCTATCCTATCCATTCTAAGAATCTTCTCATGAGGTTCTTACAACTCCATTCTATTGTGTTGTTACCCGCTATGTGGCATTCATAGATTTTTTTCGTTCACTTTCATTCATGGTAGTACACTATTGTGTGTAATCATAATTTCTTCATGGTAGCAACACAATAGTATCTAGCATGGTTATCCTCCCTTGTACGCTATGGGTAGGGATAACTTATTTTGGAGGTGTGTGTCCTTCTTGAGGACCCCCTCTCTTCTTTCTTCCCTCATCTTTCTTCTCCTTAGAATGACATATGCTACTTTGTGTAGCACACATCATTATAAGGGGAGGAATCATATCCGCTTATTCTAATTTTTCAAAAAATTGTCTTAAAATAAATGTGTCTTGATGTCTTATGTCTCATCATCTAGCTTGGGGGCAGCCCAACTAGACTTGTCTTTCTGTGACTATCCCGCAACACAATTTGCAACAACCATAGGCCTATATGCTTGTCGTATGGTCTCTACCTCGCTATCCATACATATTGACAACATATTTATATGTTTATCGTATGGTATCTAGGCTTGCTATCCATACTTATCAGCGATGTCTTTTTATCTGATCAAATTATGTCATGACATGTCTATGAATTTCACCATATTTTTTTCTTTTTTAACTAATGTGCTTGTCTGCAACAAGCATGTCTGTGGTGAAATTTTAGTTAGCTCTATAAGATTGAAGACTCATGTCCTCTTCATGTCTTGGCTCAACTTTACAATTGTATATACCAGATCGAAGACCTATGTCCTCTTCATCCTGAGTATATGCTCTTTAACTTCTTTCTCTCTCTTTTTCTCTTTGACATTGGTTGCTTCCCTGTCTTTTGGATGCATTCTTCTCTTAAAGAAATCAATACTTACATTCTTCTTTCTATTTAAGAATTCTTATATGTATAATTTCTTAATTTGGGAATGACACATAGTACTAAGACAACCTCCTACATTGAGGTCTCTTTTACTTTATTGACTCAAATATTTTTAGTTTGTTTGTTATGTTCCTTTTTGTATGTGTTATCCATGTTATTTCTAAATATGTATATGTTATAACCCTGTGACCCATGATTTGGTGGCTTTTTATTTTCTAACCTAGTTTTCTTGTGCAATTCTTTCTTGTCTAATGCATTTGTTTTGTAGGTCTTCACCCTAGGGTATGCTTTCTTGGTTCAAAGAGCTATTTGCTTCCTCTACAATATGATTTTGGCACCATGATGTTTATTTATAGTAGATTTCCTTTATCATGCATATTTATGTAAATTCATAAGTCTGCTAAAGTGGGGGCAAAATGTAGTGTCATAAAATTGTACCCCATAGCAATTTCACCTACAACTTTGCATCCACTTTAGTTTGCACTCCCTTAGCATTTATGTAGGCTCATTTCAATCCTTACATCAATATTTTTCCCCTCTCAAGGTACTCAAGACCCTTTTCAACAACTACCTTCTTATGTCAACTTTAAGTTAAACCTTGTGGTTTCCTCGTTCCCACCATTTTTAGGTCTGATTTGTTTGGACATTGGCATGTTGCATGGTCTTATGCATGCCACACTAGCATCCAGTGAGATTTCAATGTTCAAATGACCATTTATGAGCATGTTGCCACTTGTCACCTACCTCAGTTGGTGGAAACGGCTTGGGAAACGTTGTAATGGCTCGAGAACCTTATTTTCCCTCCTCTTTCTCCCTTTAAAGTCTATCTTTTCATTCCTATTGCTATCTCTAGATCTCTCTTGGTATTTTCTTTCTTTCTCTCTCATTATCTCTTCTCTTTCTATTTTTCTCAAGCTTGCACAACTCTCTATAGCTTGCTACGACAATCTCAAACTCTTACAACACTCTTTGCAGCTCTCTTGGCTCTCACAACCCTCTCTTTCTCTTTTTCTCTTTCTCTCTTTGGCTTCCTCAAGCCTTGTAGGTAATATCCATTTCTTGTCTTATGTCTTTGAGTATCTTAGGATTTATCACATTCCTTGTCTATTCATTTTCTATCTTGTCTATTTATCTTTCTATCTATCTATCTATCTATTTGATTGTCCGTGGAGGTGGAAACACCAAAATAGGGGTTTGACTGAGGCAAGCCCCTAAATAGCCCCAACATTTTCTCTCGGCCTTATGTGTGTAGGTATTGAATACATTTATTTTTTGGAGGCTTCATTGCTTGGTCTATTGTGAGAAATTTCCTTCTCCTCCTTAGTTTTATCATCTACATTCCATTTAGTCTACATTTCGTTTAGTTTTCTTTACTTTAGCGTTGTTACTTTTTATCATTTTCATGTATTCTTAAAGTTCATAGCAATTGAAATAGAAGTATTCATTTTATTGTTTTCTATGATAGTCTAAATTTTTTATCCGTACGAGATGCCAAAGCACCATTGAGACGTCAACACACTGCACTATCGTCCTTGGGCCACACTATCATCCTTGTCTAAGAACTTGTCAATCTGTTTAGAAAACCTCTATGACCTACTATTTTTATTTCTAAAACTCTCATCATTTTATCCTGTCACCTGAGCTTTGTTCCTTGAGGTAGTTGAGGACCATTTTATCCTTGTAGACTCTTCATTATCCTAGAGACTCGGGAGTAGCAAATATCCTCCTCTACACAAATTAAAAGGCTAATATATGTCTCTTCACTCCACAAGCAACCAAGTAGAAAATATATGTAAAATAGAGTGTGATCCTAGACTAGGTGCATATAGGAATAAGGATAGTGACAAATAAATAAAATGTATGAAGATTAAATCCTCGGTCTATATGGAATAACACCCTAATGTGTAGGAGATTCAATGAAAAGAGAGTAAGTATAGTCACCAAGATATTTTCCAAGGAAAATAGAAATGAATGATAAAGAAATAAAGTTGAAATATATAACCAAAATAAGATTTAAACTTGAAATCATATTACCAACCAAGTGATGAAGAAAAAGAGAGAGATAGCTTTGGAAATGTACATTAGTAACACAACAACTTTAGAATTTTAGCAAGCTTCATCAATGGAGTCTTTTTAAAGCCAACATCCAACAGAGGAGAGAGAGAAGAGAGCTAGTACTTACAATATTCTATAATTAATTTTTGGATGATCGTAATAGAGAAGATCAAGGGTCAAATTTAGACACAAAAGGTTTTTTTGTAACAAATGGGCATTACCACACTTGATAGTAGGTAGTTTGGTGAGAAAATTATGTGATGCTAGTACATTATGTGAATTTTTTTTGTTGTGCTTGTGTCCTAGGGGATCTTTCTCAAATTTGACATGTGGTCTCAAGTCAATGGGTAGATTATGAATATGATGTAGAAATTTGGTAATCTAGTGAGGGAACACCAGGCCAAGGATAGGATGGAGTGGTCCATGAAACATAATAGGGGAGTGAATTCCAAAGCATATTCAAAATATAATGTGTCATTGTGAGGGTATGTAATTTTCTATTATAATTATAATTCTTGATCTTACTTTTAAGATTTTAAATATTTCTAGCAATCTTGAGCATCATTGTCCCTTTGTTATGAATCTCCCATAATTATGTAAATTTTAACTCAATCTTTTCGGTGGTGGAGCTATATGCTTTCAAACTTAAGGAGAATTCCTCCTTTTCTTGTATTCTATATTCAATAGAAGAGGGTTGTGATCTAAGACAAGTTTGGGAAGAGTAGATAAAAAGTTAATAATATAACAACTTAAGATAAATTAGAACCTAATCTAACTTGACTTAAATAATCTTATTGATCACCCACCTTCTTATTGTACCAATTGAAATTCACCCCCCTTAGCCCAACATCTAATAGTCTACAAGAAGAGATGGAATTAACCAAGTCCTCCATATTGTTTGTAAATTCCATTAAGCCTCCTTTCTTCTTAGACTTGGACAAAGGGGTGTTAAAGTCACCATCCACTAGCCATTCATGTCCACAAGAGCCTTCCTAAGCTCAACAAGTTCCTTCCAAAGACTTTTGTAACCTCAATAGGAGTTATGAGTGTAGATATTGGACAAAATATATATAGATATTTGATTTATTAGAGAAGAGAAAAACCAAGTGATGGGAATTGAAAACCAATAGAATATCATCAACAAGAAGAGGATTCCACAAAGTAACTATACCTATAGTTGCTTCATTTGAGTTAACATCAAAGAAATAACCATCTTTCCACACACTATTCTTGACATTTAGGAAACAATCTACTGATTTTAACTTCATGAAGGAGCAATAAACTAGACATATTCTCCCTTCTAAAATGACAAAGAGACCTTGCTTGTGTGAGATATTAAGCCCTCTTATATTCTAGGAGATGGGTTTCATTATGGGTTTTACTTGTGGGTTTGGGTCAACTCATTTCTAGAGCACTCTAGTTTCCATTAGCAACCTCTTTGGTAATTTCCCTAACCTAGATTTCCTCTTGTAAACTCCATCCTAATGTTTGTCAAATTCTTTGAATTTCTCATCATTATAAAACAAGAATTTTCCATAGAGTTATCCCCTCTATATGTAGGAAAACCCTATCTTTTCTTGCATAGGATTCAACAAGTAAAACACAAATTCATCAACTAGCTCAGTTTCTCTTAGAGGTGACACGATAAGAGTGGTCTTGCTAGGCCCCAATGCTTCATTTCTAGATTTACCTTTTCAATTCTATTTTTGATAATTAATAGCCTCTATACTCCTCAAATGAGTGAACTCACCTTACTCAACAATTATCTCTATTTCCTTTATAGGGACAACCTTTATGACCTCTAGGGGCTTTGCCGGTAGTGAAACCTCATCCATTATGTGTCCTTACTAGAAGAGACTCAAACTATACCTTGTTGGGAGTACTATTCATATGAAAAAGATTACCATCTAGAGGCTTAGGAGCATCAACATCACAAACCTCAAGGCAACCTTCACCTTTCCAAGAGCTTTTTTTCTTTCAAAACTAATCCTTACTCTTATTCTAGTTTATTGTAATTTAACCTCCTTACTTCGTCCCTTTTGCTCAACTTTTTGTTAGTACATTTTTTTGCAAAGGGACCCAATTTACTATAAATAAACTGACAAAAGGATTGCTCTCAAACTTTATAGGTTGATTTCAACAACCAAACTTAAAGAAAGGTAAGGTTGTTCTTTGAAACAAGCTCCAAACCCATACAAACATGGACATTTATTATTTTTGTGATTATTCCTCCACTTCTACTATTTAATTATCGCATCACTTTTTAAAGATTATTTTTTTAATTTAAATTTAAATTTGTCTTGATTATTTTAGTTCACCTCTCTTGGTATGTATCACTTCTCCTTTGGTATTGCTAGGACTTTAGATATTTAGTTTCCTTTTTATTGGGTTTTACATTTTTAATTTGTTGTGTATATATATTTTTTCATTTTTCTTTTTGTATTATTAATTTCTCAAACTTTACAATTCTATTATTTTTTCCTTATCCCATAATGGATTATAAAGTATGATCTAATGAATACAAACATATTTAGAGCTTCAAGATTTGAAGATTAAAATTAGTCTCTACATCAAAGAAATTAAATTAAATATTATAACAATTTGTTTATGATATTGTCCAACATAATATTAAATAAAAGTGTAAGTATAAGATACCAACTCTTATGATATTTCTTATATCATTCTTTAAACTTTCACAAATATATAATACTTTATAAAAAAAAAAAAATTATAATAATTTATATACCTAAAAAATAATTTAAAAAATTCTTATTTATATAAATAAAAATATATTTAAATTAAATAATTTTTACACAAAAAATAAAAATACAATTATATATTTGTGAAAAATAAAAGTATTTAATTAATTTTAATTTTACAAAATAAATATTTTAATATTAGCTAATTAATCATTTAATGAAAGCTATTCTCACCTTATTAAAGACAATTAAATAATTTTTTTGTTTTCATTAAAAAAGATTAAAAACTTTATTAAATAAAAAATTAGCTTGAAAAGTTCAAATAGGACACACCTTCCGCATAATAAAATATACACAAACTTTTTAAAAAAACTATATCTTTAATTTAAAAAGATTAAAAATTTATCAACTAAAATAGGGATGATATAACTTTAAAAGCTTAATTAGGTCAACGAAATTATCCATATTAGAGAATGGCCACCAACATTTAACCATTCACCTAAAACAATCCTCCAACCTTAGCTACTACCAAATTTTATTCCTTCAGCTAAATGTGGGGTCTTCAAAATACAAATAATAACAAATTAAAATGTGACCTACAATATATTTTAGAAAGGGACTTCACCAACACGACAGATTATTTCTACAGCCTGACCAAGTACGAAAGATATGTATATATGAATTATTAGATTACCTAAGCATTGACATTTGAATGTTCCATGTATTTATTCATTTTCTCATTTACCTTTTTAAAATATTGAATATATCTTATAAAATTATTATGCCCAAGGTTTAATTTACAATGTTTACAGTGATAGTTGGCAAGAAGCATGCGATTGTGAAATAATAGTTGGAAAAATCGATTTAGAGTCTATATATATATTTTTAATATAGAGAATATAACTCTAAAATAATTAAATATATAGTAAATAAAATAATTTATGAGAAATAAAGTAAAGATATCATTTTAAAAAAAATATGTTGTAAATTCATTACGGATTATAATTTATTTCTATAGTAGATGTCAAGGTAGAGATGGTTGTTCATATATATAGTACATGTCAAAGTAGGAAAGGTTAAGGGCTTTGGGTTCGTCCCATGTAGGCCCTGAGATTGATTCTCTCCCGTGGAAGATAAATGGTTAGGGGTGCGGTCTTAGCCCCCAGAGGACTAGTCTCGCCTCAACTTGCCTCCTCCTCCTTCAAAACCTGACAATAAAGTCAGACCAGGGCAAGGGTAGTTGAGTTTGCTGGGCTGAGTCGCAGATCTTCGTGCTTGTTGCATGGTTGGGGATACCTTTGAGTTATCAAAAAAATAAAGAGTAGGAAAGGTTTTCCATATATGCATATATCACATATACAAGTAAGAAATATTGTCCATATTAAATCATAGTTTGCGAGTGAATTATTACATATTTAGAAGCTTTGGTATAATATATGTTACCTAAGTATTGACATTGGAATACTACATTCATTGGTATAGTTTTTGAAATAAGTATTTTTGACAAATTTTTTTTGTCAAAATGCTTAATCTACATGTTTACTATGATAGAGAAGTGTCTATCAAAAAATAATCGAAAGAAAAATTATTTGAAGGCTACATTTTTTCAAATATAAAGACCCTAACTCTAATAATTTAGTTTAATTTGTATTTACTAATATAAATTATTTTAAATAAAAAATAAAAATTGAGTTGAGATTTATAAATGATCACAACTTTAATTTTGAATAAAAATATAAATTAATTTTATTGTGTTTATTTATTTTAAAAGGATGTTTTCTTTAAATTGTAAAGGAATTTTAAAAATAAAAATAGTCTAAGCTACAATTAATCTAGATTAATTTAAGATTTGTAGAATTGGTCCCTCACTAGTGAAAGATACTTTGTACTTGGGGGAACAAATTTTTGTCATTAGTTGGCAAGATTCAAGTTGTGAATGGTATATTTTTGGCTTCTCATTTGTATTACTCATCTTGTTAGATGCCCTATAAGAAAGGTTTTGAAGACTTAAATAAAATCGTTCACCATTTTTTATAGTCTAACTAGAATGGCAATGCTAGTTTTAATTCCACTTCCTAGTTACATTATATTCAACTAAAAGCTAAAAGTGGATCGGGCCTATCAGATACCAAAACATAAGGGGTTTATTTGTTAGTGAAATGGATATTTAGAGTCATTACAAGAGAAGAGCCATGAAAAAATATGGTTCATCAACACATTGTTCTTGCTACTATCAAAGAGAAATGGAAATCTATTAGATGGTTAGATAACATTCTTCTTGCTCCCGTATTTCACATAAAGAAATTCATTTCCTTTGCATTCCATTTGGAAGGCTTGGTAGAACATTTGCAAAGTCTTAAACTAGAAAATTTATTCCTTACAATATGATTTAAATCTTGGGTCTTTGCCTATTTAGTGGAACATACTAGTTCAATATCAAGGTTAACCACTTGTTGTCTCTTTTCCAAGGCAACCTTATTATTTATTTAATGAAGGGGTTTGACAATTTGAGGACATGTGAGATTTTAATACCCTGGATTGGGCTACTTGACAAAGCTTTAAGAACACTTTTAGTTTAAACAATATGTTTGAAGGATATTTTTATTTTTCTTAAGTCACTGGTTTGTGTGGACTTAGTTATGAAGCTTTGCACTACTTTACATTGCAATTTCTTTAAAGATTGATTGTGGGTGTCTAAGTATCAGTTCGTTTTCTTTCCTTTAAAAAAGATTTAGTTGAGTCTCCTACTGATTATATCCTTAAATCCAAGATTGAACCAAAAATGGAAATGTAAGTTCCAAGAAAAGACGTGCAAGAAATTGAGTCCTCAAGTTTGGAGGTCTAAGGCTAAGGCTAATGTTCAGATTCTAGCTTGGAAAGTCTTACACATCAAATTACCTGTAGGTGATAGGTTGAAAGTTGTGATGGTTCACCTAGTTATATTCCCATTTTTTCAACACAATGAAACATATTTTCTAGGATTATATGTGGACAAAAAAAAGAATTTCAATAATCTTCCTACTATTTTTTTTTTTATCATGGTTTATGTTGGATAGAAACTATTTTGGGTTTAGGTCTTCATAATAATGTTGTGGTAGATGTTGGAATAATGGATGCACAGGTGGCCTTGATGAAGCTACAGACTTCAATGGAGGACCTTTGCCAGGAAGAAATATTCACCCACACAGAAAGTATGATAATGACATTCAAAATAGAGATTCTATTATGATGATCTGGATTGATTTACAAAGTGTACATATGCCTGATTATATAGGCAAGAGCAAAACCTAAAATGCATAAGATGTTGCCAAGTGTTCAAATCACACTACATGTGACAACATGAAACCCTAACCAACTACCTAGGGAATGATAACAAGATGGAGATAAGTTCTAGAAAAGACAACTCATCTTCTAGAAGGGAATTTTATCTCAACAACATTATTAAATGATTAAAAAGCAACCTAGGACTAATATGATTAATTAATACCTAAGTTAACTTATGCTAGTGTAATAAATAATTAATTACACTAACATCCCCCCATAAGTGCAACTTAGGGAGGAAATGAAAAATGCAATGATTATGCATGATGATGATGGGTCCCGACTAATGGCCATTTTAGGTACCCATGTACATAGGATGAAAATGCAACTAATCTCCCACAAATGGAGAAAAGGGGAAAACCCAGTGGGAAGAAAACCCCTTTCAAAAAAGGAGATAAAAAGCAAAAGGTGATGATTTGGAGGACTCAACATCATCCCCCCAAGGACAACAATCATCACAAGAATACAAAAAAGATTAGGAGACTAGATATCCCCCCCATAAAGGAGATCCTGTCTATTAACAAGAGTAGTGATCAAAGCATGCCCCTTGCCTAGATTCTCAGTTGAGACAATTGCAGCAATACCTGAAGATGACTCTTCATGTGAAGAAGAGTGGGATGAGAGGACAGAAGAAGAAGGAAGAGTGATGTTATGATCCTTGAGAAGTTCTCTCAGTTCATGAATCTCCTTCTTAAAACAAGTCTCCTCACAATGTCCAAGCCCATTACAAAAGTTGCATTTGGGCCTCTCCTTCGTAGGCCTGTCTACCTTGTGCTGTGATGATTCAAAAGATCCTGTCTTGAATTTTCCCTTATGCTTGACTTTCCCTTTGGATGGTGCTACAATGAGAGCATGAGACGTTGATGATGAATCAACTTGGATGAGTTTAGATTGCTCCCTAGTTAATCGCTCACAAAAGGTCTCAAATGAAGGCATCACAAAACTGTCTCCAAGTCCATCCATTGTAGAATAAAAGGAAGTAGAAAAGTAGGAAAAAGAACCTTTTGATTTAGACAAGATCATGAAAATGCTTTCTTTGTCAGTTTTGTCCTTACCACACCTTGCAAGTTGAGTGCTCAAGGACTTGAATTTCACCAAGTAATCATCAATAGAGGGAAAAATATCAACTGAGAGTGAAGCAATCTCTGACTCTAATTGAAGTGCCCGAATATCACTTATTGAACCAAACAATGTCTTGAGCTTATCCCAAACTGCCTTAGGAGTATCACACCCCTCGATGTGGAAAAATAATGAATTAGAGATATGAAGAGCAATCAGTCCCATAACCTCCTCACACTTAATCCGATGCTGAAACTTCTCATATTCCCTAGTCAGATTAGGTTGATCCACATCCAATGTGGACCAAAGACCTCTAGACCAAAGGAGACGTTGCATACCAATTTTCCATGTGTGGTAATTGTGGGGAGTTAGAAGCTCAAAACCTGATTCAACCATTAGAGAGAAAAAGAGAACAAGACAAAAAATCTTTGAAAAAGAATACTAAAAATCTGATGATAGTGTTGAAATGCTGGAAAAACACAGTAATACCCTGCTGATGGCACAATTTCGACAAACTGAAAAAGTATCACCTCCAAAACCCCAAATTAGGGTTTTCACTTCAACTGGATGGTATGTCTGATAGAAGCAGAATCTGGAAAAAATAGAGTGGATCACTGAAAAGTAGACATCAATACCTTTCCAATGGTATATCATTTGTGAATTTTCGATACCGTATGCGAAAGATATGGCCTTCGGAAGATCACTGCTGTAGTAGACCTGCACAGACTAAATGGGTGCAAAAAATAAGCACCAGGGGGCCGAAAAAACGGAGCCCTTGGTCGTTGATAGGACCGTGGGCTTTAAGTCCTGCAAAAAAAAATTGGTGCCACTGGGCGGAGCGTCAGGGGAGCGGCGGCTATGCGGATAGGGCGGTGCCGGGGCGACGCCGCTGGGAACAGGCGGGGCCTCTGGTCGCTAAGGAGACCGTTGCTGGGGCTGAGACAAAATGCCGGTGGACGGTGTGCGGTCGGCGGGAGCATAGTCGGCGAGGAAAACACCAACGGTGCAGATCTTCGGGAGGTCGACGGGAGCGAACGGAGGCGATCGGGATGATGTGACGGCCGATGTGACTGGGCTGACAGAGATGACGCCGGATGATGGCAGCCGAAGGGACAGGGCCGATCGGAATCTGCAGACTCAAATTTGAATATTGCAAAGAATTTGCAATAAAAGCCGAAATTTGTTTTTTTTGTTTTTAACCTGCAGATAATATAAAAGCCAACGAAGAAGAAAACTATAGTCCCCCACAAAAAATAATTATTCCAACTATTAAATAAAATGCCAGGTCGCCCGCAAATGAAATTTTTGCAAGAACTATAGGAAAAATAGTCCATTTTTTGAAATAAAAAATGCCCAATGACTAAAATAAATTTGTCATGATGGAGAATTGAAAGGGAGGATATTTTTTTCTGCAAATGTGTATGGATAGTACAAAATGCAAAAACCCTAGATATACCTCAAATGGCTGAATATGTCCAAATCGGAGCCAAGCTTTCTTGATCCTGGGATGAACCTTCACTGGAAGAGCTCTGATACCATGTTGGAATAATGGATGCACAAGTGGCCTTGATGAAGTTGCAGACTTCAATGGAGGACCTTTGCTAGGAAGAAATATTCACCCACACAGAAAGTATGATAATGACATTCAAAATAGAGATTCTATTATGATGATTTGGATTGATTTACAAAGTGTACATATGCTTGATTATATAGGCAAGAGCAAAACCTAAAATGCATAAGATGTTGCCAAGTGTTCAAATCACACTACATGTGACAACATGAAACCTTAACCAACTACCTAGGGAATGATAACAAGATGGAGATAAGTTCTAGAAAAGACAACTCATCTTCTAGAAGGGAATCTTATCTCAACAACATTATTAAATGATTAAAAAGCAACCTAGGACTAATATGATTAATTAATACCTAAGTTAACTTATGCTAGTGTAATAAATAATTAATTACACTAACAGTAGATGCTATGACCACATAATATTTTTACTTAATAAATGGAAAAATACATGCTTGTCAGCATTTTCAAATCATAATGTTCATCAAGAAGAAAAAAAAGCTAATGTTTTACTCTGATATCATTTTTCAATTTGTCTATGTGTTCTCAACTATAGTGGTTCCCAAATAACATGTTAAGATTGTTAGAGTCACTCAAGGATTCAAGCCTCTGGGATCATCTACAAAAACATCAGTGCGATTGCTTGGGTGACGACGAGGTAGGTGATTGGGGGTGGGTTACCTGCACCACTGACTGAACACTACCGACAAATGCTAGTCGGGAAAAATCAACGGCAATGAAAAACAATAAATTGGCTATCAAAATATTAAATGACAAATATAAAATTTAAACTATTTTTTTTTTTAATATTAAAACCTGATGACGAAAAAACATACCCGGCAATCATACAACGATGACATAGTTTCATACGTCGACGAAGACGATGATACCATGTTAGAGTCACTCAAGGACTCAAGCCTTCAAAATCATTTGCAAAAACCAAAAATAACCTTCTACAAGAGGGAAAATCAAGAACATGAAATTGCAACAATGGACACAAGATATGGCCAATATGCAATACTCAAGGTTGCAATAATATATTGGACTTACACAACTGAAAATATCTAACTGACTTGCTTGGATACAATGTATATATGAAGTCTTGCTTATATAGGCAAGGGTGATGATATACCAATATATACCAACATTAAATATCACTATCATAATTAAATGACATGAACCAATATAAAATAACCTAGGACACAAGCATTAAATAAAAACCAACTAGATAAGATAAGTGATAACTAATGCTTAACTAAAAAGTTACCCTCCTAGGACCTAAGTTGACTTAACAAGGTAAATAAGACCTAATTAAGACTAGATAAGAAAAATACCTATTTACACCAACGAAGATTAGTAATCATTTAGATGAGATTAAATTTTAAATTCTACAACTCCATAAAGGTGATAGCTTGTGTTCCAAACTGTTGCAATGTATGCTGAAGTTTAGAATTTAATTCGCTCATGTTGTGAAGTTTCTTCTATGTTTGTGAATTTTGAGTTGAAGTTCTTGTTGTATCGATTCTAATTATACTTTTGGTTTGATTTGGACTGTTTATCGTATAATTATTTCTTTTATCTTCTTATAGCCTACTAATTGCCTTCTTCTCTATAATTTCCTTTACATTATTTCAATTAGAAAAACACAATTACTAAATATTCACAATAATATTATATTTATTTAAAATTAAATATTTTATTCTTAAAATTGAAACCTTCTTTCAAATATTTGAAAATAAACAAATAAAATTATTTTTTATTTAAATACTATTGTCAAGCAAGTCCCATTTTCCACTACCTAATTATCAAGGTAACTTAGACATTCTATGTTGAGTACAAATTTCTCAAATTACCTAAAAGTTATTGTGACTTGGCAGAGAATCCATGTTACCTTTACGTTAAATACATTATAATTAAATTCATCTAAGAAAGTAACATAATATTTTACACATAATATAAAACTACATTATCAAAGTCATAACTAAACTCACCATCAAGAAACCAAAGCATTGTTTCAATAAAAAATAAAATCAACAAACCAAAACTAAAAATAAATAAACAAGTAGCTCAGAATCTTCAAACGTAACATAACTTGCCTAGGAAGGTGAACTGCACACAGCTAAGCTAGCAATGGCGGTCCTACAAATTTATTTCATAAGAAGCCCATCCATAGGTTATGGACCGACAGTTTTATTAGTTTAAAACATTACCCTGCACACACACAAATGTATATATATTTTATTTGTTTGTCTGCGTGCATGCATCACCTTCTGACTTATTGTTGCTATATTACTAGGTAACTACAGTCAGATCATCTTATGTGCTCATTTATGAATTTGAATACTTGCACATTAATAGCAAATACCCACCAAAAAGGAATTGAAAAATATTAATCAGCTTAGAATCCAGACTGAGATTGACAAATAAAAGATCTGGAGTATCAGTGTAAATTAGAATCCTGGGTAGAAGTAAGGTGAGTTTTTGTGGGCTTTGATCACCTACATTATCTGAATCAACTGCCTGTTAATGCTTCAGCAATCTTGGACACTTGTTGGAAAGCATTTCTTGCATTTCAAGAAAGGTATTAGAAATATAGGGAGTGTGACAGAGAGCGCATAAATTTTTCAGCCTTCTGCTTTTTAACTTTGTTAAGCCCCACAGATCTGATCAAAGGTCTAATGATACGCCTAGGTACTTGATAACAAATCATATCTTTCCATGGGGTGTGCAGTCAGTAGTGAGAGAATCAATGCAGAAAAGGAGAAAGAAGTTCAGAAAAGTAGTAGTCCTGAGGATGGGTGTACTTATAATGCTAATGGGACTATTCAGAGAGATTTGACAAGCAGAGTTGATGTGGACTGTGAGACAGCCATGAAATTTCTTTACAGGAAGAAGAAGCAGCGATGGAGAATGGGATTGTGTCTTTTCGGTCACAGAAAAAGACTTCTCAGGGAGACTGAAAACAATAACAATGCATGGCTTCTGGAGGCCAATACAGAGGACGAGTGTAATGGCTGCAATGGGTTTAATTGTAATAGGCCTTGTGATGCAGAAAACAACAATGAGGATGTCTGCTCTGTGAATTCATCATTTAGGTTCAGCTTTGGGTCTCAGCGGGATTGGGAGGCGTCTAATCCAGGGGCAACTGTTTTGCTGCTGAATTTAGAAAAGGGACTGGAGAGTAGTCTTGCGGATGCTCATGTGGTTTCGGAGCTTCAGTGGGCTAGGATCCAGTCCTTAGAACGCCAAATTTCTCCTGCTGTTGAGGGCTTGATGAGGTTGGAGTATGAGGAGATTTGTGCTGCCACTGCAGATTTTTCTCAAGGTACTATACATTTTTTCTCTTAATAACCCAATTTTTACAAAAATGTTTCAATCCAGAAACTTCTTCTTGTTCAACAATTATGCAAATCTTGAGTTTGAAATCTTAAATGTTCTAATGGTTGACCCATGTTTCTTTTTTTTTCTTTTTTTCCTGTTTTCTGATTTTGATATTTCCAAAACCTTTTGACGCTGTCTATATCCAGATATTTTTTTTCTTCAATAATTATGGACTGTGGAGCTGGAAGCTTTCCGTCTTGAATGTTCTTTGTCTGGAATGACCCAGTTTTGTTTCCTCTGTTTTTGATCAATTCAGAACTCTCTAGGCAGTTTTTGTTCACAAACTCATTTTCGTCAACAATTATTGACTGCCCACGCTTGCGGTGTTTGTAGAACTCCATCCAGTTTTTATCAGAGAGGCTGTATTCTGTTTGTAGTGTCTCTAACTCTTTATACAGTGTTTATCCAAAAAGAAATTCTTTCAGCAGTTTTGTCAAATCTTGGAGTCTTGAATGTTCTTATTCTTGACCGGAAAACCTTTTCCTTAAAATGTGTTAAAAACGTTTAACCCATTTTTTGCAATCATTGACTGTGGAAGCTTGAAGTCTTCAATGTTCTTATACTTGATTTACACGTATTTTGATTTTCTGTTTTTCAAAACTTTTATGCAATCTTCGTCCAGAAATTTATTTTATTGACGAAGTTTGACGTTTTTAATGTTGTTGACAGTTTTTAAGGGGGATTAAGGTTATCGAAACTATTTGTGCTGTTAACCCTCATTTTCATTTTCTGTCTAAAGAAATTTTCCCAAGCTACTATATTAATTTATTGGCTGAACCTGCATCTTGTTTTCTATGCTGAGCTTTTTTTAAACTAACTCATGTTTTGTTTTTTGTTCTAAGCCTTTTTCCTTAATCCTATGAATCGATCGAAATTGCCAATGAGAAATAAAAAGAATCTGGAAAGTCCATTCTTTAACAGGATGCACTGAGCCACACATGGAAAGGGAGCGTAAAAGTTAAATTATCTCTCTGAGTTTGTAAGGATATTTAATTGCTAATGTTCATCTGCTCTGCAATGTACGCCGAAGATTTAAATCATCCCTGTGTCCCTGTTTGGAATTTGGTCCTCACTATAAGCTGATGATTCAAACTATTCCCGTTTGGAATTTACCCTGCATTTCCATTTGACTTATTCCTGTTTTACTGTTTTTGGACTGGAATTTGCATTTCAAGCTGAAGATAGTATTGTTCCTGCTTTTCTATTTGGAATTATTCCCGTTTTTCCTGTTTCATAGAATCAATTAAACAAGAAAAATGATAGCGTAGTCCCTTCTATAGGAGGATCTCTTTTATCTGTGAAGTTTTGTGTGAGATGGATGGTTATGGAAATTATGATTGATTTCTTCGATAATTATTTACACACATTTTATGGAGTTCTGCATTTATACACCCTTTTCCTTTCAGATTTATGGGTTAGGGGATTTGTGTATACTGTTTTGATCCTCTCTTTAAAGATTAATGGTTATGGATAATATGTCTAGTATCTCTGACTAACCTAATTGTTCTCCAGGTACACTAAAAGAGTATTCTTGATTATTGCATTCTTGGCTTTGTATGGTGTACCTGTTTAACCACACTTTTATTAAGGTCCTACAAAAATTTTATTACTGAAAAACCAACATTCTTTTTCTGATTAATAGTCTTTGAGGTTTTGTATTTTCTGATTCTGAACAGACTGAGATTGTGAATGAGAATGTTTATTAACTTTTTGCAGACAAGGTGCTAGGGAGGGGTGCACACAGCTGTGTGTACAGAGGCAGGCTAAGGCATGGTAAGTTAGTTGCAGTTAAGTATTTAGATAAGAATGACAAGGAATCTGGCAAGGCATTCTGCAGAGAGCTGCATATTGCAAGCAGCTTGAAAAATGGGCATGTGGTTCCTCTACTTGGCTTCTGCATTGATCCCCAAGGACTTTTCCTGGTTTACAAGTTTATCTCTGGGGGAAGTCTGGAATACCATCTTCACGGTATGGCCAGGACACCACATTATCTAATTTAGTTTATGGATATAGCTATGGTTATGGTTAGTTATGAGTTTTTGGGTTTAATTACAGAGAAGAAAGGTAAGGGCTGCCTGTCCTGGCCTGACAGACTTCAAGTAGCAATAGGAATTGCCAAGGCTGTGGATTATTTGCATCATGGAACCCATAAATGCGTGGTGCACAGGGACATCAAGCCTTCTAATGTACTTCTTTCTAGGAGGAAAACAGCCAAGGTAATATCACAGAATAACAAAAAAATTTAAATGTCTTAGGAGTACATGGTATTTCGTAACTTTGGGGATTTGAAACTCTTACATTGTGATGCCAGAAGCAAGCTATCAATATATATTTTTTGTTTGTATGCTCCCAGGAGGATTTATTCATGGGGACTAAAATACAGTATTATACTATTATTTATAAAAGATTTCTATAGTTTCTAATTACCTGACAGATCCACAGACAAATTAAGAATATTTTGGATTTAAATAGTTTTAAATTCCAGCTTTCTTACAATATTTTAGATATCTGTCAAACAATAGTTTTGAAGAAAAATTGTAAACTGCATGCAGCTGCAATTTGGAAGTAAAATACTAAATAATATCTTAAACAGAGAGAAGGATATACTGTCTCATGTTTGTCCTATAGAGAATGGTAGAGGTTCACTTGAATCAAGGGTATTTAGTGAGTGCAAATAAAATGCACTAGATGGTTTTATGAGACCACCTGTAATATAGAAACTGTAGCTCTAGCTTCGTCCATGGAATCTGTCCAAGGCTCAAGCTTAAGTTGGGATTTTTATCATATCTATCTCTACATCAGCTATTAAATTCATTTTTCATTTATTATAGTGTGTGGTCTATAAGATATAATATATTCGGTTGCATTTGGTTCGTGTTTCTGAATTTCCTTCAACAACAGCTTGATGAAATGTTTGTTGTAATGTATTTTGGTGCAGTTGTGTGATTTTGGGCTGGCCACATGGACTCTGGGAGCTTCAGTACCATTCCTGTGCAAGACAGTGAAGGGAACTTTTGGGTAAAGCATAAGTATTTAGTTCACTGATTCCATTCCTTTCAATTCAATCAAGTGTGTCAATACTGTAAAAATCTAGAATGTAAAGAGGCCGTGCTTGTGTCACAGGTATCTAGCTCCAGAATATTTCCAGCACGGGAAGGTCTCAGAGAAAACAGACATCTATGCATTTGGGGTGGTTCTGCTGGAGCTACTCACAGGGAGGAAGCCCATTGAGACAAACAAACCAGGAGGCGATGAGAATTTGGTTCTTTGGGTATAGTAACCTATATATTTTTCAATGATAAACATGAGATTTTTAGTCCACGATAAGAATGATTGAAATGCTTCTGTAAAACACTGAATTTTTGTTTGCTTCAATGTTTTGTATCCATTCTCAGGATGAGGAAGAAAAGAATAGGTGGATTGCATAGATTGTTTGGGTCCTTATGTAGCCAAATCTGCAGTCCATTATTTTATTTTTTCTTACTGATAATGAATCACAGGATGTGATCTGAAATGTCGATACAAACACAAATTTACACAATTTCTTCCAGAAGCATTTCAATCACCATAAAAAAGAGAGAGTTCATTAAACACTCACTTTAGGTAGAGCAAACCTACTTACAGTTTTTCTCAGAAACATGTTCCCTGAGTGAGGGATTTGGACCAGTTTTCCTTTTCAAAAGAGTGAAGTCATTTACCACTAAACCAATTCTCTTGGACAGCTAACTTCATTACCAACTTACCAAAGCACTGCAATAATTATTATCTGTTAAGTGACTAGACTCTATTCCAAATGAGATTTTGGACATGTAAATAAGAAAGGCCTTTTTCTCAGTTTCAGAAGAGGAGTGGAGTCTCATACTTGTGATTCGAGTTCTCTAAGAGTTTGTGAAAATTATCCATTTAGACAACAATGGAGCTGGGATGTTCCATGAATACTTGAGAGTTTTAAGCCCAAACTCTATCTACTCTTCAGAAGGAAGCAATAGTATTGTAAATTTAATCTCTCAAACCACGGTTTTGGTCTTTGTGCACTTTTGTGCTTCCCTTAACATCTATTAAACTAAGTGCACAAGAATAATTCCATAATGTCTAGTGCAATATTTCTCATGGTCTATCTGGATTCCCACAGTGGTCTATTCTCTTTTGGAAAGAAAAGAGGATGGAACACAGTTAGAATCCAGATAAACCATACAAAATGTGTAATGTTTTTTGGTTTCTGGATTTCATTATGTTCTTTCTTCTTGCTTTATATTACCACCAAAACCAAAATTCCCACCCATGGAAATATATATAAGTTGTGTTTTTGTTTTGTTAACAGGCAAGGCCATTACTTAATGGAGGATTGATAGAGGACTTGGTGGATCCCCGCTTGAAATCCCGCCTTAAGGTGAAGCAGATGAAGCAGGTAGACAGAATGATTAGGGCTGCAGCAGTTTGCCTTCACCCAACAGAGTCATGGAGACCATGCATGAGTCAAGTTGTGAGAATCCTCCAAGGCCATGAAGATGCTGGGCTTCTACAACATGCCAGTCTCATAATGGTTAATGCCACTGGAGACTGTGTCATTGGTAACGAGAAAGAAAACATCAAGGCCCTCAAAGGGCATCTGGCACTAGCCATGGTGGGAGTGGATTTAGATGCAGATGACGAAAAACCTGACTATAAGCTTAATCGTTAATGATTGAAATGAAATTATCTTAATTACGTACATGACGTCCACCACAAAAGTTACAGCTGTCTCGGCAGCCAAGAGGATCTGAAGTGTAAGCAGTAGCATCTGTGAGACCATAAATTTCACAGCTGTCTCAACTATCAAGAGGGGCTGAAGTGAAATCAATAAATAGCGCCTTGCATGGTTTTCAGCAGAGTTTGATTGAAAGGGCTGCAGCTGTGCTTACAGCACTGATTGCATTGTGGCATGCACAAGGAAATGTTTCATTTTCCTTTCATAAGCAATTTAGTTTTGTGCAGAAGAAAGAGTGAGATGACTCATGTCCATCCTAGCTTGTATTTGTGTGCACTTGAATAATAATAAAAAAAGTTTTGTGGATGCTTGAGTATTTTTTCAATGTGCCTTGCGAATCCAAGCCTGAATATTTGGGAAGTTGCATCCAAGTAATTTGGAAAATGTGTATCAAGTTAGGAAACAATATTTATTTATTAGTTGCATGTAAAATTGGTTACCTTGCTCCTGGAGTTGCCATCTGGTCATGTTGGTTGCAGATACTGTTTGGTTTATGCTTTTACTTAGTTCCTTTTCTTTGGATTCTGTTAAAGGCAATCTTGATTAACAAAAAGCAGGCGACACACCAAAAATGATCAAACTGAAAGGCGAAAAGGAAAGAATAGCTGGAAAGGGTCAGTAGTTCAATGGTAGAGCATCTTAACATCTAGAAGGCAGTGAATCATAATATTTCTGGCTTAAACTGTGGGAAATTCTTGTCTACTAATTAATGTTTATTAAGATTCTATTAATTCTCATTGTACATCTAATTAAACCATTTATTCAGTTGGTTCCCAACGGTATGTAGTTGGTCTAATAAAAGCTCAATTGTATGCTATTAAATCTGCTCTTACCAACTATATACTTGATTGAACAAATAACTTGATGAGTTAAGTCATATACGCAGTAACATTAATCAGGTTCCAGTAGTTTTAATTAACAATAAGGTTCCCAGTAATCAATCAGTTCAATGAGGTGTATAGCTAAGACTGATATTGCTCCAATTTGTGTTCATTGGTTTCAATTGGGCTCATGAAATTTGATGAAGGCCAACTGAGCATGTGATTGGATCAATACAAACCATAGTTTTAGGACTCGGACTCGGATTCAATTCGGCAGTCCAAAATTTTGATTCAGACTCGGGATTCAGTATGGACTTGGCAAAAAGTTCGACATAGATTTGGCAAGAAAAAAAACCTCATAATTACACAAAAACCAAGAATAAATGCATTTAGAGAACATAAAAGTCTAATTTGACTATCAATTTATCATAATTCAAACATTACACACCATATGATCTTTAAACTGTCAAAATTTGAAATTTTAGCCACTATATCTGTTATGTTTAGATACCAGAAGATTCTGAGATCAGGACTCGGGAGTTCGAGCTTAAACTCGGGAGTCTTGGAGCAGAACTTGGCCGGGTACTCAGAGACTTGGGAGTTTGGAGAGTCTTGCAAAGTACTCGAAAAGTCGTTAAACTATGATACAAACTGATAAATCTGCCTCTGATAAATAATGGTTTCTTACTATTATGTTTTTTAAGTTAAATAATTGATCTTTGTCTCAATAAAATAGACTGTGTGTAGCATAAATAACTACTGTGATACTGTTTTTTTTATTCTATTCTGAATACTCATGGGTGGTTTTCCATGATAAGCCTTAGTTTTTAGTTCTCACTCCATGTTGGAAAGCTAATAGCATGATGTATGTTTGTTTTTTATCTCTTCCACATAAACCTCTGACTGATCTTGTTTGAAAATAATAAAAGTACATATTCACTTGTGATTCAGGCAATGGTCACATGGATTATTCAAAGAATGACTCCACTATTAAATGCTTTAATCATATCGTTTGTTTCAGTTGTTTTAGAATAAACTTTTTTCTCTTCTTATGCCGACTTTAAAGAAAGTGGAGAGAGATATTTGAAGATGATAAAGGCAATGAGGCAAGCATGGCATCTTCTTTTGCAGACTTATTTTACTGTGAAGATAAATCTAAAAGAATAATATAATAAAGTGGGCATATGGGACAGAGGAAGTCAAACTGAATTCTTTATGCACACAATATCTTGATATTGGGAATTGGAAAGCAATAATTTAGGATCAGTACAAGAATGGCCCATGTTATTTATAATTAAATAATAATTAATTATCATATGATAGTTTTTATTTGTAAAGAGGTAAATATTTTTAATTTTGTTATGAATATCTCAATAACTTAATCATCATACTATGTCACTGTTGACTATTATATAATTATTATCATTATTATATTATAATATATTTAATATTAATACTAAATATATTATATTTTATATTTAATAATTATAATTAATATATAATATATTATTTAAACTATATTTAATATATCTAAACTATTATTTAAACAAGTATCTTTATATTCCCTGCACAATAGTAGTAATGTATGTTGGACACGAGACTAGACATTTTGAGAAAATATTATTATATATTTTGAATCATCATACAACAAGGACATCAAATCATATATTAGTACACAATATATTTAATTTGTTAATATTTTATTATTTTGTAAGTACATGTGAAGATCCAAAAATGACTCAAACCTCCTTAGCCAATCAGAATGTCAATAATTAATTTCTAAATATTTTTTGTTAAAAAATTTGCATCTTAACTTTGCAAAAGATAAATAGTTATCTTCCATAAAAAAATTCTTGCTTTTCATTTGTTAATAAGTACAACACTTGATCCCCTTGTTAAGCAATTTGGATTGTGATAGTTGTTATAAAGGTTAAAACATTGTCTTTTGAAATGGCAAAAATTAGTATTCCTAAGTATTGCTATTGAAATATTATTAAAATCTAGACATATATATGAAATGCATAGAATTCTATAATACAATCATTTGTTTTATTTGGTTATATATATGTATAAAGTTAATACTATGGTATCATTATATTAGAATTTTACTTCTCTTTATTTTATAATATTAAAATTTTTCTTTTATGATATCATTCAACTCCTTATTTCTAAAAAGTTGTTGAGAATGAAATTTTATTTTATTTATTCTACAACATTCAAAAATAGTTTTTATGATATAATTTTGTTACCTCTTATTCTTATAAAGATGTTGAGATGGAGCTCATCTACTAGGACGCTCCCTAAGAAAAATTAAAAGGAGAAATATAAGAGCATTTGCTTCAAATATTGGGAGAAAATGCTCTTCATGTAGTTTTGTAATTTTGAAATCATTTTAGGAGAATATGCAGTTTTAAGATCATTTCATGTGGGAATTAACAATTTCAAAATCAAAGATATAGTGTTTTCACAATCCATTAAATAGATTGAGAGTGTTTTTGGATTTTAATATAGAAGAGTTTTAAAAATCAATGTTTTAGATCACACTCTATGATCTACCATCAAGATGAAGAATAATTTAAAAATTACCTCTTGCAAGAATCAATATTTGATCATTTTGAAATGTCAATCAAGAAAAAATAATCTTGTGTAGAATTTACAATAATACATAAGTGTTACTCCATTAGACAATTGACTATCAATGTCATCACACATACACTACAAGATCAATGTACGCTTTCTCCACATCTACTAGAGTGGAAGGTTGTTGAGGATCTTGTGCCACTCCCTTTGCTTCCAATAGAAGGTTAACTCATTTGTGTTAAGTGTAAGTTCACCACTATACTAAGTTCATTTGAGCAAGTATCATGATTCTCTATTCTTGGGCCTATTGATATCGGGAGTGTTGATTTTTTATAGGTTGTCTTCATTGTCCATCCAAATCAATTTGCAAGTTGTATAAAATTGACGCCTAAACATTTTATACTTCAAGGTCATCTATTTGGGTATTTTATACCTTAGTTGTACTTGAGCTACTTATATAGTACTAATATGAAGTTGATATGTTGTTGCAAGTGTTCTCTAAGTTCTTTCTTTGATTAGATAATTATTTTTGATTAGCTAACCATTATTGTCTTGCCTTACCTAATATTTTTCTTGCTTTTAATAATTTACTATTTGATCTTTCATTTGTATTTTTTGTTTCTTCTAGTCACCATTTTCTTTCAAAAGGATTTGAACTACTCTTTCTAGTTGTTGTGTTGTGTCGAAGGATGAGTCCAAAGTAATCTACAATTATTGGTCCCTAAGAGTTGTATAATGTGCGCATTATGTATAACTATCTTATTTTTAATAGTTCTATATGCATATTCATACCAAAAATCTCTTGTATGTTGATTATTCACTTGATGGAAATAATATTTAGTCAATAAGTGTTTCTTTATTAGAGCAAGATTACATAATAGATTAATGGTTTCTTCTTTTATCATTGATTTTCATATATTCATTTCATTTAATTTGAAATATTCTTAATATATTTTTATACTTGCAATGTTCATACTATAGGTTTAACATAATATTTTTTATGTTTTGACTTACAAAAGAGGTGATCCTCATAACATATCATTATCTTTTAAGTCATTATATTTTAGATTTAGACATTTTTCTCTTCAATTTGCTAGTGGGTTAATTTCATTAATAGGCCATCTCTTCACAAGTTGATCATGGTGTAGCTTATATTTTATCTTTGATTTTTTTTAATTGTTGTCATCCTTTTGTTCCATTTCTATAGATACAATATTTCCCATAACTAGTTAGGTTCTACTTTTGGTTGTACACCTTAGGTAACCTAATTGTAAACTTCCATTTTATTCTTAAGTCTCATCTTAGGTACTCACAATTAAAATAGTTAGATTCCACTTTAACCTTTGTGATAGGAAAAAGAGTTGAGTTGGTTGATGTAACATCATTTAGTTACAACACAACCCCCACTCAACAATTTAACCCTTGCTCAATAACTTTAGCCATAGCTTAATAGCTTCAAACCTTCTCTATATCTCTTATTCATCACTCAATAATCTTTCCATTTTTATCTCATTTGAACAACTCCTCCTAACACCGAGCTTTATTTTATAACTCTTACTGGTACGTTTTATCGTTAATACATCCATCCACTCATTTTTCCCGCTATTCTCTTCTTACTTCCCATTTTAAATTTGACTTGTATCTCCTCATTGACATAACAAGTTTTATTTCTAATCTATCATAATCTAATATAAGACACTTATGATATATATTCTACATGATCTTCCTCCCACACCTCTTTTTTCACTCTAGTTTTCTCCTCTAATCCCCTACACATTATGCTTTCTTGTGCCATTCACAAATAACCATTCGAATTATCATTCAATTTTTTCAACTTAACCACACCAAAATTCAAGATGTGATTAATTTGATAAGGACCTAGCTAAATGACCTAGCCATTACATTTCAATTTTCCTAATTTATTAAACTTGGCATTGCACATTAGCACTATATCTCCAAGTTTAAACTCTTTATTTTTTATGTTGTGATCATACAAGGCCTTTTGTCCTATATTCTCTTAATTTTGATTGTA
This sequence comes from Sequoiadendron giganteum, assembly GCA_007115665.2. Lineage (NCBI taxonomy): Eukaryota > Viridiplantae > Streptophyta > Pinopsida > Cupressales > Cupressaceae > Sequoiadendron > Sequoiadendron giganteum. Next base: position 637,346,462 of record CM021108.1, on the reverse strand, counting down.
TGCCCCAATAAATCTTTTCTTATCTAGTTTATTATAATTGTATTAGTCTCTCCACATGATAGATTTCTCCTTGTTCAATCTCATTGAGATAACCAACCTCAAAATGTGGACCATATATTATTACATTGGGAGTGTTGCATTAAGTCCAAATCCAAATTGGTAGAAAAATATTTTTTTCAACCTCTTATATGTAGCCCTATAAGCCCATAGAATTGATGGTATCTTCATATCCAAAGCAATGGTGTTAATATTACAAAATTTTGTCAATATTGTTCTAAGATTTTGTTGAAGACTTCATCTGCACCATTTTACAAAGGGTGATAAAAAGTGCTTTTGTTGTGTGTAATCATGAATTTATCAATTAACTCAACTCCTTAGTAGTATCATTCATGAAACATTTTCTTTGATCACATGTGATGCTCAAAGGGTACCCAAATCTTGGGACTATATATTCCCATAGATAAACTTTACCACAATCCTTGTTGTGCAATACCTTGTAGACTCAACCTCTACCTATATGGTCAAGTATTCAATGCTAGTTATGATAAAAATTGCATGAGACTTATGATATAGAGGATAAATGGGGTCATTTAGGTTGATAACCCATTTCTCAAATAGTGTTAAAGCTAGTGCTAGTTGCATTGGCATCTTTTCTCTTGCATTAGGCTTCCCAACCCTTTAAAAAAATATATTTTCTCACATATTTATTGCTATCCTTAAACAAATTTGATCACCATAGGTCTATAAATAAGACTTCATGTCCCATCCTAAGAAGATTTTGTGAGTATTTTTATAATGTTTCTAGTATATCAAGATAAAGAGACATATGTTTAAAAACCATCTTATTGATCTATAAAATATTGTTATTTTGTTGAAAAAATTAGGGAAAAATTATAAGGAACTTGAATAGTTCATTGAAAAAAACACAAACTATAGAAGTTGGATTTTAGCCATTGGAAGGCATGGGCATGTGAGTTAGTGCTTGTATAGATTGATGCAAATGTCAAGAATGCTATTGAAAAAACAATTCCATCTTAGCAATTGCAAATATGTCCAAGTAAAAGTAGGCTTACAAAAAGTTATGATTTGATGAGAGATAAAATTTAGCAATCCAAGGAAGGTAAAAATATTGAATAATAGGTTAAATTCAGCCTATAACATGCGAAGGGAATAGACAATAAAATGTCCAATACATAGAGTAGAAATTATAAAGTAGGCACTTTTTGATTCTATAGTAGCTAGGAGTGGGAAAAATCGATATCACATAATAAAGCACAAATCCTAGGCAAAAATATAAGAATAAAAGAGTAATGCATAGGAATATAAACCTTAAAAAAATATAGAAAATGATAATTGTAGAAGTTGTGAAAACCAATTTCATAGAACCCAAAGATCACCTGTATGAAAATAACCTATCATAGAAAGATGATATGGAGACAAAAAGGCAAAGGTGCTTTGCAAGCTCCAAGAGAAAAATGAATTAACCGAAATGAATAATACAAAGAGATCAATCCTTATGAAGGAGATCAAGAAACCCTAAATGAAACCTAAAAGGGAAACCCTAGTGTGCACACTTAATAATTAATAAATAATTATTAATGTGCCTAAGTTTAGCTTAAGTAAACCTAAAGGAATACGTGACTTAATTAATTAACCAATATGATTAAATTAATTAAGTGAAATAACTTATTACTCTAACACCCCCCCTTAAGATGAACTTAGAGAGTAGCTAAAACACTAGGAAAAGATGCATGAAAGCAAAGATGGGTCCCGACAATAAAGGCCTGATCAACACCCAAGTACAAATGCAATGCAAACTAAACTAAACGGGGTAAAGGAGAAAACCCAGTGGGAACAAAACTCCTCCCCAAAATAGGATGCAAAGAAAAAGAATGTAATGCACTAATAGAAGAAGGATATAAGGTGGATTACATGATACCCCCCATAGATAGCTTCTATCATATAAGTACATATACAATGGTCTCCATAGGAGAGATAGAAAGAGACAAGAAGGCCCCCCCACAATGAAGAAACTCCTATTGCAATGGTAGATGCCTGATGTAGAATCCAAAAAGAGGTCCTGAAGTGGAAAATGATATTCCTCCTCTTGGGAAGAAATGGATCCAAAGGACGATGTCGAAGAAACCCTGTGAAGAGTGATGAACCAATCTGTCTCAAGATGTGTGCCATGATAGGATGCTGAAGAATCTCTTTGTCTGAACTGAAACATATGATGCCAAATGCAAGCTGATGCGGAGAATCCTGAAATGAAACCTCTGAATGCACATATAATGGTGGGCGCACAATGATAACCTGAATGTCAAGGTAGAGGAGATGAATTTCCTCAAAATAATCCTCCAAATCTGCAATATAGGACTCCACAAACAAGAAAGATATGTCTGCAATATAAGAGTCCAAAGTAGCTATGTCTGGAAGATGAATGATGCCCTGCTGCACTGAGTTAAGAACAACAAGAGATGTTGATGAAGTCTCAATTTGAAGAGTGGGAACATGAATACAAGTCTCTGAACCATCGGGACATGCAAGACTTGTGATATACTCAAGCTCCTCTAGAGTACGATTATCATAGGGTATGAAATCTACATTTACAAGAGGGATGAGACAATTTGCAGCGGGATCCTCTGGGAATGGAGAGATATTAGAGTCTCCAAAAATCTCCCAAAGACATTACCAAAGTGTGCGAGGACAACGAATGTCAGATAAAGCACACAAAGTGTCAAAATCAACACTACAACTAATAAACCCTATAATATGATCTCGAATAATAACCCATGCTGATAAACCCCTTGATGTGTTTGGTGTAGGTATGAGTCCGTACAAATGAGGCAAAATACCAAGCCAGCTGAGATGTGTCAAGATGCCATGACGCCAAGACTCATAGTTGTCCTTATCTAGCTTGATCGCATAAGGGTGAGTAGAAAAACCCATGATACTCACTCATACAAAATTAGATTCTGAAACTCTCAACAACGATAAATCAAATTAACATAACCCATCCAATGCAAATAGATTCCATGTAGGTGCCAGAATGTCCAAGTAATTATGCAAAGTGTAAAAAAAAAACAAAGCTGAATAAAATATACCTAGTAAATTTTTTGATCAAACCAACTACAGATTTGGAAAGAGCACTAAAATACCTTTCCAACGCTTATTCGTGTGTGCAAAATGGAGTTCAAACGCAAAAGTTACACCTCCCGGAGTGCAAAACACAAGTTCTGAATTTTACTGGAAAAAATGTCAGAAAAACTAAAAAATAAAGAAACCACACCTATACCACTAGATCGATGTCGGAATCATCTTTCCAACGGTATCTCGTTTTCGAAAAAAAGAGATCGTATGCCCATTTTACACCCGATTTTGTAAAAGTGCTCCAAAACTGCCAATATGCCCTTTAAAACCCTCAGGGGCTAAAAAAAAGAGCCCCTGGTTGCATGAAAGACCAGGGGGCTGGAGGCAAATATTCAAGTCACCCATGTGACCACGGTGAGCTTGGATGTTGGCTCTTGGGTGCTGGTCACTGGGCGCTTGGCTCCGAGCTCTTGGTCACCAAGTGACCGTCGGTTGAGCCCTCAAGGGCTAGCGGCTTGGTGAAGGGGGCTACCTTAGCGGTGCCGTTGCCTTTGGTGGCGGGTGGGTGGCACCTGCTTTAAAATGGGTAGCGCAATTTTTTGTGTTTTTTTTTTAAAATTATGCATTGAAATGCGTGCCATGGGGTCTGTACGGCGTTGGGGCGATTTTTTTTGCCTTCAGAGCCAACTGCACCGAAACTGGGCAAATTATTTAACAAAAAACTTGGAAACAACCTCTTGAGTGCAACCGTGAGGTCGGTTTGAGCTCAAACTGCACCAAATAAAAAAAGTACGCCCTGAATAAAAAAAGGCAAACTCTAAACCCTTGAAACTCAAAAGAAATCTTCAAATCACAAACAAGAGAGCAGTAGGTCTGGAGCTCTGATACCATGTAGAAGTTGTGAAAACCAACTTCATAGAACGCGAAGATCACCTGTATGCAAATAACCTGTCATAGAAAGAAGAGATGGAGACAAAAAGGCAAAAGTGCTCTACAAGCTCCAAGAGAAAAATGAATTAACTGAAATGAATAATACAAAGAGATCAATCCTTATGAAGGAGATCAAGAAACCCTAAATGAAACCTGAAAGGGAAACCCTAGTGTGCACACTTAATAATTAATAAATAATTATTAATGTGCCTAAGTTTAGCTTAAGTAAACCTAAAGGAATAAGTGACTTAATTAATTAACCAAATATGATTAAATTAATTAAGTGAAATAACTTATTACTCTAACAATAATTCCATTAGAAAGTATAAATTTGGAACCTTAAAAAATAGTGTTGTAAACCTTATAACAATGAATGTGTTCACAAAAAAAAAAAGGAAAATAACTTTCTCTAAACTTAATCCAGGCTTATCCAATAAGACACATACATAAGCATCAATTAACTTAGATAAATAAATGATAGTTGTGGAGCTAATAATTAAACAATTAAATGTTAAGGTAGGAAATCAGATGCATATAGGGTTTAGGCACTTGACTTTAGAAATGAAGATGAAGGGTGAATTTGATGTCACTAAACATATTTATCTCTAGGACTAAAAAAGATTCCAAACTATCTAGAAAATATCTTAGAACTATCATAGATTTTGTCTTCTACATAGGCCAAATTCACACCCATAGATCATTTGCATTTTGACAAATCCATTCTATAACTCATGGATTTGATCATACTAAATGATTTCTTCTAGTTTGCACTCCATCTTGAAGTCTACTCTTCTCTAAATGTTAATAATTGGTGGTATTTATAAACACCCAAGGGATGCATGGGTTGTGTTCTCCAAGGTCAACCCCTTGATATGATTGACTTTATGGTCATGGAAAAGATCAAGGGCATCGAGCTTCAAACCTACAAATTCTCTAGGACTCTCATATTCCTCACTACTATTTATTTACCTAATTCATATGTTTACATACTTATCTATAGATTATATTTACTTTCATGTATATTTGTCATCTTCTTCAATTCCTTGCATCCTATGAATTCAACCAATTAAAATTGGGGACATATATTGAAGTATTCCTATGATGGTCCTTTTAAAACTTTGAATTATATTCAAATGATTGCTCCATGATTAAAATGAATGCCATTGAATGCCTTTAAATATTAATACATAGAAATAATCATGCCAACATGTATCAAACTGGTTCATTAGAGGAAAGAAATGGGCATGAGTTGCTCAAAATTTGAATTTGAATTTTAAAAATTTGGAGGTCAAATATGCAAGTGTGCAATTGATTCCACATGCACGTGATCAATCTACAAAGTTCTAAGAAAAACCTATTTCAAATGTGTGGTTCTCTTCTAACACATAAGAAGTTATGATTCTAAGTTACAACTCAAAAGTTATTATTAAAACAATACACATCTATCTTTCAACAACTAAAATTAACTAAGTACATTTATTTATGTTATTTTCAAATTTCAAATTTCTATTTCACAAAAGATATAATAAATGCAATCTATATAAAACATACATAGAAATAAATAAAATAAGATCAAATGTGAAAAGAAATAAAAAAATAAATCCAACTTCACAAAAAATTATACTACATTAAACCATCATCTCATATAAACACATCACCAAATAAAAGTTACCTTGAAAATACAAATTTTACAATTCCAATGTTACATGTTTAAACTTATAAACCATTTATTTGATAAGATATTTCTTTCTCATAACTATAAAATGGATGAGATTTTTATTAAAGACACATGACACAAATTAAAAGTTCAAATTTATTATAACAAAACAAAAGTCTCAACTAAGGAGGATATACTTAAGTTTTAAATTGTGTAGTAACACAACATTCGTACTTCATATATCAAAATGAATAGAGTTTGGGAAAAAGTTGGCATGTAAAGCCAAATGTGCCAATTATAAGAGACAAGAGAAAATACAATCCATCCATTTAGATAGTGCTCCCCTAACTACCAATAAAGACCCATTCATTATTTTAACATTTAGCTACCTTACAATTATTGGACCCACAAACCTTTAGGACAAGAATAAATAAATATCATGCCCTTACACCACCTATTTAACAAAAAGGCATGGATATCACACAATGAATTTAGTACATTCTTATTATAATTTAAGAAGATAAAGTTTTTAGATTAATTAAAAAAATGAATTGAGAATAATTTAGTTTAGCTTAGTATAAGTGAAATTGATAATTTAATAATTTGTATTAAATAAATTAGTAAAGTAAATGTAATAGAAGGTGGTATTTAGTTTGCTGATTGAAAATTATATTTTTAAGGAAGATTTTTTAAGTGTTAGATATTTATTCATAAAAGAATGTCTTATTATTAATGAATATTTTAGAATTTGGATAGGATTTTTGTTCTATCATAAGATAATTTGGCTAGTTTGGGATAAGTTTGTAGTCACAAACTAGTTCTTTAAGTCTAAATTCATCCTTGAATACAATATATTTTTACTCTTTTTCTTGTCTAATTTTTGCGAGGTTGGTAGTATTTGGAAATATATTGTAAGGATTGACTCATGAAGAGACATGTTCTCTTAGGTCAATTGGTTAGAAATATGTAAAAAAAATATAAAAGATGGGCAAGGACCCTAGTATGTAGATTTATTACTTCTTTTTAGTGCACCTAATTGAAATATGTTGCTATCAATTGCTTCTAATGCACTAGGATGAGATAAAACATGTGTATTCTAGATAATTAAAAAAAAATGTATTGATTTTTTTTTAATACTAGCACATAGCATCAAAGTGTATAAAATATTTGTTTATTCAACTCAAGGTATCAAGGTGAATGGGGCTAGTAATCCAAAATTTGAATTCAAATTATAGAAAGAAAGAGGAAAATCTTGTGATTGTGAGATGACCTTATGACTAGGAAAATGTCCTAAAGTGGGTAAAACATTGAATCCATGTGGCTAATGGATATATGAGGCTAGATGCATAGATAAATACGATAAATGGGTAGAGAAGGTGAATGCATAAAAGTGTGTGTACTTATAAGGATTACATGTGCTTATAGAAATAGATTGTTATGGGAATAAGTGCAACTTTGTACAAGATGGATTAGCGCACAATATCATGTCCCACTTTTTGGCCAAAGTAGGAAATCAATATTTTTACTAGATTTTCACTTTATGAAACCTATAATAACTAACCATTAATAATTTGGAGATGATGTTAACTAGTTATTTGTGAGGATTTGCTACACCACAATTGTGTAATTACTATTTACTATTACTATGTGGGGTAAAATATGAATGTAATGTGAATTTAGTGGATGAATAAATTGTGTGTACACTTTTTTATCACTGCTTATGAATTAATGCCATCTCATTTAATGTTATATGAAGGAACGCATTTACGTGAATGGATGAATATTGTGTTGATATTCTAACTTTGGAGATGAAATGTGTTTATTACATATTTTGTGAACATCTGACTGTCATGTACATGTGTTAGTGTTTGCAGGTACATGTTCAATTCCTCCAAGTGGAGGGGAAGTATCACTCAAGAGAAGGTCTTGGTCGGGTAACCAATACTGTAACCTATTTGAGCTTACACACACCACAAGTAGAATAATTGAGTCAGGTTATTAGGTGGGAAGATGGTAAGTCATCTTTAGTTGTTATGTCTGCTTTAGTAAAAGTCTAGTTTACTATTGTGTGCATTATTAGGTGATGATTACTTGATGAGCTTATGATTTCCTTCTTGTTACCATTCTTGAATTGATACGTGGAGCATACAGGGTTTGTGTATGCGTACACACATGCATGGCGATGATAGGCTATACACACCAAGGAACATGTACGTGAGGATACATAGGTAGACGTATCTATGCACACTCATGCATGAGTCACTTATGCACATAGAACTATCCTATGGAACCAACGACATGCATATGTATATGTATAGACATAACGCTCATAGTCTCTTATCAAACACCATGGTAATTGTATAATAGTTTGATGAGTGATTCAAATGTGTATTTATCTATATATATAATGTATGTACATATATCCATATGTATACGTGTATCCATATATGCATATGGTAGCAAATGGATATTCCCATGCGAATATATCGATACATGTACACATACACATACATGTATATAGCGACATATATAAGAAGTTATTATTCTAAGTTACAATTCAAAAGTTATGATTAAAACAATGGACATCTATCTTTCAACAGCTAAGATTAGCTAAGTGCATTATTTATCTTATTTTCAGATTCCAAAATTCTATTTCACAATAGATGTAATAATGTGAACTATATAAGAAATGCATAGAAATAAATAAGATATGATCAAATGTGAAAAGAAATAAATGAATAATCAAAGAATAAATCTAACTTCACAAAAAAATATACTACATCAAACCATTATCTCAATATAAACACATCGCCAAATAAACATTACCTTATAAATACAAATTTTACCATGTTTAAATTTATAAACCATTTATTTGATAAGACATAACTTTCTCATAACTATTAAATGGATGAGATCTTCTTTAAAGACACATGTCACAAATTAAAATGGATAAGATCTTTAATAAAGACACATGACACAAATTAAAAAGTTCAAATTTATTATAACAAAGCAAAAGTCTCAACTAAGCATGATATTTTTAAATTGTGTAGTAAAACAACATTCGTACTTGATATATCAAAATGAATAGAGCTTTGGAAAAAGTTGGCATGTAAATCCAAATGTGCCAATTATAAGAGACAAGAGAAAATACAATCCATCCATATAGATAGTGCTCCCCTGACTACCAATAAAGACCATTATTTTAACATTTAGCTACCTCACAATTATTGGACCCACAAACCTTTAGGCTGAGAATAAATAAATAGCATGCCCTTACACCTTCCATTTAACAAAAGGCATAGAGTACATTCTTATTATAATTTAAGAAAATAAAGTTCTTAGATTAATTTTAAAAAATAATTGAGTATAAATCAGTTTAGATCACTTAAATATAAGTGAAATTGATAATTTCATAATTTGTAATAAATAAATTAGGAAAGTAAATGTAATAGAAGGTGATATTTAGATTGTTGATTGAAAATTATATTTTGTAGGAATTTTTTTTAATTGTTAGATATCTATTTATAAAAGAATGTCTTGTTATTAATGATATATTTTTGAATTTGGATATGATTTGTTTTCTATCATATGATAATTTTGTTGGTCTATGATAAGTTTGTTGTCACAAACTAGTTCTCTAAGTCCAAATTCATCCTCAAACACAATGCATTTTTACTCTTTTCCTTGCCTAATTTTTGCGAGGTTGATAGTATTTAGAAATATATTGTAAGGATTGACTCATGAAGAGACGTGTTCTCTTAGGTCAATCGCTTAGAAATATGTACAAAAATTTAAAAAAATTGGACAAGGGCCCTAGTATGTAGATTTATTACTTCTTTTTAGTGCACCAAATTGAAATATGTTGCTACCAATTGCTTCCAATGCACTATGATGAGATAAAACATGTGTATTCTAGATTACTAAAAAAATTTGTATTTTTTTTTTTAAATACTAGCACATCACATCAAAGTGTATAAAATATTTGTTTATTCAACTCAAGGTAGGAAGGTAAATGGGGCTAGTAAGCCAAATTTTGAATTCAAATTATAGAAAGAAAGAGGAAAATCTTGTGATTGTGGGATTACCTTATGACTAGGAAAATGTCACAGAGTGGGTAAAAAATTAAATCCATGTGGCTAATGGATATATGAGGCTAGATGTATAGATAAATACGATAAATGGGTAGAGAAGGTGAATGCATAAAAGTGTGTGTGCTTATAAGGATAGGGCAGGGGCTAAGCTTATAAGGATAACATGCGCTTATAGAAATACATTAAGTTATGGGAATAAGTGCAACTTTGTACAAGATGGATCAACCCACAATACCATGTCCCACTTTTTGGCCAAAGTAGGACATTGAAATCAATATTTTCACTAGATTTTCACTTTATGAAACCTATAACAACTAACCATTAATAATTTGGGAATGATGTCAACTAGTTATTTGTGAGGATTTGTGTGTAGATTCTAAATATATTTATTTAAAAAAATTAGAAATAAATTGTGATTTTTTTACACAAATTTTATTAACATGTTTTTATAGTAAATATTTTAAAAAAGTGATGTTTATGTCGCAACAAATAATATTTTTATAGAAAGGATAAAATTTTAATATTTCGAATATAGATTTGTAACATCAATATCTAGTGCATGGATATTTTTCATAATTTTTTGTTGCATTTATTTTTTGAATTAATTTTTGAAGTCAAAGTAATTATAATTTGGACATAGGTGCATGTCTTAACACATAACTTGTTTCATATGTATCAATTTTTTTTTTGAAACAAGGACATCAATACCTAGGGCACACATATTTTTTATATTTTCTATTTTTTTGCGTGTGAAATAAATACCTTGATGTTTGGTGAAAAACCTACATTCACAAGAAATAAAAAATAAACATAATAATAAAATTAAAAATATTCAAAATTATACATTTTGGAAATCTTCTAATAAGGGCTACATACTTACAAAACATAATTTCTAAATGAATTTATTTGATCCCTCAAAAGGTAAACAAAGAGTGGTTTTTTGTCAGCATTTTGATAGGTGAAAAGGAGACTCCATTGTGGGTATGATGTAAGACTAGAGGGGTTCTATCCAAGGGAGTTTGATCTAAGGGGGTCTTATCTAACCCTCTTCAATTAAAACCATTTAGATGGAACCCCTCAAGGCTTAAATCATTAATTTTTTTAAAGAATGTATGACTTCAAAATGGGCACAAAACTAAATGGACAATAACATTTATATTCAAATTTTACCTCTAAAATTTTCCCCCACTTTAAGGTGGATGTGAATCCAACATTGATCATTCATCTCAAAGTATGAAGCTCTCACAAACACGCATTTAAAGTAAATATTTTGACATCAAAGGATATAAAGTGGTACCAATCCATAAAATATTGGACCCTACAAGGTGTATCATGGGAGTATATCCTTTAGGATGTGTTGTCCATGAATATTTTAAAATAGAGAAAAAGTGTGTGATGAGTAGCTTCTATCTTCCAAATAAAAATTTGATACAAAATAGAAGCTTGCCAACTCTTTAGGAAATACAAACAACAAGAAATGATTGAAGTTAGAAAGATATTTCCTATATAAAAAATGGTAATAATGTGTTTGGCATGGAAGTCATAAAACATGTTAAGAACACATAGTCTAGAGATAACACCAAGGAAGTAAGTTTCCTATATCATAGACAATATAAAGCAAGACATGTCTCTTAAGGGAGAAAAACGACCATATGATTATATAAGACAATGGGATAACATATGCCCCCAATGTGGAATCTAAGAGAATGAGAACACAATGGTGTAGGTAAAGTAACAAGTCCCTAGTGACATGATGCAAATAAAAATGACGTCATGAAGCCAAAACTAAGGCATGAAGCCCAAAACAGGACATGGAGTTCAAACTAGGGCATAAAAACCAAAACTAGGGCATGAAGTTGGAACTATGTAGTGGGCCCTCAATGTAAGATATAGTTAAAGTAAATGTCAACGAGTAAAGGAGAAGAGCGATGCCCCCAATGTAAAGATATAACCATGAAGTTGCAATATATAAGAAGGGAAATCAATACTCCCCCAAATGCAAATGTATAGGTTCTAACGATATGAAAATAGAAAATGTTAAAAGGTGTGGCAAGGTTATGATGCCCCCAAAGTTAAGGGTAGCTCTAGGGATGTGATATGGTAATGCACGACCAAAATATGAAGCTCTAGAAGCATGATATAACAAAGGAAGTACAACAATAACTCTAAAAAACATTAGTATATGTTCAATGTATGAAGCTCTTAAAACTATGATATAATACTATAAAATCAATGTATAGGCTTTAATAAGCATGAAATTCCAACTAAGATCAATGCATAACATGATGTATTAAAGTATGATCAATATATAAGCTTGATGAAACATGATATAACAATATAAGATAATATTGAAGATGGATGAGGAATAAAAGGCATAAAAATGCATAATCTAAATGTAAAAATAAGAAATATTAAAATCAAAAGGATAAACAAGAAGAATGAAATCCAAGTTGTATGTATTTAGATATTGAAAAGGAGAAAAAGGTGATTCTAGGTCCTTAATGCAAAGAACCTAGGATTCAATGTTGCCTTTTCCTAGCTTTCATTGAGATGTAGATCACAAGGTGAAATAATTGACTTGCAACCTTGAAGGTGAGCCAATCACACCTGGATCTACATATATTGGGGGGATTGATTAGAAATATTTTGGAATGATTATAATAATGATCCCATATTCCCTAGTATTAAAAATGCAAGATCCCAAAAACTGACAATCAGATACATTGGTTTACCAATGGATCTAGGAAGTGCAGAGGACAACAAACCTAATCGAAAAAGTTGGTTTTTAGGTGCCTACAAGGACTCATTCTCCCAAGGGTGAATGGGTCTTTGTACAAGGGTCTAAACCAAAATTTGGGGTCCTCGAGTGCAAGATCTGAGCTTTTGTTTGACATAGGTCCCACTATCGGAAAGTTGGAAATAAATTTTGTAACTTAGTTTCCATGGCTCGACAACAATGATGATGACTTGTTCAAAAATGCAAAATTTCTCCTTCAAGATCTCTTCAATTATTCATCAACCTATAATTTGTACATACACAAAGAGGAAAAAATATTTTGTTTGTATGGGGTTTTTCCTCGATCAAACCCTAGTTTGGTATTTAAACCTTGATATAAATATAACAAAAAGGGAAGGAAATGATGAGTGAACAATGATTGCTACAAATCACCACCCTTCAATGGTTTCCCTTAGAGGACCGAATTCAAACACATCTCTCCAAAGGAGTTGGATCTTTCTTTTCTTGATTTATTTGGATACTTGAAATGCTTGGATGCTTTAGGATCAACAATGCATATTAGCCTTCACAAGATGACATGAGCACACATAAACTTGGACATGATGTTAGGATCTTGATTGCTACAACAATTGAGTGATAAATCTTCTCTTGATTGCTCTTGACAATGATGTTTTCTCATATGAAATTGCTTCTTGATCCTTAGATTTTAAATGATAAAAATACTTTATATTTATAGGTGTTTATCTATCTAATTTCCTAAAAATTAGATTCCAAAAGCTGACAATTGCAAGTTGAATTTGAATTATTAAAATTCCGCCAAACACATATTTTTAAAATGGGTCCTAGCACTTAAAGCGCCCATGGGTCTTGGACTATAAGTCTAGGACATACATATTCCATGGGGATTTAATTCTTGATTGCATTTATTTAATGTCAGTTCTCCTTTCAGAAAATGGTAAAAATAAGGCTTTGGAATGCGTAGTTTGGTAAATTAGAAGCTTAATTAAGTCCAATAAATTAAGGGACCCAAACACAGTGTGAAATTGTAAAGGTATACAATTTCCTACACTACATTTAGCCCCCACTTTAGTGAGAGTATGAACTTACACTCAGACTCACACTAAAGTAGACAAATATGTGTCAAGAGGGGTCCAAGTGCACAAAATGTAATAAGATGAAAAAGATCAAGGAGGTTGTGCTTGCCCCCAAGATCCAAGATCCCATGGAAAACCAACATAAGAACAAAGGACACACATGCATGTAAGATATGTGCAACAAGACAAGATACACAAGCATACAATGTCAAAGCCAATGCAAAAATTAAAAAAATGGATCAAGCCTCAATTGTTTGTCCAAAAGGAATAGATCAAGCCTAAGTCCTTTGTCCATAAAATATGCTCACAAGGGCTAATGTAGTCCGATATACACTAAGTGAGCCCCAAGGAAAAATGAGAAACACACACTAGGTCTACAAGGTGTGTACCCATAAAAATTATCATTGCTTCACAAGGCTAGCAAGCTAAGTTATGCTAGACACTCATGGAATAAAATGACAAGGTAAAAAAATAATAATCAAAGGGGTTTTACTTAATGCATGAAAGGTCACACATTAGGGAACATCACACTTGACATTACCACCAAGAGAGGACTATTCGAGGAATACAAGATCATACCTTAGGGAATGCTAGCCATAGCATTGCCACTAAGGAGAAAATCATATGTCAAGAAAGGTCACACTCTTGTAGAACATCAAGCCAAATGTCACCACAAAGAAGACACATCACATAGATCGAGAAAGCCACACTTTGAACAAAAAGGTCACACTTCCTAGGAGATGTATGCTATCATCACTAAGAAGGGAACATGAAAACAATGAGTAGGGGACTATATGGCCCCCCTTAAAATGTCAACATACTTGCTATGTTGGTATTTTAGGGAGATTTGAAAATAGAATATGAATTATGATAACCATAGATTCTTGCAATGAGAACATGATGTAAACAATTATCCTACAAATCTGAAATGCAACAATTTTTCTCAAATTTGCAATAAATCAAGCAAAACGACACATTTTCTTGCAAATACAATAATAATTTTTTAGAATTTCAAAACAGAGATTTACCAATAGGAACAAAATGCAAACTTAGAGAAAAAATTGTGTGAAAAGCTTACAAAAACACCTGTACAAGGACAAGTTCGCCCAGGGGTAAATGGGTCCTTGTTTAGGGTTCTAAAAACTAAAAAATTGAATGTGTAAGTTGTTTAAGATTACTATTTATGTTTGCAAATAAGTTAATCAGTGACTGTTTTTCTACTTTTTGATCAAATTAAGACAATGTTAAGGCAAGATGCAAGTGTGAAACAAAGGTGAAAATATTTTGATAAGTTTTGAATTTGAAAATTTCAAATGTAAACTATAATACTTGACTGGTTGTAAGATGCAAGATTCTGAAAGTGATGATTTTATGTCAATTTGAAACAAAACTATCCAATTTTTCATTTGATTTTTGCTTAAAATGAAAGATGCAACGAAAAAATTCAGATTTTAACCACTTAATGAATGCAATAGGAGTACAAATCTGATCTAAATATGACTGAAAAAACCTTAATGCAACCTATGATGCAATATGGAAAGCAATTTCTTGATTTTTTTGCGCTTTTAAAATGCAAAAAATGGAACCCTAAATGAGAAATGCAAAATAATGCAATGCAAATCTAAACCTAGGGTTTGAAGGACTTCCAATTCATAAAGTTTATAGTGTAAGAATTTCAAGTTCACCAAAATGAAATGGAGGAGAAAGGGGATCCCCGAGGGTTTTATAATTGTGTGGTGTTTATAAAACTTAGGAATATTAATATGTGTCTTTCCCCATGGGCAAATGGGTCTTGACCTATAAGTCTAGGACACACATATTCCATGGTGATTTAATTATTGATTGTATTTATTAAATGTTGGTTGTCCTTTTGGAAAATGAGGAAAATAAGGCTTTAGAATGCATAATTTGGCAAATTAAAAGCTTAATTAAGTCCAATAAATTAAGAGACCCAAACATAGTGTGAAATTGTAAAGGTATACAATTTCCTACACTACAAATATATGTGCAATATTGATGCTCATAACTCATTGAACAAAACTTCTCTTAAATGCCATCTCTCATTTTGGCTCATTAATTAGATCATCATTGTCCTAAGGAAATCATCCAATTTATCCTCTTGCTTTTTTTTATTTAATATTATTTTCTTACATTTTTAATTATTTGTTTTTTTTCTTGATATTTCTTTGTGCCAGGTGAAAACACATGTTCAACAAGTATACCATTAGTAAGTTCTTTCCTTACCCATTCTTTATTTTTAACTTATGTTTGAGGTAAAGTGGTAGGGATTTGATGTACCACAACTACTTGATTTGGCTTCCATATAATGTTTTATGCATGGAACTCAAGTGTTCATGTCACTTTTAATTATTTTGCACCTTTCTTTAGATTGAGAGTATTTTTGGATTTCATTATGGAGAGTTTTTAAAATTAATGTTTTAGATCACACTTTATGATCCACATGTAAAATGAAGAACAATTTTAAAATAACATATTGCAAGAATCAATATTTGATCATTTTAAAATTATAATCAAGGAAAAATATCCTTGTATAGAAATTACAATATTACATAAGTGTTACTCCATTGGGCAATTGACTATTAAAGTCATTGCACATACACTACAAGATAAATACATGCTTTCTCTACATATACTAGAGTGGAAGGTTGTTGATGACTCTATGCTACTCCCTTTGCTTCCAGTAGAATGCTACACATATGTGTTAAGTGTAAGTTCATGATCATACTAAGTTCATCTAAGTAAGTATCATGATTTTGTATTCTTGGGCTTATTGATATTGTGAGTGTAGATTTTTATATGTTCTCTTCTTTACCCATTTAAATTAGTTTACAAGCTGTATGATATTGATGTCTATGCATTTTTTACTTCTAGGGCATTTATTTTGGTATTTTTTAACCAACTTATATAACACTAATATGGAATTGATATGTTGTTGCAAGTGTTCTTTAAGCTTTTTATTTTATTGAAAATGATTATTTTAGATTAGCCATCCATTATTGTCTTGCCCTATCTAATATATGTCTTGCTTATAATCATATATGATTTGATCTTTTATTTGGATTTTTTGTTTCTCCTAGGTACAATTTTTTTCAGAAAGATCTAAACTACCTTGTATAGTTGTTGTGTGGTGTCCAAGGATGACTCCAAATTAATCTACATTTTTAATCTCCAAGGCTTGTATAATGCATGCAATATGTATCATTATATTATTTTTAATAGTTTTATATGTATACTCATACCAAAAATATCTCGTTTGCTGATTATTTTCACTTGATGGAAATAATATTTAGTCAATAACTATTTCTTTATTAGAGTGAAATCACATAATAGATTAATGGTTTCTTATTTTATCATTGATTTTTATGTACTCCTTTCAATTAATATAAAATATCTTTAACATATTGTCAGTACATTACAATGATATTGTAGGTTTAATATCGTATTTTATATTTAGATATTTCTCTTTAATTTGTAATAGGGTTGATCTCTTTAATAGGTCATCTCTTCAGAAGTTGATTATAGTGCAGATTGTATTTTATCTTCACTTTTTCTGAATGTTGTTGTCCCTTTGTTCTATTTTCATAAACATGATATATTTGTAAAATTTGTTAGGTTCTTCTACTCTTGGTTGTATGTTAATAGGTAACCTAATTGAATATTTCCCTTTCATGCTTATGTCTTGAAAGGGAGCAAGGCATGCGAAACACACTTCCTATGCTAATCTAATGACGAGAGTTGTACTTGATTTTTCCTTTTAACCAGTTATGGTAATGAGTTACACAATACAAGGAAGATAATTGAACACCCATGCAAATATAAAAAAATGACAACACAAGATATACGTGGGGAAAACCCTTTCAGGAGAAAAACCCCCACACTCCAAAATCCCACTCAATATATTATGAATAAAATAATATTTACAATCTTGCAAATAAAGTCTTCTTCCAAGAGTATATAGCATTGATTCTAGAGCTATTTTAACAACATAATGTTACTTGTAAATACCACATACAAAACCCACTCCAAGACATCCAATATATAAAGAATACAAGTATGAAGGTAACTTCTAGATGAAGATACAAGAGATGGGTGTCCAAATCCACTTGGCACATTTTTCCACCACCTACAAGCATGCAAATGATACTTGTACAAGATCCTTTGATTCCTCATTCAAAACTCCAAACTTGGGTGCCCCATTTTTACTCAAAATAGGTATGATAGATGCTCTTACACACCTTACAAATGCCATAGAATCTGTCATAATTGAAAACACTTTTAACTATAAGAGAATCTATCATAAGTTACTAATAATATTTGATTCCCTTATACCCTATCATAATCCAACTTGGGCACCTAGATTCCCCATGCAAAGATGCCTTCCAACACTTGTCCAACCTATCATATAATCTAGTTCTTACATGTCATAAATTTTCATAGGAATATGTCATACAATGATTACAAGATGTCGATCCATGACATATATTCTCTACCACAAAGTGGGATGCCTAATTTCCTATGTGGGGAGACAAACATCCTTGCCACTTCCCATGTCACTTGCTAGCATGATGAAAACTCACCATACCAAGTCACACTAAATGATGAAATAAGATAAGAAAGAAAATATAACATAGGCATAAATAAATACAAGATTAATTAAATCAATGCTAGGGAATACTAAGGTTAATACACCTTAATTCCCAGGATTCTCCCACTTGTTTAACACCTTAGTAGAGCTAATCCGAACAAAATTTAAATGTTAGGACTTGAAAGGCCCATGGAATCAAAACACCATTTGAACTTCTCTATTCTTATAGGTTTTGTTAATATATTTTCTACATTCTCCAAAGTTTCAAATTTCTCCAACTTCACCTTCCCATCTTCTACCATATCATAGACAAAATTTAATTGAATATCAATGTGCTTTGATTTGGCATAGAAATTAGGATTCTTTTCTAAGAAAATGAGACTCCGACTATCACAATAGATAGTAATCATCCCTGCATCAATCCCAACATAAGAATACAACTGTCTTAGCCAAATAGTTTCCTTACAAGAATGAGTAGCTGCCATATAATATGCTTCTATCGTGGAACAAGGAGATATATTAACCAAATAACATGCAATACTTACAAATTCTGCCCAAAATCATCTATCAATATTAGCACCACTCAACATGCTCCTAGCTGTTTCCATTAAGGTTCACTTCATTCTTTTTGCTACCCCATTTTGTTGAGGTGTATAAGGAGTAGTCTTTTGCCAAATAATACCCGCATGCTTACAAAACTCATCAAATTATCTAGAACAATATTCACCCCCATTGTCAGATCTCAACACCCTTATCTTATAATCTGTTTGCTTCTCAACTAAGGCTTTAAATTCCTTAAACTTGGTGAAAACTTCATAATTTGCATGCATAAAATAAATCCAGGTGTATCTTGACACATCATCATTGAAAGTAACATAATATCAAGATTTTCCAAAAGAGTCAACATCCACTAGTCCAAACACATCCAAATGAATGATATCTAATAATCTCTTAGCTTTATTGGTCCCATTAGGAAATGATGATCTATTCCATTTACCAAACACACAATTCTCACAAAAATCATTTTTTACCAACAAACTAATCAGAATACCGTCAACCAACTTTTTATTCAAAATAGTCTTAAGACCTTTTTCCCTTATGTGACCCAATCTATGGTGCCACAACATACATGAATTTTCAGTGCCAGCTGCATTGGAAGAATTATAAAAAGAAGATGCATTAAGTTGAAACAAAGTCCCAATTCGAGATCTTTTAACTATCACCAAACTCCCTCTTACCAACCTACAACCAGACTTGTCAAATGTCACATGCATTCCAGAATCATTCAACTTGAATACTAAAAGTAAATTTCTCACAAGTCTTGGAATATGTAAAACATGATCAAGATTTTTAAACCTTCCATCACTGAAACACAACTTTACCTTTCCCTTACCAACAATCTTATTCATGTTGTTATCACCAAGGAAAAATTCCCCCCCATCATAAGTTGAATATGAAGTAAACCACTCCTTGTGAGGATTCATATGGTAGGAGCAACTTGAATCAATAAGTTGAGCATCATCACTAATAGTGTTAGTAGAAATAAAAAAAGCATTAGAATCACCATCTTCTGAGGAATTTTTCATGGAAGCATCTAAACTCTTTTTCTTGTTTCTACAATCCTTCACACGCCCTTTGTTACCACAATTCCAACATTTTACTTTGCTCTTCCCGAGGGTTTTAGAACATCCTTTAGACTTGTCTCTTCTTGTCCCCTTTAGGCTCTCCTTTTCTTTGGACCTTCCTCGCACATGCAAGGCATCTTGGGAGTCCACATTCATGGAATTTCTCCTCATCTCTTCCAAAAGAAGTATTACGATGAGACTATCCATCTTCAAATCTGTACCACCACCACTTATGGAAACAATTATATTTTCCCAAGATTTAGGTAAAGAGAAAAGCAACAAAATACATTTACCTTCCTCTTCTATCTTAACATCTACTGATGCAAGTTGACTTATAATCTTATTAAAAGCATTTAAATGTTCTGCAATAGAATCACCATCCTTCATTTTCAAAGAATACAAACATCTTTTGAAATACAACTTATTAGTTAAAATTTTGGTTTGGTAAATATCACTTATCCTCTTCCACAAATTATATGTGGTAAATTCTTCTAAAACATTCAAGAGGATGGAACCTGCAAGACACAATTGAATGGTTCCCCATGCCTTTTTGTGCATTTTATTCCAATCTTAATCAAACGTTGATTTTGGTTTCTTTTCATTTGAAATTGCAAACCACTGATCTCTCTCTTTACGAAGATCCTCCATCTTCAACTTCCACATCTCATAGCCAGTTCCATTGGATTTCTCAATATCCAAATGAAAGGTAGAAGCCATGGTTTACAATCTTCTTCACAAATTTACAAAACCCACAATGCACAAGCTCCCATTGCAACCAAAAACCTTCAAAACTCAAAAGAAAGCCATCCCTCTCTTAACAAAATTGTTAGCTTTGATACCAAATATTGGAAATAAAGGTATAACTTGCAGAAATATGAACTTATCAAAGTGATTTCGAATCTGAAATTATGATTACACGATTACCATAAAATGATTAAGTGATTAACAATTGCAAGAATTTGAAAGAAAATTTTGCAATATCACAAGTCATCAACACAAGTCACGCAAGATATACATGGAGAAACCCTTGCAGGAAAAAACTCCACACCCAAATAGATCTAATGTTTGTATTAATCTTCAAGGAAGTACATCAATACAAAAATCTTCTCTATAATCTGATAGCACTTCGTCGTCTTGACAACCTACAAAGAACTCATACTAAACCACCATCTAAAGGCTCCAATATATAGAAGTTTGTGGGAGAGAATACCACAAATGGTATCCCTAAACAACAAGAAAAACCACTCGAAAAAACCCACGCCCCCCTTAGTGGATAACCCATAAACATGGAATAAAATATTAAATTATCACATGGCCTTCACATGGGTGCCTAACCCCCAACCAATCAAAAATAGTCAAACTCGAGTGCTCCATAACTCTCTAACGACTTTGATGGCTACATGCAAGATCATGCACCAACTGCACACTTGGGAGCCCAACCAGGCAAGAGTATGCAAAACATACAAATAACCTGCAAGGACATGCACACTCAAGTGGTCCCAACCTTGAAAGTTGGATGCCCAAGAGGAATATTCTCTCGGGATGCTTAGTAACCGCTACCATGATCGGTTCACCTCTTTGAATGCAATTACAATTTGTTATAGGAAAATAAATAATAAATATTTTATCCCTCAAGTCCCCTAGAACAATTTATAAATAACATGGATACACTTAAATCAACTCAGGATAGCAATTTTAATGTCACATATCCTAACAAGATTCAGGGGGTAGCAGTTGTGTTATGCCCAAGAAAATAGAGGATCTCATAGACATCAAGTATGGACCTATATCTAAGGGAGTTGTGAAATTGGATAGTATTTCTATCAAGACACTGGGGGTCATAAAGGACCTATAATTGACCTTACATGAATGCCCTATATGCATTGTGTTGTAAGACATTTCAGTCATAGACCTCCCTATCTTTTTTGTCCTATGTTTGTCCAAGGAGTTCACTGTTAAGATAGATGGATATGTATCCTTTGATTGGTCACACATGTTATTTAGAACAAGATGTGATAGCAAGCTGGCCATAAAATTTGAGCCAATTGAAAAATATAATATTGAACCCTACACTCCTATCCCTATAAATATGAATTACACATTGTACGATCAAGGAGAAGAGTATAATGTTCATGAGCCTACTAATATTTTGTATGAGGTTCTTGATTGTTTTATAGATGAATGGGGTAATGCATTTTAGTTTGATCCACTCACTAAAGTAGAAGAGTTTGGTCATGACACCTATTGCATTCATGAGGAGAATACTCTTATCCACAATCTCATGAAAAATCAAGGAGATGTAGAAGGGTTGTGGAAGTTATTTTTTGATAGATCAAGAAACAAAAATTTTGTAGGTGTTGGTGTAATGCTGGTATCCCCAAGTAAAGATAATTATTACTTCTCTTTCATAATTTAGTTTAGCTACACTAATAAGTGGCTATATATGAAGCCCTTATCTAAGGTATCCAACTTGCACAAAAAAGAAGATGAAATTGTTGTAGGTCTTTGGGGATAGTGAATTAGTTGTCAACCAAATCAGAATTCAAAGTATAACCAAGAATAACCTGCTCAAATCCTTAAAAAATAGGGTTTGGGATTTTATTGAAGGTTTTGAGGGCTTTGATATCTAGACTATTCCTAAAGGTCGAAATAAAAATGTTGATAGACTTGAAATAATTGGTGCTCAATTTGACATACCGACACATATTGAAAATAATAAAGAACATATCAGGGTTGTTGTAAGGCCTTTTTATTCCAAAAAATCAAGTAAATTGGTAGGTCTTTGAAAATGAACAACAAATCACCAATTTTATTTAAGAGGAGGCATGGATTTTTGTTAAGAATCAATCTAAGATGCAAGGCTAATATGAAGGTAAAATCATGCAACTAAATAGAAACAAGTTTCTAAAAGGGCTCATCACCCTTGAGGGTATCTTTAATTTAGATGACTAGTTGAAGTAGAATAAAATGAACCTAGCTACGAAGAAGGGTGAGTAAAAACCAATCACAATTACAAAAGGAAGATCTTTTAAACTGGGTAAGGTATGTTTTGAAACTGGCAATGAAACTTTCATTAAGTTTGGTTAGGCTTATGATGATGTATTGCATGGACCTATGAGGATTTAAAAGGTTTTAAACCTAACTTGGCCCATCACATGATTGAGTTAGATCTAGATGCTAAGATTTTTAGATAGAAACAAAGATTTATCAATCCTAATATTGGGCCTCTGATGAGGAAGGAGTTGACTAAATTAATAGAGACTACAATCATATTTCCCATCAAACATTCTTCATGGGTTGAAAACTAAGTACCCGTTAGAAAGAAGAATGGGGAAATAAGGATTTGTGTGGACTTAAGAGACCTGAATAAAGCCTCCTTAAAGGGTCATTACTCTCTCCTATCCATGGAGAAAATTTTGCAAAAAATTAGCGGTTTAGAAAGATTCTCTTTCTTGGATGGCTACTCAGGCTACAATTAGATTCTAGTCCAAGAATCTGACCAACATAAGATAATATTTACTACCAAATGTGGTACCTACGCTTATTGCAAGATGCCTTTTGGGTTAACCAATGTTGGTACTACCTTTCAATGGGCCATGCACATGGCATTTCTGTTAGGAAGCTAAGGTAGTGAAACAAATTCCTACACTAATATTGAGAGGAGGATAATGCAAAACTTTACAGATCTTTACAAAATTTATAAAAAATTAAACAAAAACAAACATAAATATTATGCATACCACAACACAATAATTTACGTGGGGAAAACCATTTCAAGAGAAAATCCCAACACTCCAAAATCCACCCAATATATTATTCAAAAATCATGAATATTATAATATACTTGTAGAGCATGCTTCTCACAGGAGTATCACCAACCAGAGATCTAGAGGCAACATGACTTCTATCAGAATATTAGACTACATCACAATGCATAGCCATAATACAACAACCTTATAAAATAGGGTTTCCTTCTAGGGCAGGACAAGCCATCAAAATATCTATTGTCAGATCTAAAACCTAATGATGAGCGGTCCATATTTACAATAATAAAATATACATAAAATATGGATTTTGGGGGCACTACCTCGAACCCTCACTAGGGTGCATGTCTGTCGAGCCCCCCATTGGGGGGATACAAACCCCACAAGGGGGCTACCCCCTACAACCCCCATACTTAGGTCTATCAACAATAAACATTTTATGATTGCAAGGCTGAGATATATTTTCCCAACAGTTTCAAGGTATATTCAAATATTTTTTGTTGGTCTACTTGAATGACATAATAACATTTTCAAAAGATGTAGGTGATCACTTCAACCACCTTGATCAAGTCTTCAAGAAGTGTAGGGAGTATGGTATTTCCTTGAATCCAAACATGTGAGTCTTTTCCATTGACCAAGGAAAGTTGTTTAGATACATTGTTTTCAAAGATGGTTCAACCATTGATATAGAGATAGTGGAGTCCATCTTGTTATTTTGCTCCCCAACCACAAGAAATTATTACAAATCTTCCTAAGAAGAATTAATTTTGTGAGAAGATTTATTCCCAACCTTTCTAATTTGGTAAAGCCTCTCACCTCCATGCTAAAGAAAATAATGGTTTTTAGTTGGACCATAGCAGGGAAGGATATATTTGATGCTATCAAACAAGAAATCTCTCAAGATCCCATCCTTTTCAATCAAAACTATGAAAATGACTTAATTATTTACAATTTTGGAGGATCAAGCATATAAGTTGTCCTCACACAACTAAATAATGACAATCTTGAGCAACTTATTGCTTTCTTCAATGAAGGACTTAAATATTATGAGCTCAAGTATAGCTATATCGATAAACATGTCATTGTTGTCAGAGAATTGAAAATTTAGGAACATGTCTAACAATAGGATCTAGTTGATGATCCCTCATGTCAGTATCAAAGAATTTCTATTGAGCAAAGATATCAGAGAATAAAGAGTTGGGTGGGTCACTAGGGTGATGGAGTATGATGTTGATATTAAGATCACCAAGCTTGTGAGAGGTAAGGGGTTATGTGAGTAGATTGTCTCAGCATTTGAGACTCCTATATAGGCTTCTCTTGTGCTATAGGAGGACCAAATATCCAACATTGACACTCAAAATAGCTGGTTGAATGTTATGACTACCTTTTTACAGGAAGGTAGATATCCTCTAGGTCTAGATAAAACTATAAGGAGACACTTCAAACTATAATCCATCCCTTATGTATTAGTGGATGACATACTTTTCATAAAAGAACTCAATGCAATGTTGTTAAGGTGCACTAGACAAAATCAGGTCAACAGATTGTTAGAAGAATTCCATGATGGATCTTCAAGTGGCCATTTTTCTGCAAGGACCATTGCTACTAAAATAATGGAGGATGGATATTATTAGACAAACTTATTTAATGATGCTCATAGATGGGCAAATAATTGCAAGAAATATGCTTTATTTTCTAGAAAGCAAAGGTAAAGTGTCCTCCCTCTTCATCCCATTCAGGCATACTAACCATTTACATGATGGGGATTGGATTTTATTGGTATGATAAATTCACCATCTAGCACTGGTCATAGGTGGATTTTAACATCCACAAACTAGTTCACTAGGTGGATGGAGGAAATTGCATCAAAGGATGCTACAAAGACTTTAGCTCTAAGTATCCTTGATGAAATTGTGACTAGAATTGGTGCTACTTCCGCCATCATCATTAGTAATGCCAAAGCCTATGGTGGTACCTAAATCAATGATTGTGTAGTTAGGCATGATATATACTTGAAAAAATTATCAAATTATTACCCTTAGGGTAATGGCTTAGCTGAGCCCTCAAGCAAAAACCTCATCAAGATAATTAAAAGTACTATCGAAGATATTCAGAGGTCTTGGCATATAAAACTGAAGATAGCCCATTAGGCTGAAAAGATCACTCCTAAGAGAGATATTGGAAATTACCCTTTCATGTTAGTTTATGGAAGGGAAGAAAATATATCATTATCATTGGATTACCTTCTCTTGAGTTACTATAACAATTGGAATTAGCATAAAATTATGTCATGATAGTGAGGCCAGTTGAGATAATGGGGTTAGAAGAGACTAGGAACAAGGCTATGCATGCCCTTGAGACTCATCAAGTGTAGGTCAATAAATATTTTGAAAATAAAGTTGTCCATAGAGTGTTCCAAGAGGGAGACTTGGTGCTGAAATGAGATATAGATAGAGCTAAAGAGAAAATGCATACCAAATTTGACACCATTTTGAGTGGCCTATACATTGTCACTAGATGTAAGGAGGCTAATGCATTCCATCTCTCCAAGATGGATAGTGAGGCTCTCCCAATCCTAGTTAACAAATTCATCTCAAACCTTATTTATGAGACATTTTTGAGAAGCCATTTACATATTAGCTTTGTTGTTTCTTTTCCAAGTTTTCCAAGAAGCATTGCTACACACTCTGCATTATCCTTAAGAGAATGTACAATCTAAGTGTTTGTGTTTTCCTCCAAGTGCAGGTCTACATATGTTGTTGTGTCATATACATCTTGAGGCAAGCCATTTTTTGCAATTTCCCTTATGAATCTCTACCCAATGGATTGATAATGCCCCTTGGATTCCAAGATTAGTAGGAAATCACTTCATAGAAGTCATAAAAAATGTTGCCACTTTGTGCTTCCCTTTTTATTTCCCATCAATTATAATTGATCTGATAAATATTAATGGGTTTATCATGCTCAAATATGCCTCTGGTAGTTGTAGTATTCCTTTCTTAGAATTTAGTGAAATACCTATTTGAAAAAATCCTAAATTTGACTGTCTGGGCCAACTTGGACCTTTTGGTCTTGTTGGGGTTTCGGGTCTCGCTTGGAAATTTGGAAAAGTCCAAATTTCCCAAGTTCCTTCCCTTTCCCCTACTTCCCCTTTGGACATTTTGGTCCTGTCAGAACTTCGGATCCCTATCCAAATGTCCATGTCCTTTCCCTATCCCCACTCCCACTTTCTTCCTCCTTGAGTCTCATAAAAAATTTGGGTCCCACTTGGACATTTGGAAAAAGTTCAAATGTCCATGTTCTTTATCTTTCCCCACTCCCTCTTTCTTCCTCCTCAAGTCTTGTTAAAAATTTGGGTCACAAAGTTTAAATTTCCATGTCCTTTCCCTGTCCTTGCTCTCGCTTTCTTCCTCCTCATGTCCCGTTGGAACTTTAGGTCTCATTTGGACATTTGGACAAATTCCAAATTTTCATGTCCTTTCCCTATCCTCGCTCTTTCTTTCTTCCTCCTTGGGTCCCGTCAGGACTTTGAATCCCTCTTGGACATTTGGATAAAGTAAAAATGTCAATGTCCTTTCCTTATCCTTACTCTTGCTTTCTTCCTCCTTGGGTTCCATCGAAACTTCCAGTCTCACTCGGAAATTTGGACAAAGTCCAAAAGTTCAAGTTCCTTCCCCGTTTCTCATTCCCTTTTCTTCGCTTTGGGTTTTTCAGGACTTTGGGTCTTGTTGGGATTCCTAGACAAAGTCTATCGGATTTTCACATTTTGACCCATAATCACCATTAATGTTGTTGGAAAAAGCGACACCCATGATTCATTTATTGTTTTCAGAGTACTTTTTTGTTAGAGGGCCATCCCTAGCCTCAATTTTGTAGTAGATTTTGTGGGGTTTTATGTTCTTTATCCATGTATTCATCAATGTGGAAGTATGGTGTGGATGTTAGGGATATTTTGGTAGGATTTCAACTCAGGTTTTAGTTTGGACACATGTATGTGTTGCAAGTATGAGCACTTGGTGTTGTCATTGATTTTAATAAGCTTGTGTTGTCATTACTGTCAACTATATGAGAAGTTTGTTGCAAGGATGTGTAGTTGGTATTGAGTTGGTATTGTCATTGATGAGGTTTCTAATGATGCTTTGATTGGCTGCATTATGTTGTCATTAGTAAAGTACTGGTGTCAACCTCTAGTGTTGCTTTGATAAGACTTTGTCTATGGATGTATGGTTGAGGTTCTAGGTTGCAGTTGGTTCAGTGGTGATGAGGACATGTTTTTGGTGCTTGATTTCCAAGTGCTTTTGAGAAAATTTGATAAAAAGAGGAAATAATGACTTGCAGTGGTGTTCTAGGTTGTAGAGGCGTGTCCTGGTCTTGCTCCACATTTCTTCTAGGTTGAAGATCTGTTTGTGTGATTCAGATATGTTGATTAGAGGTGTTCAAAGATGTTATATCCAAAATTTGGTGTGTTGGATCATTGTGCAAAACAAAGTTGTGTTCACCAATGTGTGAACTATGTATTGCGTAGGTGTCTAGCAGAAATGTCTTTGCTCTGTATTTCTCTACAGAGTGGTTTCAGGTCTTAAGATTTGGAAGGATGTTGATAATTTTTGTTTCCTTCTTTTGTTGAAGTGGTTCGAGGTTTAGTGCCTCGAAAGTTGGTTTCTTAAGTTACAGTGTATGGTAGAGTTGTCCAAGTGTATTAGATGTGTATATTCTTCAGGTGAAAGTTGTTGTGAAGGAGTTTGTTGGATTTTAGGGTGTTTGTGGAATATTCCAAATTATTTTTAGGTGATAGTTGTTGTCTACGAGTTGTTTTTGGATCAAAGGAAGTGTGTACTTAAAAACTTAATGGTGTTTACAAGGGTAACGATCGACCTGGGTGTTTACACTACTTGCAAAGTTGTTTCGGTGTTTGTGGAAGTGTGGTGTGGTGTGTATGGATGGATTTAGGTCCTAGAAAAGGTGTGTGGTGGTCCACCTTCATTCCTTTCCATTGCGGGAATGTTTTGGTGCCGACCTAATTTGAATTTGCATGATTGAGGTGTATAATCGACCTTGGAGAATATTTTCAAGGTTGAAGATGGTATAAATAAGAGTTGAGTTATTGAGGGATGATAAAATAGACAAGAGAGATGCAAGTAATGTGAATTTTAGAGTTGTAAGGTGTGAATTTGAGAAGTGTACTGCAAGCTTTCATGTGTTAGATCACTAAATGTATTGAGCAGAGGGTTTTTGCAATTATTTAGTAAGGTTGCAAAGGTTTTGGTGATATTGTGGTGGATTTTCTTGTTGCATTGAGATGGTTTTCTCACAGTAACATTCTTCTCTATCTTATTTTCTGTTCTAGCAGTGAGCCCTTTATAACCGGTGTTGATATTACTTTATATTGTGAGCTAATTCTCACCATGGTTTTTCCCATCTTGGGTTTTCCATGTAAATTCAGTGTTCTCTTGTGCATTGGGTTGATTTGTTTCAGTTTAGATGTTATGTTCCTTTCATGCTAAATCATTATAACAGATTAAGGGTTAATTGAATGAATGTGGATTTGAAAGTTTATGAGGGTTTTAAAGTTTTAAGGTACTATTGATTCACCCCCCTCTTAGTTGTCTTGTGGATTCAACAATATGTAGTTGATTTTCAAGGTCTTGGATAGGGTTTCCTACCTAGTCATGTGCCCTATCTCTCTCCTATGACCTTGAGTTGAATATGAGGCACTTGTGTGCTCATTATTAGGGTCCTTCCCTAGATTTTCTCTAGCAGACTTATGTAACCTTTGCATTTTACAACTGTAAAATTGGATTTTATGCCTTTGTGTTAATAAAATCACTATTTAACACTTCTCAGTGCTTGTATCCTGTGTAATGTCTAGTACCTCTATACATGCATAAGTTCTTATCATCTTTCTAGTTTGTATGGTTGTGCTAATTTCTTGTAAGTGTTAATTGTTGGTAATCTCTACCCCTTTTATATCTTTTAGACCTCAACCTTCATGCTTTCTTGTAAAATTGATGAAATAGGGAACCACCTAAGCTACTTTAGTGATTTTTTTGACTCTTTATACAAAATTTAAGGCAAGAAGAAACACCTTTAATCTTGGTGCATCACCATCATTTTTTATATTGAATAGTTTACAAAAATATACAATTTTTGTCAACCAATTTTTTTCTTGATTAATAGTATAGTAATCTACTACTTATCAAGTACAAGAGTCTTTTATAACATATTCTATTATATATTTATTTTCAAGAGTTATTTTTCTTGTTGAGTTGAATAAGGTTTGTCCCTTGTCCCCTATGAATCTTTTTGCTTGATTTGGCCATAGTCTTATTATCTCTTACTGATCTAGGTCTTTTACTACTTCTTTTTTGAACGTCATATTGTAGTTTCTTTGAAAGTCTAGTTAATCTTCCATAAATAGGTTATTACCCTCTTTGACAAAAGGCCACTGGTTTGTATGTTGCTCTACTTTCTTGTTCCTCTTTCCTCTTCCATTTTTTCTCTTCTTGGCACTTTTATTTCTAGAGCTCTTCACTAAATTTGCTACCTACATTGAAACATTAAAGAATATGAGTCTTCTTATAGACTTAGTAAGTATTCTCTTCTAACCTTGGTACCACTCTTCATTTCTGGCTTTCCAAATTACCCATAAAATTTTAATAGAAAAAAGAAACCAAAACAAATTTGTATTTTTATACAATTTTTCAATGTACCCCGTTAAAATTTTATTCCACCCTACTTTCCCTACTTCCCCCCATCCATTTAAACTTGAATAAAACATAAGCCAAATATCCTTTGCAAAAAAATATTCATAAAAAATATGCATAACAAATTTAGGCATTTTGCAAATTTCACAAATTTTTAGTCTATTAATAAAAGAGATACTTGGAAGTTTACGTAATAACAACCATCTGAAGAAGGTCGTTTTTGGTTCCATATATTCATTCCAAATGCACTTGAAAATGTTAGTCCATTTTTTATCTTCTATCTCCAATTTCAAGCATTTATTCAAGTATTTAATTATTTCCTTGTTATTAGATAATGCTTTATAAACGTTCTTAGTTTTAACTTTATTTAACTCTGTTCCATCAACCCATTTTTACCTATCCAGATCCTTGCATCTTGGTTCATGTTGAGTGGTAAAGTTTGTTTTCAAACATGCTTCTCTCAAAGTAGTATATGTTCTCCAATGGGATTGGGGTAGTTTGAATTTTTCATCCTTAGGTCTTCCCAACATTTTATCTATTTATTAACTATTATGTCTTTAAAAATTTTAATTCCTCTTCTATTCCAATCTTTAGCCAAGCAGCCTTGCAAAAGTGAAAGAAGTTTTTCTTTATCATGTAAATTCCACCATATTGAATTACATTCCCCTATTGTCCCACTATTTTTTACCAAATGTCTACCTTGCTCCCAAGCCTTCCAAAGGCTTTTGAAAACATTGGATCTAATTGGGGTCACTAGGAAGTGTCCAAACAACAAATCACCGAGGGGAAGGTGATCCCAATCTTTAGAATGCTTTGGGGAGGCCAATTAATTTTTATTTTTTTACCAGGACATTCCATGGTTCACTGCCATGTAAGGATTTAAAGAACCACTTTATAGCAAGTGCTGAGCCATGCATCACCATCTTTTCAACTTTCAACATTCTCTTATCTATTTTCCTTCTATAGGTTGATAGATTAAGATTAGTGTAGAGTTATTTAGTGTCGGATTGAACCAACATTGTTACATCTAGCTTAGAAATGAAGCTGACCTTATTTAGATATCTGACCTCATTTGCAAGGTTTGACACATTGAGGTCGGTTCTATTGTGACATTGGAATGTTGAAGAACACGTTCAACAAGGTGCAATTTGATGTGACAAAACATCCATCCACCCATTATCATAATATATAATCCATCCTCCCATCCACCTAACACCTTCAACCATGGTTCTAGAAAATAATTTCTTCATCACAATTCAATCCTAAGCATACAATGCAATATATCCATGTTGAACACAAGCTCCACAATCTTACACTCTAGATTAAAGTATGAATATTGGGATCCCCTACCTAGTATCCAATCAACATCGTTAATTACCTGTAAATACTATTCATGCATCTAATCCATCAAGATAAAGCTCCTAATTATCCACACACCACACAAGTAACATCACATAATAATCTTGCTAAATCTAGCCATGCAAAATAATGCGTATCCAACAAGAATTCATAAGCTTCATCCTTGGTCTTGCTAAAATATAAACCTTGTTAAATTAACCATTTGTCATTGGGATATATCATTCTCAGTCCTTGCATTGTTCTCAAGATATATCATTCTCACATGAAAAATGCTATCATCATCATTAGATTTCAACTTGATTGGGGGAAAAGTCTTATTTAGATTATCTCTTTATATTTTATTCATTCTTGGTTTATTGTGTGTGTGTTCTTTTTTCTTTGCATATAATAAAATTAAAAAACTAAAAAATACATGTCATGTTTGGTTTAGTTCCCACAACATACTTCCCTTTGAACACCATAGTTCCTTATACTATGTTACATCTTGAGGATATAATTGTTGGGACAAGAGTCATGTCTTTATTATATTTTTTTCATCTTTTTTGTTTTGTTTTGAGTCAGTGCCCTATGAATATGACACATCATCATCATCATGGTCCATTATATCATGATGCATAACATCTATTTAAAATCAAAATTGTTTGTCAAACATGTTGGAATCTCTTTGTAGATTCCCACCATCTACCTATGCTCAAAGTATATACATAGATTCATGCTCCTTTATTTTCATTCCTAACATCATAAACCCACAATAAAATACCCTCATCTAATAACTCCATCACCCCCAGTGCGCACTCTACACGTATGCTCCTTTTACTAATTACAACTCCATTCATTTCAAGAGCACACATGCATGTTCTTCAAACATTCCCATCCTCTTGAGGGGTCATCCACAATCCATTCAATCCTAAATCTATCCAATCCCAAATTTGAAGCCCTTTCAAGCATCAAAGCATCCTTCAAATTGAATCTCACCCAATCCTCATGTTGCTTTCAAGATTTATCCTTCCCACATCAACATTGTAAAAACAATCATTGCTTAATCTTTAATGCTTGGGGCATCTTCTATTGCCAAGTTCCTATATATCTACTTTCTTTGAAACAAGATTGTTTCTTGTAATCACAATGCCATTTCAAAGAGGGATAAAATGTAGATCTTGTTAATACCAATTTTCTATCACCTCATCTTGATTCCTAACAAACATTTCTTCATTAAAATAATTCATTTGATCATTAAATTATTCATAAATTAAATCATTGATTAATCCACTTAATCATAATTAAATTAATTAAATGATCTTTATTATTTAATTACTTTAAATATTCCATTATCTACAAATATCAAGAATTAATAAATAAAATCTAAATAATCATCCATAATTTATTTAATAAAATCATGATAAAATTAAATATAATTTAATGATCAATTAAATAATTGCTCAAAATGGTTAATAAGTCACTAATAAAGAAAATAATGGAACAAATCAATTAATTGTTTGAGAAAATAAAATAAATAAATTCAACAAATCAATAAATCATACTAACCAACTAATAATAACAAATTTAACCTTATTCACTCCACTTATCCTGATCTGCATCCTCAAAATGTTATAAATTGAGATGAATCCTTCATCCTCAATAACTCACGATTTTCAAAATGCTCAAAATGTTACAAAATGAGAAACATACATTTTCAATCACATAGCTTATCAAGAATTCTTTATCAAGAGGTTTGCATGTTAGAGTAGCTTGTTTCTAAGTTAGTTTTAAATGTTATTTGTTTTTGTTTAATATTTGCATGTTTATAGGTGTAAACCCTAAAGCTAAAACCTGAGGAGGAGGGTGTAAGATCAAATGTGCTCACAAAAAGTGTGAAAGAAAATTAAAAAATTCTAAGATTAATCTAGCCTTATCCAATAAGATGAGATGCATACATTAGCATAAATTAACCTAGATAAATAAATGATAGTTGTGAAGCTAATAATTGAATAATTAAATGTTAAGCTAGAAAATTAAATACATATAGGGTTTAGGTACTTAAACTCTAGAAATGAAAATGGAAGATGAATTCGATGTGAAACTAAACATATTTTTCTTTCAAACTAAAAGTCATTCCAAACTATCTAGAAAACATCTTTGAACTATCACATCATAGAAAAGATCGCAAACATCAAGATTCAAACCTACAAATGCTTCGGGATGATGATATGATGCAAATTTTAAATCTTTTTAGGTGCTCCAATTGACATGTTCCCAAGATGATCCTTTCATAATTGCGAATGATATTCAAATTGATTGATTGATGATTAAAATGAATACAGTTGGCTCATGGTAAGAAATAAATAGGTGAGAGTTGATCAAAATTTAAATGTAAATTTTAAAATTTTCAGGGTCAAATATGATTGGTTTGCCAAGTTCTAAGCAACCTACTTCAAATTTGTTGGTCTATTTCCAACACATATACAAAGTTATGATTAAGACAATAAACATGTATCTTTCAACAACTAGAATTAGTGCATTTATGTTATTTTCATAATCAAAATTCTATTAAATGAAAGAATTCAATAATGTCAATATATGAAAATGTATAGAAATGAATAAAATAAGATAAAAAGCATGAGAATAAATGATTTAAAAAATAATTAAAACATCAAAAAATATATCCAAAATCACATAAAATTATACTATTCCTCAATATAAAATAACATCAAAACCATTCTCTTAATATAAAGACATAACCAAATAAAAATTACCTTCAATATACAAATTTCACCATCACACTCTTAAATTTATAAACCATTTCTTTTTCATGGATGTGATCTTTATTAAAGACACACGAAATAAATTAAAAGTTCAAATTTATTATAACGAAGCAAAAGTCTTAATTTAGTTGAATATTCTGCAATCTTAAATCGTGTAGTAAAATACCATTTGTACTTGAGATCTCATAATGAATTGAGCTTTGGAAAAAGTTGCATCCCATAAAAGCCAGATTGGCCAATTATAAGAGACAAAAGAAAATACAATCTACTCATTTAGACAGTGCCCTCTTAACCACCAATAAAGGCCATTGATTTAACATTTATCTAGCTTATAATTATTGGACCCACAAACACTTTAGGCTGAGAATGAATAAATTCTAATAATATATCACACAATGCATTTAGTGTGATTATTTTCATTCTATATATTAGGTATATAATAGATATATATTTTATTTAATTATGTATGTTAGGCTGCTAGAGGTGGGAGTTAAATAATATAGAGGAAGGAGATTCAATAAAATAGATTGAATATATGTATATTCTATTGATTAAAGTAGAATTATAAAAGAATAAGTAGTTTCTGAAAAAGAGATTGTGAAGAGGAAGATATCGTATGGTTAAGGAGATGGGTCAGTAGGCATGTGATTAACTTTGCAATCATGTAGTGGTTACATGAAATTTTTTAGGATCTCCATTTATTTAGAAATGTACAATAAAATATTATCTATCTACAATTAAGGTTTAAAAGTATGACTCATCATGCAATTCAACATCAACGCATTTAATAGAAGATGTCCTTAAAATGTTTTTTTAGAAATGTACGATAAAATCTTATCTATCTACAATTAAGGTTTAAAAGTATGACTCATCAAGCAATTTAGCACATCAATGTGTCTAATAGAAGATTCCTTAAAATGATTTTTTTAAAAGTTTGACCAAAACTTTATCAAGAAATCTCTAGTAGTCAAACATTAAAATATCATTTGTTATTACAATAATTTCATATATTTCCTCTAAATATTACTTATATAACACTTAAATAATCCTATTTTTTTTTAATAACCATTATTATTGTTATATCTTACCCTCATATTCAATATAGAAGACCTAATAAATAAACACATATAACACTACTTAAATGAAAAATAATATATTTTTATTTACAAAATAACTTAAATACAACACAAATAATTATAAACCTATTTTAATTTTACTCTATATTTTATAACTCATCCTATATTTTTTTATTTACCCTCTAAATTATAAATGCCTAACCCGAAATTAAAATACTCTAAATCTAAATTGTTAATGCCTAACGGTAAATTAGAACACTCTAAACCTAAAATGTTTATATCTAACCCTAAAATTTTGCATACTAAAATCTATTCACATTATTCTTTATACCATTTTTTGGCTAGGCGGTGTTGCATGGAAGAGCATGAGATGTATGATAGCTTAGTATTAATGCTCTTTTTAACCCTAAATTACTACACCCTAAAATCTAAAGTGTTAATATCTTACCTTAGATTATTTTGAATACCTATTGTCTTAGACAAATAATTTGAGCTCTTAGATATTTATTGAATTGCATAAATGAATACAATAATTTATGAAAAAAATTGAATGTGAGTTGAATGAATAAACAAAAGTATTTTAATTTTAATTAATTGATAAATATGATCAAATGTACATCTCAATGTTTAGATAGACAATACATGTCTAATATAGTGATTGCATAAGTTGTAGATGAGAGTAGTTGTAGACTAGAACTTTTGTACAATCACTACTAATGTAGGCACATATAGATAATTAAAAGTAGTTAAAATTTTGAAAAAAATTAGTGAAAAATGACAACTTCTAGCTTTAGATTTTATAGCATTTTGAATATTAATTTCTCTAGGTTTGATTAGTCTATGAAATTATTTTTTGTTGGTTGTATTTTTATTGTCATGGATTGAATTATGCTTATTCAATTTTGATTGGTTGCTTTTTGATTTTGTGTACTTCATTTAAATGTTTATATATATAGAATTATAGCTTTCTATAGCTAGGATAGGTGGATAGGGCTAAGGGAGAGCCCCAACCCTGCTCTATAATGGGGGAAGGGCCTCGCAAGACCCCACCATTCGCAACAGTTGACCCCACCATACAAAAGGCGAACCCCGCTAAAGGCACCAACCCCACCAACCAAAGCCCCACCCCTCCTCATTCCCCGCCCACCCCCCCCACACACACATTTATATAGGTTTCCTCTTATGACGAGTCTTATATGTTAATCTTGTAGGTGCAATGGTGGATTTTAGTTCAAACAATGACATAAACAAACCAATTGTGAGAAAAATATATTTACAAGTTGGAATAAAATATTATCATTTAGACATGGTTGATATCAATATTTAAAAATTTATATTAATAGTTATGTATGCAATCACCTTTTATTCATGTCATAATATGATTTATTTGATAAGTATTCTACTAATTGAACATTGTTTAGCTATATTGAATTTTTTTTGGTTAACTTATTCAAATGGTCATGTTGAAAAGTAAAAACTAAATCTTAATTTGTATTGCTTTGTATCCAAGAATTTATGCACATGAGATCTTATTTTTATATATTTTATTTTAAATGTGATATATAATGAATACATTTTTCACATACTCTTCAATATGAATGCAATTACCTTTATTTAAAAATTGATTCACATATGATACTATATTATATAGAGAAAATAATATTATATAATATATGTATTTATGATTTTTTATTAGAGGTTGACAAGTTCTAAAGCGTTTACTAAAAAGTTATATATGTCACATATTTGGTAATATTTTAATTAATATACGTGAAATGAATATTAACATGTTATAATATTAATTTATTTTTAAGACTACTATGTGTAATTATAGCTACTATACCAACAATTGGACCTTTCCCAATTATTGACCCCTCTCCCCTACACAAATGAAACATTAGCTAAATATTATACCTATTAAATATTACACTATAAAGGTACATGTAATTGAATTGAGTACATTTTTTTTCTTAGAGGGGTAAACACTTTGGACTCAGCGCTATGAATCGGTGAGGTCACAAATGGGGGACCTCATCCCCAACATAAGCACTCAAAAATTACATCCCAATAGGGTTTGAACCTTGATAAGAACAACAACACAACATTTAAACCATCACAATATACCAATATCAGCTGAATTGAATACATTTTTGTAACTTATGAAAACAATTTTTCTTTAAGGTCAATTTAGGTTAACTAATCGAATGTAATTAAATAAGTATAAATTAGTTTAGATTAGTTAATTACAATGCTTGGATAATAAGATAATTTATAAGATTTAAATTAGGAAAGTAAATGCAATAAAAAGTGGTATTATTCTGTTGATTGAATACTATCTTTGATGAAGATTTTTGAACTATTAGATGTATATTCATAAAATAATACATCATAATTAGTGATATATTTTAGAATTTTTATAGGATTTGTGCTTTACCATAAAACAATTTCATATACTTCTAGGACAAGTTCACAATCATGAATTGGTCCTTTGAGTTCAAATTCATCTTTGACCACTATGAGTTTTTGCCTTGTCTAATTATTGTGAGGGTGGTAGTATTTACAAATACATTGGAAGGATTATGTCATGAGGACACAAGCTCTCCTAGGCCAATTCCTCAAAAATTTGTACAAAAGATCAAAATAGTAGGAAAGGGGCATACTATAAAGATTTGCTACTCCTTAATGCATCAAATTGAAATGTGTCACTATCAGTTTCTTCCAATGTACTAGGATGAGAGAGAATGTGTATTCTATATGAATATAAATTAATGTATTCATTTTTTTAATACTAGCACATAACATCAAATTATGCTAAATATATGTTTAGTCATCTTAAGGAAATGAGATGAATGGGGCTAGTAAGCTAAATTTTGATTTTAATTTTAGAAAGAAAAGGGATAGACTTGTGATTATGGGGTCACCTTGCGACCATGAAAATCTCTATGTACAAGTAAATAGATAGATCCATATGGAAAATGGATATATAGAGATGGGTATACATATAAGAATGATAAATGGGTAGAAAAGGTGAATTCATATAAGTGTGCGTATAAAAA
This sequence comes from Sequoiadendron giganteum, assembly GCA_007115665.2. Lineage (NCBI taxonomy): Eukaryota > Viridiplantae > Streptophyta > Pinopsida > Cupressales > Cupressaceae > Sequoiadendron > Sequoiadendron giganteum. The sequence continues at coordinate 637,307,911 of CM021108.1, read as the reverse complement.
TAAGGTAAAAGCTACTTGTATTAATGATCCCTTCTTTCTTCTACTCTTATTCTAGCTCCCTAGAAAACATAATTATATTTTATGATTATCTTAGAGGATTTAATAATATTTTATGATTATCTTATTTTGACTTTAAACCAATACAACTTTTTTCGCCCACATTTTTTTTGAATGTGTAATATTATTTTATAATTAGTAACAAATACACTTGTTCATAAATAAATAAACAAGCACTTAGATTAATCCTTCATAGAATCCCATACAGTACTTAAGGATGCAAGTGTTAAGCTCCAAGGGAGCGAACCGGAATAGATCTTAAATTTACAGAAGAAATAAACTTTCCATATTGAAATGCTGAAATTCTGAAAAAAACCCCTTTACTTTGTAAGAGTTCTTCCTTGTCCATTCTATTTGGCAGTAGCCAGTACTATGCACATTTCTTTTACTGTAAACGGGTAGGTATTTGTACTATTGTGTTTTAAAAACTTTGCACAGTGAATCTGATGAATCCATCAGCTAAACATGGAATGTTTCATTCATTAGCATCAACATTTAACCCAATCAATAGGGAGATCAGCTATAACTCTTAGCGTGGAAAGAGAGAGAGACTAATGGATCCATGTGACGTTGAGGAAGACGCTCCTGAAGTTGAAGATGAAGTGCCAGCAATTACTGGGCAAGGCTTAGGAATTAAGTCTGTTGAAAGATCCAACAAAGCCGGTGGAGTGGGTACATCTGAAATCTCTGAATCATTTGTTAACATTGACAAAACATTAGACATGGATGGTCGCCTAGTAGGAGAACCTTGAGTGCAAAGAAGAGCAATGTGTATAACTCTTAATATCTGCCTTTGTTCGTTTTCAGATACAGTCTCTAACTCCAGTTTTGGATCAACAATGCTCAAGCTCTCGTTTCTTTCATATGAACTCCAAGCCTGCATCAATCAAAAATAGATTTACATCACCTAGGAATATTGCAAATGAAACGAAATCGTATATTTTGTTATTTCGCAGGTAAACCCTATAGGAAGATCATTGGCAGGGCAAAAATTACATGCAGAAATTTCGATTTGCAGATTTCAACTTTAAGAGGTATCTGAAATTTAATTCTTAAGTTTTAAAAATCTACGACTACTACTTTCTTGGAAGGCAGACTCGGCAGAATGTATCAAATTCTGTGTATACCTGATGATCAAGGAAACGTGGATTTAGCTGTGCTTTTTTAGCTTCATTAGCTTTTTTAGTTGATATGCATTGAATCGTATTTTATGAGTACTGTTTCAATAGAATTTTCCACTTAGCTCTCATTGCTATCATGTTTACAAGGATTAAGCACCAAGATTTCCCAGAAGAAAACCTATCAAGTGACTGAATTATAGAATTTCTCTCGCAATCAAACCTACTTAGCTTTCTCTCACAATCAAACCTACTTAGCTTGCCAATCCATTTACAAAACCTTTAGAAAGTGTTGTGTCTTATAAACCAATTGTTGTGGAGCTCCCTAGCTCTTCCCTTTTAACCTCCGTTGCTGCAAGTTAAATAACCCTATTGCAAGTACATGATTGAAAACAGCAGAATACAAGAGAAATACAGTGTAGATGAGCAATACCAAACAAAAATCAAGCAGAGCACAATCAGAAGTGAAAATACAGTGTAGATGAGCAATACCAAACAAAAATCAAGCAGAGCACAATCAGAAGTGAAAATACAGTGATGATAAGCAATACCAAACAACTATCAGCAAAAACACAGAGCTCTTATTATCGGAAAATGAAGACAATAAAAGCCATTTTTTTCCTCCTCATTAAGTCTGCCAAAATAGCTCTAAATGGACTGCCAGAATAGCAACGGACAAAAACACCTATTGTAGCTCCTCTCTCTACAGGTCTATCACAGCTAGTTTCTACCATCTACCAAACTATTGATGCCTGTTTCTTTTTTCCCGAAAAACAGCGTAGTTTCTAACTACTACTAATATTAAAAAATACGTGCCCATCGCCACTCTCTACTCCCCCCATGCACCCCAATTTCTCAACCAAACTAACAATACGGGAAGAGACATCTAGTTAATCCCAGATTCCGTTGTGCATCATCCATCCCACATTTTAAAATTCTGAACCTCCTTGCCCAGAGTCATATTGTGGGGTTATTTTTTTGTATTTAAGTAAGCAAGCTTCTCCGATCCAGGTATTATAGGAATCCAGCAAGCCTTCCCATTTAACAAAATACATTTTAGATGCCCTGGACTTTGTAGCAGCCAATTTGATATCTAACACTCTTTCAATTTGTGATTCTGTTCTCTTTACTTCTTTGGCAGTTGCTTGGCCCTGTTGTTTGTAAAATCCGCCTCTTGGCCACTACAAATTTTTGTATTTCAGTTTTTTTTTAATTCAATTCGCATCAACAACCAACTTAACTGATCAAGCATCTTTTATCTAAACTAGAAGTGTTGATTTCAATAGTTCTTCATTCACCATGGCAATGGCAAATCAACGTCACATTTATATGCTTACACTCAAAAGTGCTAAGCTCCTATGATTAGAGTCATCCCTAGACCCAAACCTAAACCTTGAGGGTTCATTCATGATGACCCTGCCTACATATCCCCTTTGGGAAATCAGAGGCTTCGTAGTTCGTCCACCAATGTTAGAGGGAGTTCACTCTCTCCTCTTGTATGAGATATCTGATCTCACATTTATAACATGACTATTCATTAAGTTTAAGCTATTTACTAAGCTAATTATAATATAATGATAATAATTTTGCCATCAAGTGTTGGATCCATACCAAACATTACAATCATTCGTGTACAAGCATACACAAATACATAGAGTCATATCATAACATAATTCCAAGATCACATAGACAATGATTGTCTTGAGCATACATCACATATATACAAGGTGACTAACTCATACATATCACAAGTACAACCATGATTGGCTCATATACACATATCACAAGTACATTAATGGTTGATGCATCATAGAATATGACATAAGTCAAAGATTCCAAAGTGGGATGCCTATGTCCACTTGGGATGATGATGTGTCATCCAATCACTTCCAAGGGGGATGCCACCCAATCGGTATTAAAATATTAAATGTAATATTAATGGTCATCTTAGCTTTAGTTAGTTGTCACTTTACGTTTAGTAACTTTTGTTTATGTTTTATTGGTTTTGGCATCTTTCTGTTTTTTAGCTTTAGTTTACTTTAGTTAACGATTGTTTCTTTTTAGAAACATCGTCTTGTAAATTTCTTTATAAGGATCTTTCGTCTCCTGTTGTAATTAAACAATTATGAATATCAATTATCCTTTCATGGTATTAGAGCTCAGGGTCGAACCTAATTAGCTGAAGAAATTTTTTAGAAATTTTTTTTAGGGTTTAGAGAAAAAAATAAAAAATCTTTTTAGTTATTTTGTGAAGAATTCTAGAAGTTTTCTATGCATCTTTTTGAGGATTTTCGTGCTGGTTTTTCTTAGTGAAAAATGCAGGTTTGGTTTCTTCAAATCACGTGTTCCCAGGTTTTTGTTTTATACCCTCGCGTTTTTTGTTTTCTAGCACGATTTTTGAAGTTCATGGCCAGACGTCTTTTGGGCGTTTGGGTCAAAAATCTCTTCGGCATTCCAAGGGTCACAACTTTTCCCATGCGTTTCTTGGCATGCGTCTCTTTTGTTCGTTTTTTCTCATGTTTTTTGTTGTTCATGTTTTTCTGGCCGCACGTTTGAGGGTTTTCTCTGGCGACGGGTTTCATTTCGTTTGGTTTCCACAACATCTTCTACAACTTGCGCATGATCATGGTTTTTGGAGTTTTTTTTGCGCGCACATTTGCATTTTCTGGGCGTTTGGTTTTTCGTGGATTTTGAGTTCTCATTTTTTTTTTTTTGGAGTTTTTTGTGGAGCAATTTTCTTCAAAAAGTGGGCATTCTTCTTTATTTGCAGCGCCCTAGGTTTTATGATCCTCTAGTTTTGGGCGTTCTTTTGCTGCAAATCCATGTGAAGTCTCTACAGAACTTAGGGTTTGTTGGAGTTCTTGTATTTTTTGTGGCAGATTTGGTAGATTTGTGGTTTTGAAATTTGTACCAGGTTCATGATGGGTTCTTTATGTTTCTAGACGATTTTGTAAAAATAGTGATTAAATGGCAGCTTGAAAAAAATTTGTTAACCAATTTTGAAAGATTTTTTTTGGGAAAACAAAAATTCTACAAAGAGTTTTTCGAATTTTTTTTTGGAAAAATTTGCTAAGAGTTTTTTGATGATATTTTTCTATCTAAAAAATTGTGGGTTGCTACTAGAGTTCCCAAACCAGTTTTTTGGGTGATTTTTTTCTTAACAAAAAATCGTGCACTTGAAGATTTTAAAGAGTTTTTGAAATTTTTTCTATAAAAATTTTGCAGTTCAAAAGTTTTTTGAGGATTTTTTTCTAAAAAAGTCTTACTTTTTTAGAGTTTTCGAAGGTTTTTCTGAAAAATCTTACAATTCGTGAGTGTTGCACCAGCTGACCTTTACCTCGTTTTTTGGGTTTTTGGAAAATGGGAGGGATGGCGTCTTTATGAAAAATTCTACTACCTAGAAGCAGTGGAAGCTCATTGTTTTCGAGTGTCAGTGTCTAGATTTGTTTGTTCTATGGGAAAAGACCAGTAATCACAAGGTGGTTATGCTTCTCCAGATATCAATCACCGATGATATGTTTCCAAAAGACTTTGGATAGACTTAGTTTTTTATTTGTATGATGACCATTAAGGGAGGGTATTAAAATATTTAAAGTAATATTAATGGTCATCTTAGCTTTAGTTAGTCATCAATTTACGTTTAGTAACTTCTGTTTATGTTTTATTGGTTTTGGCATCTTTCTATTTTTTAGCTTTAGTTTACTTCAATTAACAATTGTTTCTTTTTAGAAACATCCTCTTGTAAATTTCTTTATAAGGAGCTTTCATCTCCTGTTGTAATTAAGCAATTATGAATATCAATTATCTTTTCAGCTGGTGGGTCCCAATTTATGACATGACACCATAGGCAATTAAATAATAGAAATAAATAGAATAATACATTAAAATAATCAATATTAGGACTCTAAGGTTGAGACACCTTAATCCCAACATAATTGACCCTTGATTATAGTAAGTTCTTAGTTAATAACTTTTTTCCCAAAATATCTTATACTAATTTGTATATTATTCATATGACAAGAATTTTTAATCCAAAAACTAACAAAAAACCACCATGGAACCCACAACACTCTTGAGAGATAAAATAAACCATTACAACTATTTACTTTGAATAGGTTCAATGGCTATACAATAACCCTATTATTCGTCATGGGTAGTTCTTTTACAACACAAAATAGTCTTGATACTTTAGCAAAGCAAGAATAAGCAACAACCACTACTCGCCAACTAAATAGATTGGTGTCAAATGTTAATAGTAGAACTTCTTGTCATAGCACAATAAGATAAGTGAATCTTCACCTAATTATCAACTCGATGTCAAATACAATGACATACTTGTTGGTATTTACACCATACTATCAAGGATCTTATTAGGTAAATGGCATTAGAAAAATCATTAATCATATCTCCCTATTTTGAAAAATAGTGATCAATATCTTTATACAATTTTTCAAACAAGCCTTGTCATTAATATTATCAACTCCATTCCTTTCTTGTTGTTCTATTAACAATAGTGTACTACCTACTAAAAGAAAGGACTCTAAGCTCCTAGTTTAAACAATCCCAAGTGTTAAAATCAAATATGTGACTTATAACTATCCAAGTGATACCAAAAATTGATCATGATTCAAGAGATAGTTCACTAATATTGAAATGAAATCCCTTGAGTACAAGAAACTATATACCTTAGTTCTCATAGTCATGAATTAAAAGGTCCTTAATCACTCATTTATCTGCGCATTCACAATATAATCTTTAGTAAAGGGATAAATCTCTTCCACAACACCAATCACTTAGTGGACTGTTTTGGACAACATATAAGTCATTTACAATCCATTATAATTTCACATAGTGAATAATAATAACATGGTTTTAGCATCTTACTTGATGGCTCCTAGTTCTCATTTGGGCATAGGCAAGGAGGATACAACCAAGGTCATAGAGTCTGGCTTTTCTCTCTATTTTTTTCTCCCAACCGCATTTCCTCGAAAGTTTGCAAGGCCTTTTCATAAAGCCATTTGTGAATATCCTACTATGAATTATAGACCATGGCAGCTCGTCTCTTTCAAGCATATTGTGAAGTAGTTCACATCACGTGTGTATCCTTCAAGGCATTTGCAACTATGACATTAAACGAAACTCCCAACATCTCCTTGTCCTCTTTGAAATTTGTCCATCTTTTATGCTTTGATGGTAATTTGTAACCTGTGGAAGCTCTCAAAGTGGCATAGATAGGAATGATGTGGGCAATGGTTGTAGAATCCAATTGATTTTGTTTGAAAGTTTCTAAAGCGTTTTCAATGAATCCATTTTGTGCATATCCTACAATCTTTGCATTCCATGAGACCACATTTCCTCTAGTGATTTCATCGATACCTTGGGCCTCTTCATGCTCCCTATCTAACCACACCAAAATACCACGTTCAACACTCAGGCGCCTCTCGATAGCTACACCAAGCTCTAGATTGCTCTCCTCTTCACTTCTCACGTTCCCTTCCATTCCCGTGGGATTCCTCCTTCTTCAAACAAAGCCTTTGCAACTTGTCTCATTTCATATGCTTGAATGGACATCCATACATTTCTCTCCACAAAACACCTACCTTATCCTTTTCAAGATCTCATGTAGAGCTAACTCCCATTTCATCGCAGGCAGGGAGGATGCTGGCAACAACTGTGGAATTTAGCTTCACACCTACCAAACATTGCATTTTCTTGAAAAAATTTGAAGCTTTTTTAAAGGATTATGTGTGTCCATTCCATCCTCCTATAGCCAATCCTTCTCAGTTTGATGGAAATGGATACCCATGACTATGCCTTACCTCGCCGACTACTATTTTGCAAACATTTATGAATGTCCATACCTTTGTCTACGTCATTGCAAGTGACACTAAGCCTCCCATACCTTCGTAATTAACTTGTCTCTGTTCCCTCCTTTCTTCTTTGCCAACTACGTTGGTCCCCCTCATGCTACATTAAATTGAAACATCCTCTCAATTTATTGATTTATGTGACCATATGATGCCCAATAGGAGATGGTCTTATATGGGGATGTGAGATTGTTGTCTTCCTTGTCATGTTGATTCAATCCTCTTAGTAGTGTGTGAAGAAAGGTCGAACATAGTAAAGATCGGACTGATTTCCAAATCCTCGAGAAGGTCAATCACATAAGAATTGTTATTTATCATCTTCAAAATCTTGCAAGGCCCGATTTCCTTCAGCTTTAATTTGTTGTATGTGCCTTGAGGATACCTCTCCTTTTGCAAATGTGCCCTAATTATTTCCCTTTCCTATAAGATTCTTTCCCTCCTATGCAAATCAACATTTTTCTTATAGTATTCATCCATTGCCTACAATTTGTGCCAAACCCATTGATTTATCTCTTGAATGCTCCCTACAAAATTTGTAGCATTTCAATTTACTTGTGGGCTTATTGGTAGATGAATTAAGTCCACAATTCCTTTAAGATTTACAACATACATGATTTGAAATGTATATTTACATATAGACCTGCTATTGCAGGAATTATAAGAAAATTCAACTTGGGGTAGAACCAAATCCTATTGCTTGGGATTGTCACCAACCAAACATCACAATAGGTTTCCTAGGGTTCCTATTTACCATCTCTCTTCAGCCATCAGTTTGGGGCTCGTATCTTGAACTATACTGCAACCTACCATCCACTTTCTTCCACAAGGTTCTCAAAAAGTGGCTTAGAAATTTAGTATCCTTGTTGTTAGTTATGGTTTTTAGAATACCATGCAACCTTACTTGCATCATTTGTCTTTTTACAAGGTATGAAGTGGCCCGTTTTAGAAAAAGAAGCTCATCACTACAAACACTAAATCATGTCCTCTTTGGGTATGTAGCAGCCCCAAGCCAAAAGCCATGGAAATATTGGTCCATAATTATTTAGGCATATATAGGCCTATATTTTTCTGTTGTCCTTTTTCCATTTGACAAACTTTGCAAGAAAAAACAAAACTATTCACATGCCTTCTCATATTTGGCCAAAAACAATTCGCTCTTCCAAAGTGTCTGCTCAACCCACTTGAGTGCACCTCTCACTAGCTTCTCTTTCTCAATCCAAGAGGGGTGCAAAGCTAGGATCCCTTAAACAAAAAACCATCAACTAATAGATAGTCTTGAAAAGAATACGTACTTGTAAGGTCTTGACTACATAAAGTTCCATATATGTTGTCAAAATATGCACGATTTGCATTTAATCTTTTATTTCTTGAAAACCAACAAACCCATTACTCATCACAACTACCACTTGTGGTGTCTCCTACTTAATCCATAAGTGACTACATTAGTCTTACCCAGTCCTATGCCAAACAATAAATTTGTAGGCCTACAAAAATGAAGCCCATTTGACTTGTTTGTGAGACAATTTAGCTCATGACTTTATGCATTTTAGAGCTTGATTATCAGTAATCAAAAAGAATTTCGTATGTAGAATATAATGCCTCCAATATTTTAATTCTTGACTATATAGAGCTCCATATAGCTTTCCAAAGTATGCACCATTTGCAATTAATCTTTTATTTCCTGAAAATCAACCAACCCATTTCTCATCACAACTAGCAAGTGGTGTCTCCTACTTAAATCATCAGCGACTGGTACTACATTAGTCTTACCCAATCCTATGCCACACAATAAATGTGTAGGCCTACAAAAATGATGCCCATTTGACATGTTTATGAGACAACTTAGATTGTGCATTTCAGAGCTTGATTATCAGTCATCAAAAAGTATTTCCTATGCAAAAGATAATGCCTCCAATATTTTAATGCTTGTACAATAACATAAAATTCGTTATCATAAATAGTATACTTATTTCTAGCATCATTCAATTTCTCACTAAAAATGGTCACAAGTATATCTTCTTGGCTTAACACTCCTTTGATAACTGCCCCAAATGTATCATACTCTATTGCAATTTTTTTCTCAAAGTTTGGTATAATTTAGTGTAAATAATTGGTTCATTGTTCACGTGAAGGTGGTTGAAGCATTAGACAAGCCAAATGACATCAGTACTCACTCATATAAACCATCCTTGGTTTTGAAGGTGGTCTTCCACTCATCTCCTTCATGAATCTAAATTTGATGATAACCACTTTTGAGGACAACTTTGGAGAAAATCTTGGTACCTGACAAGCAATCTAATATGTCATTCATTCTTGGCAATGGATATTGGTGCTTCACAATAATTTTTTTAATGTTTTAATGGCTCTAGAGTCCATACATAACCTCCATTTCCCTCCTTTTCTATGGGAGAACAAAGTAGGTGTGGCACACGAACTCATGCTTTCCCTTACAAATTCCCTGTCCAATAATTCAATTATTTGCTACCTCATTTCCACATTCTCTAGAGGAGTGAATCTATGAGCAACTTGATATGGGAGATTGGCAGCTTAATGCATCATGCTCTACTGTAAATGTTTTTTCAAAGCCTAGTATAGTTAGGTGAAAATACTTGAATTCGATGTTTGCATGAAAGTAGCCATATCATTGGACAAGCCAAATGGCATCATCACCCACTCACATAAACCACCCTTCATTTTGAAGGTAGTCTTCCATTCATTGTCTTTACGAATTTGAATTCAATGATAATTGCATTTGAGGTCAATTTTGGAGAAGATATTGGCACTTGAGAAGCAATCTAATATGCCATCCATTCTTGGCAATGGATATTGGTACTTCATAGTGATTTTTTAAAGGCTCTAGAATCCATACATAACCTTCGTTTCCCTCCTTTTTTTGGGGGGGGAGATAAGAAGCTATGGTACATTAAATCAGTTTTCCCTTACAAATCCCTTGTCCAATAATTGAGTAATTTGCTACCGAATTTCCTCATTCTCTAGAGGAGTCAATCTATAAGCAAATTGATTTGGGAGATTTGCAGGTAAAATTAATGAATTTGATGAGTAGTGCCCTATAAGCTGGTAAATTTGATGGAGTTAAATCTGAATATTGACTTCGCAATTTCTACACTTCTAATGGGACCTCTTGCTGATTAGACTTTGCCTTTTCTCTAGAGTATAATAAAGGTCAATATCTCCATTAGAGTCTCTAAAAAGTTCACTCCTAGCCCATTGTAAACAAGGATAGAGCTACTGTTTTAGTTGAGCCTTCTTCTTTAGAAGGTTTCTGTCATGCCCACATTTCACACACTAAACAACCTAACACATCTGCAACGACTTTACTAATTTTGCAAACAATTTGTTTTCTTTTCTTTACTTTAAAGTCAATAACAACTTAATTCACTACTTACAGCTATAGTCAATTATCACACTAGATAAACTATACAACCCAAATGGTAGTGTATATAGTGCATAATATCGAGGGAGAAGGACAAAATCAAAACAAGACTCGAAAGAACAATCCTAGGGGCCCAACCTAATGCCTCGGGGGCTCATCGCTTGATGACCTTGCCTACGTATATATTTCGCAAAGGCACCATAGTTCGACAACTTGAGTTGCTCCAACTCATTTGACTCACCCTCATAGGGTATAACCTCAAGGTTTTCAAAGGTGACTGCCACAGTCACAATCTTACAGCCTAACACTAATATACACTAACTCATTCCACTACTCAAGGTACCATGTGTTTTATACAAACTACAACTACAAGAGGTGGGTATGCAACCCTTTCTAAGGTCCATAACCCAAGACAGTTTCTCGATCGGCTGCCACTCACATAGGTGAAGCCAAAGGTCAAAACCTCATCAAAGGTATACTACAAAATTAGAGGGCAAGGAATTGAATTCCCTTACTTGTACAAACAAAAGCACAAGGCATAACATGATGCTAAGAAAGAAATTTGTTAAGCATTGGAAGGATAGATAATCCTCCCATTTTGCATATTGACGAGCCAGTAATACAAGTAGCACAGTCATTATATTCCAATACAATTAGCTTGGAAAACTAGTGAGCAAAAAGGGGTTGTTTCAATGATATACATTTTGGTCTTACATCTCTAGTGATTATAGAACTAGAGGTAAATTTTACAAATGCATATTCTATCAAAACAACTGAACTTCTAATAATAATCAAATCATTACCTATGTATACCAAAACAATAATCAAGAATATTTTAAACAAACTAATTGTTAAAACTTAAGAACCCATTAATACAAAATCATGTATTACTAGCTTGGTTTCTAATGTATGAAAAAGTTTCCAGGATCATTCAGGGTGATAGCAACAATGTGATAATGATATTCAGAATAGTAATATTTATAAATGACAAATAGATGATTCTTTACAAAAATATCATAATTTGCCATGCTATGGAAAATACCTCCTACTTATCAACTTAAATCAAATATCATGACTAATTAAATAAATAAAGTGTTTCAAGTAATTAGATGAATCTTTACAAAAATATCATAATTTGTCACGATATATGATTGTGAACTAAACGCATCTAACAACAAATAAAAGAACGACTCAAGACATTAGATTTATGTTTATTATTCATCTTGTATTTTATCTTGAAATAAGTATATAACAACTCTCATCAAAATAAAATCATCTATATTTAGTAATATTAATACCAATTAATAATATTAGTAAAAATGTGAATATATATTTATATTTATACATTTATACACTTATACTTTTTTCACATAACCTCCTCTTTTATTTACTTATTTATTGTTCCTTTATTTTAAACTAAAATAAAATAACTAAAAATAATTACATTTAATTTATAAAGAAACTAAATTTTATTTTATTCAAAATATTTAACAAAAGTCTAAATATTCTTAAAAGCTAGTATTCAGATTTTAAATTAATAAAGCACCTTTTAACGAAATGGGGATATATTCCCCTTTCTCCTTTATTTAAAGAACCTTAAATCAAGGGATTCACATCAAATTTTCCATAATTTGTAAAACAACACCTCCCTTTGTTTCAAGCTAAAAAGTATCTAAAACATACCAATAAGTTTTTAGTAGAATTTTGGAATTAACATATTGCTTGCAGCAAAAGAAATCTGAATTAATATATTACTTGCAACAACTGTTATTTATAATGGATGGAAAATTACAGCTTGTAGAAGAGCGATTCAAATTGTGGCATTGAAATATACTTGCATAAACAACAAATTGGGGCAACTTTATATAGGCTAAAACAAACCTAAAAACTCCTTAAAATCAGCAAAAGAAAGCATGTTGATTCACTTCTAAAACCAGAATTTTAACACCTAAATCTTGCAGCCATAGAGAAAGGCTGATTTAAAGCATTAAAACAGCAATAAAGTGCTGTTAGAGTATTGCTAAAACAGAAACTAATTACCACTGAGAACTATTAATAGAATCCTAAAACAAAAAATACCAACTACTGGAAAAAAGCATTTCAGATCAGCAACTTATCTGGGCCAAAATGTTGCTGCATGTAACATTGTAAAGTGTATCATGAAATTCCAGCAACGTTTTTATTACCTCATTTTATTTCACAAAATATGACTACCTGTAACTGACATGCATGATTACTTGCAGCATCGTATAGACACTCCAAGCATCACTTTTCCAACAATTAAGTTTTACTTTTTTTTGTTTTACCCCTTTTTTTAAATTAATTCTTGTACTTACATTTTGTACTTATAATAAATTTGTGAGGGAGAATGGCAATGACACACTAGCTATTTCATTTCCAAACACTATTATTTTTATTATTTTATATATATTACAAGATTTAGATAGACCTTGCGTCATGGATGCTCTAATATAATTATAACATCAATGAATGGAGCACATGGCTTCCAAATGCCTGCCTAACCTACTGTTAACACTAAGACTGGTTCACAGGATAGCAGCTACTACAATTCCCCTGTTGTAACTACATGGTTCATGGTAACATTATTTATTTCATTAGCCACAGATTTATAATATCTGTAAATCTCTGTTTTCAAGATTCTTGGACTCACCCCCTCTATTTGTGGATCTTTATGATGTAATTTTTTCTTTTGCTTCTATTTTTTACAAGTTGAAACTAGAGAGTTATGCAGCTTGCCTTGTTTGGTTAAGAGTAGAAGCAGATACCAAACATACAGTTACAAACAACTAATAAGATTTGATCACATGGAATGCAATCATGGCTGCATGTGCAATTACTATTGAGAAGCATAAAGCCATTTTGAATAGCCCCATCCTTTTATTCCACCAAGCATGTGCCAAATTGCTAACTCTATAATCGGGTCAGAAAATCCATCAAATAATCATAAACGGTTTTTATTTATTTATTGCATTTATTTATCTGTTGCAGTTGTGAATGAATGAATGTATGTTATGCACAAAGGAATATGTGTTCATAGCAACTCCATGAGGTTTCAACATCCCATTTAGGAGGAGAATAGCAACTCAGCAACCTATGCTTGCATACTGTAGTTGCACAACCACTACAACTATGCAGCTTGCACATAGTACAAGAAACTGATTCGATACCCAAGATTATATCATATTATCTCTATCAGAACTTAGAGGAAAAAATTTCTATGAATAATAAATGGAAACATTTTAGTCCTTTTATTATATGGATTTTGAACTTTTACTCCCTTCGATTTCTTGCTGACAACAAAGTAGTTAATGACAATCAACATACACGATGAAATAGAGAAACAAACTCTGGGACTTCTCCTCTACAAAGCTTAGCTAGCAATGTGTGCAAATAATAGTTCCAATTTCTTAAGATGGCATAACAGTAGAACAATACCAGGCGCATCTGTTCACTAGGGCTTCCATGGATGAGAAACCAGAAGTCCGTAAAAAAAATTGGAAAGAGTTTGTCTACAATTAATTCAAGGGCCCTCTAATGGACTCAAACTAATAGCTCAATCAAATGGAGTATCATTAAGAAAATGTAAGAAAGCTCCCAGGCATAATTCCCTCTAGAACTCGAGTAATGTATGCAAAGGAAAGAAAGAAAAAGAGAAAACAATGCTTTCCTTGAAACATTATTATTATATTTGTCCTGGAATTCCTCGTGTTATAACATGAACCCTTAACTTGTTTGATCGTTTCCTCTTAAGCATAGTGGTTATTGAATCATGGTTACCAATTATTTTCTAACGCAATTTTAAAGATAACCATAATACAAAGTTGGCTTAAAATAAATTACCTCCACCATCGACGCCAGGCATAGCAAGACATAATTCTGCAGTTATAGCTGCAACAGCCCCGTCAGATGGGTGTGAAATATGAGAAACGTATAGACAAGGCGCATGAACTGTTTTGACCGAATGCCTCAAAATGTGCCCTCTTGGAATGCAAGAATTACTGGTTACACACAGATTGGATATGTTGGAAGGGTTGTAGGGGAGAGGGTCCACTAGTCGTGCGGGCTAACTTCGTCAATATGTAGCAATTGACTGGAATATCGTAGAATCTTTGTTTTTTTTTTTAACATGTGGACTAGCCTCTTATCTATCTATAACTAAGGTTTGGAGGTGTGACTCATCATGCACATCTATTGAGAAGTGTCTAAAATTTGACCAAAACTTAATCATGGAAATCCTAATAGATGAACAAAAAAATACCATTTGTTGCATGTAAAATATCATATTCTTATTTAAAATATGATAATATGCAACATAAATAGACCAAATACCTCGGGGAGAGGGGCCAGTAGTCGTGCGAGCTAACTTCGTCACCATATAGTGATTGATTGGAATATCGTAGGACCTTCGTTTTCTTTTTTGAAATGTGGACTAGCCTCTTATTTATCTATAACTAAGGTTTGGAGGTGTGACTCATCATGCAACTTACCACATCAGCACATCTATTGAGAAGTGTCCAAAATTTAACTTTTTAAAAATTCAACCAAATCTTAATCATGGTACCCCTAGTAGTCGAACACAAAAATATTGTGTTGCTTATAGAATATCATATTTTTATTTAAAATAAAACTTATATGCAATTTAAATGTACCAAATACCTATTGGTAACTATAAATTTTTTTTATCGCTAGCTTTTATATTCAACACAAATGGACCAATAATTGAACACATAAAAACTATTTGTTGTTATAAAAACAATGCATAATTATTGAAATTACAATTTATATCAAACAAAAATGGACCAATGGTTGAACACTAATTGTTTTTTAAAATCCTTCACATTTATTGAAAAAATACATGGTATTTATTGTGCTCACCTTTTATATTTGTGATAGGACAAACTATTAATATTAAATACTCCAATGCTTGTACATTGCTACCCCAATAGTTGTGCACATAAGAACAATATTTGTTCACTATATAACAATACTTGTTTAAATGAGTGTCTTATTTTATCAAATGAGCATTTAATTTTATAAATGACACACTTATAGTGGATAGTTTAGATATTTTATTTGAGACAAAAAAAATTTATTTCACTTATTCATGAATGTATTTATGTTTTTTTTACTTGAACAACTATTGGTCTCATAATGTCACATATTTAGTAATATTTTGATTAATATGTGAAATGATTATATACAAGATATAATATTAATTCATTGTAGTATTGATATGAACAATCACAATTGACTGCACCACTACTGGCCCCTCTCCCCTATTGGTAATCATAAATCTTTGATATCTCTAGCTTTTATATTCAACACATATGGACCAATAGTTGAACACAAAAAGAGTATTTGTTTTATTAAATGAACATTTTATTTTTTAAATTACACACTAGTGGATAGTCGTGATATTTTATTTGAGACAAAAAAATACTTATTTCACTTTTCACGAATGTATTTATGTTTTTTTAATATAACATTTAAAGATTCTCATGTGTTCAAGTATGAGTCCACTTTTGATCAATATTTGGTTATTTTTTAATTTATATTTAGACTATTTATTTACAATATATAGTATAAATATGTGGTAAGATTAGGTATTATAATCACAATAGAATGCACGACTATTAAACCCCACCAAATCCCACAACATTAGTCAGCAGCCGTGTATTCAAAATGTGGGAGAACGGACAAAATGTGAGAGAACATATAAAATGTGAGAACTGTTTGGAAGAGTGCCACAGGAAAAATGTGGATGCAGACACAAGGTGTGAGAGCTTTTCTTTTTCACAGAATCCTCAGAGAGATGTCCTCAAACAATTTGAACATGAAGTCCTCAGCTGCCTCTTGCCAAGCTACCAAGTTTCTCCTTGTTTTTTTCTCCCCATCGATTCAACTCCCCTTGGGTATCTTGATTAGGGGAGAGGACCCAGTACCTAAGCATGTTTCAATAATTGTGATAGTAGTTGTTAATATAATGGCCAATATTTTATCAATATTGGACTAATAGTTGTGAATTTAAAGTTGTTAGTGTTGATGATAACTACCCATAGTTAAACAAAATGTATTCCTTTGATCTAAAAAGCAACCAATCATGTGATTCCACATCAACGCTCAATAAAACATGCTGTGAATTCACAAGTATTGGTCTCACTTTTTTTTTTTGGGCTTTTTTGGACACCTTGACAAAAAGCATGCTGATGTGGCATCATATTTGATGATGTGGCCCTGAAACCTTAGTTATAAGCAGGGGACTTGCCAGGTAAGCTGCTGTAAAAAATTGGGAGTGATTTGAAATTTCCACGTAAGATTTTGAGAAGCGCGAAGTTAGGGTGCACAACTACGGGGTCCTCTCCCCTAATCCCCTCCCTCTTGAAAGAAAAAAATTCTCTAATCTGTCATTTCGAGGGCAACTACCCACTTACAGGCGGCATTCCCATGCACACCAAGATCTCTACTATTATTATTTTTATTTCTTCTCCTGAGTTTTTAACCCGTACATTGCTTGTCCGATACTAAAAAGTTTGAATGAAAGATCTTTCCAGATCATGGGCATCATCCTGAAATTAATTGTAGTTGTGGGTGAAGATCTATGAAATAATGATCAGCTATATGAGCTCCACTAACCGTATCCAGAGCATCGTCAATGAGGCAGAAGAGAAGAGTGCATATTAACCGTAGGCCATACGCCATTTGCCAGTTAAGCTCATAAATGCCCATCAAAGACCAAACCTAGAACTAATTTCCATTTGCTTATTAATGACAAGGTTTATAATAATAATTCTTATTATTATTATTATTAAGTAACGCTTCTTAACACCAGTAACAGTTCTATTGTCAAATTAAATATGATTATGAGTTTAACTTTATTGCAAAATTAATAATATCATCATCAGTTTTGGTCTTAGTTCTAATATACTTAATTTAACAATATGCACACTATGTTTTTAGAATAAATATCAACATTAATAATTTAAATGATCGTTTAATAAAAAAATTATTACTTACAATGACAATATAATTATTATTTAGTCCATCCAATTTATTCATGTTATTCTCTATTAATGAAGAAATCTCTATCATTAAGATATTTGATTGGGAGGATTATACATTGACACTATTAACATTATCTATCTTAGAAGTAACAACAATATTAACATCAATTTCTCTTTTATTTTATATTTAATTATTTAAACATGCAATATTAATGTACAAACCTCATCGTGTAAAAGAATTATCATCACTAAAATTTAACCCATACAAAACTTATAACTATTATAATTCTAACTTTATTGGAAACCCATTAACAATTATATACAAATATAACATGTTAAGTATAGATTGCACATATATATATATATACAACTATTTCAATGGTATGATACTTGCAACTAAACCAAATATATGGGGATCATAACATGGCCATATAAATTGGTTAAGGTGAAATAATTAAGTGAATCCATGCCTTCAACATCTTACATACATATATATCACTTACCACATGAATATTGTTCCCACCTTCTTGACTCCATCAAGCCTATGCTCAAATCACACTTAACCATCATAATTTGTGAAACTTAATGAACAAAATCGAGCATCATGAATTTATTTATACTCAACATATCATAGAAGTAGTAAATCAACTTAATCTGAATTCATATGGGGTATAATTCATATACGATACACTTGAATCAATTGATAATATAACAACTAAAATTCCTTATTCTTCCATTAACTATTTATGACTTAATAATAATCCATAATATAAGATTATCACATGATATGAGTATATGTACTATCTTCATCCTTATCCTCAACATAATATCAATCAAATGAATAACACATTAGTGTTATAGTATTTAAATAATTACAAAATTTATAGATATACCTACTATACTTCTACCTTAAAATTTATGAAATGTATGCCACAAGGTATTTTGTTACTAGCTATCAGTAGATCCTTGGATGCATTATATATAATAGATCAGGTGGCCTTACAGTTTCAAAATATGTTGGTTCCCCTCATATTGCATCTCACAAGTATTTTCTCTGCCATGGTGGGCTACATTTCTGCCATATTACCAGGGCTGGCCTTCTAACAAGTGGCAAACATCCATAAGTACTGCATTGCGGAGTACCTTATTTTCCTAGGGCCTGTTATAAAAGGCAACAAAACAAGACTTATCCACAAGCACACTTTAATCTTTCTTCAACCAAGAAATCTTATATGGTTTTGATTTATGAATAAAAGAAAGATTCAACCTTTGTACCATTTTAGTGCTTACAAAATTGTCTATTGATCCACCATGTATTATCACTTTGGTGACCTTTCCTTGACACTTGCATCTAGTCTAAAAAATATCTTCCTCATCCAATCATTGTTTATAGATGGCTTGTTTCCTTCCACCAAGGTCCTTCGTAGTATCATATTTTCAGAATTTTCTCCAGTTTCAGACTCTAGTTCAATGGCTTGTGGGTCTTCTTCTACCGACATTGCTCGTTTTGAAGTTACATGATTTAGTTGGAAGTCTTGAGCTTAGTGAGCTTCATTGTATATGAAGCATCTTAAGGGCTTTCACTCTTCAAAAGATTGTCATCATCATTCCTTACCTCTAAAGCCCTCCCTTCTTCTAAAGTCAGGTTTCACATTTCCCATGGGCTCTTCTCCTTTGGAGGAACTTTCTTTTCTTTATTCAAAGTGCTATCACCCTTCTTACTTGCCATTTTCTCTTCCAATTTAGTTTTCCCTCTGCTTTTAAGGCATGTTCATATGCCTCATCCAAGGTACCTTGACTAAGGCTAGTTCATCTTGAAGCTAAAACCTTAGGACATTAACATATCTAGCTGCTGTGCTCTTCATTCTCTTTTATATTAGTTTGGATTTGCAACCTCGTGAATTGTTCTATATAACTTTGTACTAATTGATCCCTCCGCCTTAAGGTTTGAAATTCTCTAAATAGTTTTTGCTAATAGTCTGTAAGTCAAGAATCTAGGTCTTAGGTGCTTCAACATCTTGGGCTACAGTCTGATTTTGTCCTTACCCTGTATTTCCTAGTACTTAATAAATTCTCCGACCATAGAGCATCATGAGACTTCAATTTTGAAGCTGCAATTTTTACCTTTCCATGGTCATTTTTATCATTGCCGCCCATCTCAAAATACCTCTCGGTGAATTCACCTTTAAAATCTGAAATTTCAACCTTCACTCTAGACCCTTGTTTGGACATAGCTTCAATGAACCTTCTACTGCCTTAGCTGCATTGCCCAGGTTCTCTTGTTAATCTTCAGAATTATCTGGATGTAGTTTGGCTTCAGTAACATCTAATCTTCTAAGCCATTCTTCACCATTATTTTTCTATGGCCCTGCATTCCTTCTGCCTCTTCCTCCTCAATACAGATGGGTTCCCCTTTGGGTCATCTTTGTTTGATTGATACTAAATTGATGCAAATAACCTTTATTGCTGTAAATTAAATAACCCTGTTACAGGTATAGAATTGAACACAGCAGAGTAGAAGAGAAATATAGTGTAGATGAGTAATACCAAACAGAAATCGAGAACAGCAGAATCAAAAGTGAAAATACAGTGAAGATAAGCAATACCAAACAATTATCAGAAAAAACAAAGAACTCTTATTGTTGGAAAATGAAAACTACAGAGACCATTTTATTTGTCCCCTCTAAGTCTGCCAAAATATCTGTATATGAACTGCTTGAATAGCAACATACTAAATTCCCTTCTCTAGCTCCTCTCTGTACAGATCTATCACAGCTAGTCTCTTCCATCTACCAAACTATCGACACTTATTTCTTTTTCCCCAAGAGATAGGGCAGTTTCTAACCACTACCATCGCCCCACCATCCTCTCCTCCCCAGTTTCTCAACCAAACTAACAATAGGGAAGAGACATTTTGTTAGTCCCCAGATTTGGTGGTGCATCGTGTTTCCACAACACATCAAATTGTAATATAATTTTTTTGGGAACCACCAATAAAATACAAATGTAGATTGACTCGATCATACAGCCAGAGAAACTAATTATATGAAAATAACTAAAGTACTCAATTAAACACAAAGAAAAAACAAGTAACACTATCTACTAGCTTCCCTCTTGAAGCTCAGCGGGTCAACAGCTTCGCGTGTTTGACTCCAAATGGCAGTGTTCCATCCCCAAGGATAACATCAACGTCTGCCTTCATGTCAGATCGTTCTCTAAATGACATTGCTAGACTCGGTGTTGGAGACACATCTCATACTCCATGATGATCAACATTGGATTGTAATTTTTGGTTAGCTATTTTGATACTTCCATCATGTTGTACGTGATTCTTTTTTTCGTGATATTCTATTTTCATAATATAGCTCACTAGAATCAGTTTGAGTGCTCCGTTTGTCTATACTAATGTGGGTCTACTTGTATGGTCATCCTGGCCTATTTCAGTTATTTGTGTACACCAGTATAAATTTTTATATTATAGAAACTAATATTATAATTTATATTATTGTATATATGATTTTTCCTTCAATAGATTCTACAAAATGTCCACCGGACTAGTGAACATCATTTCATTTCATATGTTGTGGCATAAATTTAAGAAACATACATACCCATTGCAAAAGAAGCTCCATGGGCTGCGGAAGTCCAGTATTGCTGCACTTCTTTCCACTCACAATCTCTAGGACAACCACCCCGTAGCTATAAACATCTGCTTTTTGTGTTAATTGGCCATGCACAGCATACTCAGGAGCAGTATATCCACTGTATTTAATAAAGAAATGTGAGTTTGCAAGATTCAATAATATTTAAAGTGTTACAATGCTAGCCTATGTCAGTAATTAAGAAAGAAATAAATTATGCTATAGTCGACACATGGCAAGAGAATGGTAAAGGATAGTGAAAATACAGCTAGCTTAGAATAGACAAGAGGAGCGCTTAATGCATTTCCAAAGGAAAAGTAAATCAGTGTAGTTAAGGACTTACATGGTTCCGCCCACCCTGGTTGTAAGATGTGTCTTATCTTCAGGAAAAAATTTGGCTAATCCAAAATCTGCTATTTTAGGTTGCAGGTTTTCATCAAGAAGGATGTTGGGAGTTTTAATGTCTCTGTGTACAATGGGAAAGTGAGAATGTTCATGCAAATATACAAGACCGTGAGCTGTGCCTGTTATTATTTCGAAACGATCTATCCATTTGAGACAAATTCCTCTCTCCCCTGTTTGTTTCCAGATTTGCAGTCACCTTGGAATGAGAATGTGAAATATTATACTTGGAAATCAAATTTTTAATGAAGTGAGTTGAACTCATTACCAAACAAATGCTTGTCAAGACTCCTGTTTGGCATAAATTCATAAACTAGAAATCGTTCCTGCCCCTTACTGCAACACCCAAGCAAACGGATGAGATTTCTATGAAGAAAGCCACTAACGATCTTAATTTCTGTTAGGAATTCTTCCATAGCTTGTGTTGATTGTGTTACAAAGAGCTTTTTAACAGCAATCTCATTTCCATCTTCAAGTGTCCCCTGCAAATAAGTTCATGGTTCATTCAATAAAACATCTTCTAAATACCATTGCCTACTTGAAAATTTAGTACCAACTCCTACAATTATCTACCAATCTGAACAAGCAGATGGAAGAACATTGAATATCATACAATTTCGGCGAGGTATGTGTATACTATGTAACTAAGGAGTAGTGTGAATGTAATTACAGCTCTGGAAGGCAAGAAAGAAGGAAACTGTATTAACTTCCACAAATAATTGAAATAGGTCAATGTGATATCAAAACTACAAGATTAGAATAAGGAAGAGGTAAGACTCAGTGATTTACAATAAACTTGAGGAATAAAACAGAACTAATAGGGAAACACAATAGGCTAGAAGAGTACAACCAGAGCAGTAGAAGAAAAACAAAATGAACTGTTTAGGCAGTCTACTGAATCTGCCATCCAAACGGTTAGTAGGAATTTAATAATAAAAGAAAAACCTGTTATCATGTTTTACATAGTTTTTGCATTAGGGTGTTATTTATACACAATCTAAGAAAATGGTCGAAACAGATTCCAGATATATGTACCGGCCACTTAAAGTTTTACCTTATAAACTTCACCAAAGCCTCCTTCCCCAAGTTTGTTTGCAGCACAGAAGCCTTTAGTTGCTTCTTGAAGAACTTTATAATTGTAATTGAAGTTAATAATTGCAGGTTCTATTTTGTCAGCACCTAAATTTTCACTTTCAAAATGTTAGAGGTGGCATAAATAGCATCTGTAACTAACTAATGAACTGATATTTTTTAAAATGTGTACATACCTAGACCTGTATCTGATTTATGTCTTCTTAGCTGTATAATGCGAAACCTGCAGAAGCATAAGAGCAAGAAACATAGGAGAGCTGCTCCTCCTATGCTTCCTAACAATATGGGTATTAGTTTCTTGGATTTTCTTCTTCCTCCAGTGGATATTGATGTTATCTCACATGTTAGATTTGTTCCAGGGTCTACTCCAAGTTGCTGACAGTAAGATTTGTAGTTGTCAACCCTCAGGGAAATGTCCTGAGGGCTGTCACATGACGTACTATCTAGACCTTTAACAGTTTCTATGAAGCCCTGTCCAGAAATAATGGCAGTGTGACAATCAGAATTGTTCATCCAATACCAGAGGGAAGCCTTGAAGGAGATTGTAGAGTTGGTGGATACAAGGTCTGGTTGGCTTAGTAAGTCCAAATTGAGGTAGGTCCCTGCAGGTCCATAATTGTAGTTCCTGTACAAACGCAAGTAACCACGAATACGGTTAATATTGCAAGAGTTGGAGCCTTTCAATCTTCTATGACATGTAAAAGGATCCAAGTGGAATTTCTTACAGTGCTGTGTGCATACCACCTTGTAAACCAGTTTGGTCTTTTGGTTTGGACCTACATTTAAACCTAATTTTAAGTTCTAATAAATACAATTGAGAAATCAAAGTCCTAAATATAACTGAGATTACGTATTTTCCAAATAAATATAACGCGTTTTGTGGAAATCCTAGCACAATAATGCAAACAGTATATCGGATGACACTTTCTATTTATTGGCAGTGTTGGTTTCCCTTTAAACTTGAGATTAAAGATTAAATTGAGTAGCTTTCCCCCTTTTGAAAGTTTTGTAGATTACAAGTTCACTACTTTCACAATTGATTTAATTTTATGGTAATATTGGCGACTAATCAAATAAGATCAATGAGCTGCAAATGCAAGAAAACTCACCAACTTAATTGCAATGGACCACGCCCATAATAACTCCTTCCGTCAGCGCAGGGATACAGAGTGTTCGTCTCGTCACAGTCTATCACACTCGAATTGGTGGCATTGACATAGCAGAAATCTGTAGTTCAATATTCAGAGAACAATATTGGAGCAAAATAAAAGCTTAATGACCTAGTTTGTAAAGTCCTTCAGTCTAATCAAAGGATATTTACTTAACCAAAAAAAAAAATCAGTAGAACTAAAAAAAGAAATTGTTAGTTCGATCACCTCCAACCAGGAAAACCACATTAGCTAAAAAAGCTGCCACTTCTCTCCTGGCAATCTCTGTTGATCCCGTGCTTCCAAAAGCAGGAAAGGCATTTGCTGCACTTATGAATGAATTAAATGTATAGAAATCCTTCCCCTCACAGTTGTCTGAGGCACGAGAAAGAATACTGTTATATAGATCTTTGGTTTTGGTCTCGTTAAGAACATTGAATGCCCCTGAGGAGGTCTTGGAATTTTTAGCAGCGCATGAACCTTCTCTGCAACCTTCTCCACAGTAGTCTGTGGTGTTTCCACAATATCCATATTGGCTACAACAGACATCACTGGAACACCCACAATTCTGACAAGATATCACCTCCACTAAAACCAATAATGATAACAGGGTATAAACCCTGTGGAGGTAGATTCCGACAGAGATCATCTCTATCTATAATCAGCTAATAATTCTAGTCTAGATTGTAGTCGTCAGTTGTGTTATGCATGTAAAAACAATCTTGGAATGAATGAATGAACGAGATTTTAATGACGTCCACGAAACCAAACAGTCTAAGGGACCAAAGGTCAGAAAGCTAATAGATTTCTATATTCTTTTCAATGTCCGATCTTTTGTCCTCAAATAACTCATGCAAATTGTCGACCTTTAAGTTGCCCTTATACTGAATACGGATATCCTCATAAACCCTGGATGATTCTTATGCACTTGTGAAGTATATAACTACTGTTTTATAATTGAATAATAAATCTTTTTAAGTTGAGAACAGCACACATCCACATAGCCAGCCATACCTGAAGTCAAAGACTGCCGCGTTCCGTATTCTGCAATTTGTAAAGCATTCAATAACGGCAGTGGATTTAATATCTGTTTGGTCAACCATTGCAAATCTTTATTGAGTGCTAAAGGCAGAAAGCATTTATGGTTGCTAATGTATGGTGGAAAAATTAGAGATTTTTTGGCTTTGCTGGTACCAATGGCTTTTTTAATGTTTGTAATCTTGGATTTTTGGGTTAGGTGCATGTGAGCATTTATGGTTGGTGATGTATGGTGGAAAAACTTGGATGAGAGAGACCTTCTTGGTTTTGCTGGTACCAATGGTCTTTTTTATGTTCGTAATTTTGATGTTTTTGGATTAAGCCCATGTGACTGTGCCGGTATGCTTTCTTATTGCCCTTTTTTTTGTGTGGATATGTAGTTTAATCTTTATAATTAATATAGATTAGTGTCTATTCTTCAAAAAAAATGTTTATTGAGGCAATAACATCTTTAGACCGTATAATAAAATCCATATATATAATATATAAAAGTATTTTTTATATGTATTTTAAGTTAGGAAGAAGATCTATTAATTGAATATGTTCTAATAATTGTGATGGTATTTATTAATACATTATTTTTAATTTTTAATAATATAACATTAGATATTATGTTTTTAAAATTGTTAGCAGTACTAATAATTAAAGGAAATGTATTCTTTATATTTAATTAAAAATAGCAAATATGTAATGTTATATCAGTACACTAATAAAATATAATTTAATGTACAACTAGTGGTCTACCCTTTATTAAAATTTTGTAGAGAATGAACAAAAATCATATTGATATATGTCTTGTATATTTGCCTAGATTTATGATTTTAACATATTTTTATATTTAATTTCAAGGCATTGTTGTATAATGATTGTTTGGGGGCACTTATATATTATATTTTTACAGTTTTGCATGTTTATATATTTGGGGGTATTTATAGGTTTATGTTAGGGAACTATACCCCTGTTTGTTAACTAGTGATTAAATGTTTTGGTTACAACAAATCAAAATTCATAATTTTATTTTTCATACATTATATTTTAAATTTAATACATTGTATTTTAATTTTGTTAAAGTTAAATGCATGATTTTTAACTTTTGAAATTTTGAAAATTATTTCTCTTCAATTTTATTGGCTAAAAAATTTGGACCGATAAAGGCGGATTTTCATGAATGCTAACCATAAACTTTTTTATCGCATTTTTTAGGACATTTTTCTCCCACAAAACTATAATAGAAAAAATATTTAACTAATTGTTCAAAAATTTATTGGCTACGAAAAGCACAACAATCTACAATAAACTAAAACAAATGACACCTTAAACAATATTTTAAGAATATTGCTATTTTAAAGCATTTTTTAAGGCAATTTTTTTTGCCATGAAGATATTAACATTTTACTTCACTTTTCTCAAACCATAAAAAAAAATATTTAACTAATTTTTCAAATATCATTGACTAAAAAAACTGAAATGAATATAACATTTTAATTTTCTAATTTTTTTAACTAGTGATTAAATGTTTTGTTTACAACAAATCAAAATTCATAATTTTATTTTTCATACATTATATTTTAAATTTAATACATTGTATTTTAATTTTGTTAAAGTTAAATGCACGATTTTTAACTTTTAAATTTTGAAAATTATTTCTCTTCAATTTTATTGGCTAAAAAATTTGGACCGATAAGGGCAGATTTTCAGGAATGCTAACCATAAACTTTTTTATCGCAATTTTTTTAGGACATTTTTTTCCCACAAAACTATAATAGAAAAAATATTTAACTAATTGTTCAAAACTTTATTGGCTACGAAAAGCACAACAATCTACAATAAACTAATACAGATGACACCTTAAACAATATTTTAAGAATATTGCTATTTTAATGCTTTTTTTGTGGCAATTTATTCCCCACTAATTAATGTTTGGTATGCTGAATGCAATGATTAAACATTATAATTTAATATTTTAAGCTTTATTAGGCCAAGGTGGAATGCTTGTACATAAAAATATAAGATTAAATCTTGGATGTGAAAATAATTCTCATATTAACTCTAGATGTGAAAACAATTCTCGCCATAAATATTTGTTAGTTAAAAAAAATATTTTATTGATAGTTTTTTAAGTTTATAAAGAGCAGAAAATAGGCTTTATTGCATAAATTTCGATTAGTTAAATGTTTTTCCTTCGCCGATTAGTTAAAAGTTTTCTTGGCCTCATGCATATCAATATCCATACCAATACCAACTCAGTTTAAATATGATTTTAGGGAGAAAAACTGGAGGATTCTCCTCCTTCCACTGGAATTGTTGCCAATTTAAGATAAGCCACATCACATATCAAGCATAAGTATTTTCTTAGTTCTTATAATTCATAGGACCATCTAAACTCTAAAGATTTCAGGTTTTTGTGAATTCTTTTCTTTTTGGAATGTAAATGGGTAGAAGTTTCTTCATCTTATTTTATGAGGAGGAAGAATTGCTCTGTGAGTAGTTTTTATTTCATTCCTAATAACTATCTTGTAATAGATATCTTAAAAGTTTATAAAATATGTTATAATAATCTTTTGATTTTGTCTTCGCTTGAAAAAGATTCTACTAGCTGTATTTTCCCTTCAATTGATAAAAAAATTCAAATCTTTAAATGCATTTTGGAGCACCACTTCCACAAATATATAATGATAATACCAATTTTAGAATGTGAGGATCGACAAGTTAAAACTAGCTACATGTTTAATGTTGGGAACATATTTTTCCTTTTTCAAAGGGTCTCATTGAATATGTGATTTATTTTAAATAAATCATGATTTTCTCAATGTATATATCTCTACTGCAAAATTTTCCATACCAATACCAACTCAGTTTAAATATGATTTTAGGGATGTTAAAAAATAAAATAAAAATGATCTTCTTTTTCCATGAACCGTTTTCTTCAACACTTTATCATGAATAATTGTCTTGAAATTGCAATGTCTTATTTATCTTTCAAAAGAACAGATTATCCTGATTATATGAATAAAAAAGGACATAGTTTGGATCTTTTGAAACAATAGATTTTGGGGCCTCTACAACGAGCACCCGATTCCATTGGTTAGCATAATTTTTATTTTCAGAGCTACCCAAGTTCCATTTTTTTTTAAACCAATTTAGTTATTTGATCTACACTTTCTTTAACAAATCTGGAATTGCTTCCTTCTTCTTGATCATATTCATTAATTCTCAAACATTTATTTTAGTTTGTATTCACCACATAGTTAGGCATGATGATTTGGTCACTATTTTTAGTGAGTTCATTAATTCTCTGATCTAATACAATAATTTCTTTCCTCGAGCCTTGAACTTCCTCTGCATTAGATTTACAAGATTTAATAATTTATTTCCTCGAGCCTTGAACTTCCTCTGCATTAGATTTAGAAGATTTAGTTTTAGAGTTTTGTGAATCAATATTCCTTTTTAGAATGAGGCAAGATCTTCTAATATGCACATACTTTTTACAAAAGGAAACTCTCATTAATTCCCCCCATAATTTATATTTTGCAGATTAAACATTTTTCTAATGTTTCATTTGCTATCCCCTTTAGGATATCTATGCCTAGATTTAGGGATATTCTATCATATTTAAAATGAACTGATTTAGTGTTATTTGTGTAGTCAATCTTTCAAAAATTTGATAGAGATCATAGTGGGAAGATTGACTACCCAGAACTTCAGGATGCTCTTCGCCAATTGGGATATTCTGTATCACCACCAGTTATACAACTTCTACTTACAAAGTATGACAAGATAGGCCAAGGCAGTGGAATTGATTATGATAACTTCATCGAGTATGTTCTCTATAACAACTTACCAGCTAAAGTAGTATTTTAATGATGAAAATGTTGCATACAATAATTTAGAAGTTGTTTTTCTCATCTATTAGTCTTCCTATTTTGGTCACAAGCCTATATCTATCTTCTCTAAAACATTTTTATTTTTACTTTTATGTGCAGGTGTGCCATAATTGTGAAGGTAGAATTGATAAAAAATACACTATGTTCCAGTTACATAAGGAGATACCTCTTGTTTTACAAAACAAAACAATGAGTGGATTTACATGTTGATGACATCTTATGTTTTTTTTGGGGTCAGGAATAGCACTATGGTATCTAAAAATATCATGAAGAATAATAAACCAATGTCTATATATCTTTGGAGTTTAATAGAATCTAGTAGCTTTCCATGATGTCACTTTTGATTTTTTTGGTTTTATGCTTATTTATTTTGTTTAAGACAACTTGCTTGTTTGCTCTAGTGGAGAATTTGAATTAAAACTTGTTTTTTATGTACCTATTATTTATTTATTTTATAAACATTGTTGCTAAAACTTAGCAAACACAACAAATTAAAACAAAACTATTCTAGAACTTTTTGGTTGGAACTTCGTTGCTCTGCAACTCTTGTTTATATATGTTCTATATATATTTGTTCATTTTCTTATATATATTTGAAATACTTTTGTAGTGCATTTCTTAGTCTTTTCTAGGTATCTTGGTTTACACGTGACCTCTTTTTCACTTCTATTTAGATAATCTTTATTTTTTATCATTTTTTCTTCTTGCTTCTTGATGATGTATGTTGATAACGTAATTAAATCCAAAATATTATTGAGCAATATTACAGACTTTAGAAATCTAATGTCTCCAATTTGAATGTTTAAATTTTTTGTCAATCTTAAAAAAGAATTAATGTTGAAAGTTAAATTTCAAAGTTAAAAATTATATTTTAATATTTTAGAGAGTAGGAGAAAATAAATACACTTATAGATTATTTAAATTTTATTAGTGATTAAATGTTTTAACCTTAACCAATCAAAATTCATGATTTTCATTTCATATAGTCTATTTTAATGTTTAAGTTTTTTGTGTATGAAATTTTTTTATGTCAAGTAAACAAGAAATAGTTTTTCCTCCATTTTGATTAACCATGTTTGTAGCTATACAAAATGTAGAGGTTCAATTCCATAATAAAACTATTTCTAATGATAGGTATACTAACTTATTTCAAATTTTTGGCTTAATTTTTAAGGCATTTTTGCCATAGCTATGAATCTTAAAATGTGAACTATATTTTTGAGGTAAGATTTATTTATTTATTTTTAATGCCAAACTTTACTAACTTATTTCAATTTTTTGGCTTAATATTTGCCATAACTATAAATCCTAAAATGTGAACTATATTTTTGAGGTAAGATTTTTTTTTAATTCCAAACTTTTTAATAGCAAACTACCTATTGTTTATTTACTCTTACATACTTTACTTTTCAACCTTACATCTATTTACATATAATGGAATTTTTTTTTACTTAATGTGAAGATTAAACATTTTTTCCTTTCATAAATTTATAAATTTATTAAAAGGGTATTTATATTCACTTGTTTAATAAAGTTAGAGAAGAGTTTAGACTTATTTATTTAAAAACACAATATTTTATAGTTAAAAATATTAATTTAACAAAAAATAAAGTAAAAATTAAAAAATTGTTGTAAAAATAAATTATATTTATGAAATGAATAGACTTTTTTTGTATTAGTAAATAGTAAATCAAAACTAGTTAGCATTTTTCAAGTCGCAGTTTCATAGCTATAACTTGTAGTATGTATACCTTATCAACATATTTTATAACCACTACTACTAACCACTTGAGATTTTACATGGAAGCACAAATTGTCTGCACATACAAAATTTGAAGAGTTTACAGATATACAAAAAATTACAGAGTATCAGAATATATAACACTATTATATATGTGCCTACTGTAGAAGTCCAAGTCATGAGAATTTTATCCATTGTAGCACTGGTTGTGGTCTTCAGAATCACCCCAGTCGGACTCCCTGACAAATAATTGCACATTAGATTTGACTTCCTCAACATCTAGGTTGTCTCCTTCTTTCACCTAAGGTCTTGCAAAACACACATCCCTTGGCCTTTCTGCATTCCCACTAGCCACATCATTGAAAACTCTTTGGAATTCCCTCAATGCTTTAAGAAAAGTTGTTGAGTCCTCATGGTTGTGGTGCCATGTGTGCCCATATTTCACCTCCTCTTTGTTCAATAGCACTATGCCATCATTGATTAGTCTCATGAACTTGGCCATAGAGATATTCATGGTGACTGTGACCTACGAAACAACGTTAAGAAAATTGAGTATTTATGAAGACTTGGTAAGCGCCCTCCTACAACCTTGGAACTTGTCCTCATTCCTTGCCTTCCAAATGTGCCATAAAAAATTAGTCGAGAGACATTCCCAAAACAATTGATAATCCTTATTTAATTTACTATTATTGAACAATACATCTTTCTAGTTAATTCTATCATCTTTATCCCAGATCTTAAAACCATTACAGAAGATTTTCCATATTTCCTTTGCATAAAAACAATTAAAAAAATGCATTATAGATTCTGGAGTTCTACAAATATTGTAAATATCCACATCAATATGATTAACTTTAAATGGAATTTCTTGCAAAAGGATAAGCCATCTAAAGTAGGCCTTTTTAGGCTCTTTAATGCTAGGCCACACATAACCAAAGGTATCTAGACATAATAACCCAGCCAAAATAGCCCTGGACAAAATAACCCAATCATAATAACCCAAGGATAAAATAACCTAGGGTCATAATAACCCATGGACAAAATAACCCGTGGTCATTTGGGCACATGAAGAGATAGCAATGCAAATTGGAGCAAAAATTTGGCATAAGAATTGGAAAAATATCTAAATTCTAATGTAATTTATAAATTATTTTTTCCTTTCTCTATATTCTTATGGGGATATTTTGTCCATGGGTTATTATGACCACGGGTTATTTTGGATTGGGTTATTATGACCTTGGGTTATTTTGTCCTTGGGTTATTATGACCGGGTTATTTTGTCTAGGGTTATTTTGGTCAGGTTATTATGTCCTATAACCAATTTATTTGCATTTGATTAGTGTGATTTTGTGTTATTTCATTTACTTTGTCATTAGTGATCTATTTGTTGTTGTCTAGTTTTATTTTTGTATTAGAAAGTCACAATGTTTAAGGCATGTTAGTATTTTGATATTTTTCAGTCATACAAGGCTATAGTGCATCATACATTCTTAGCATTGACATTTGTTCCAACAAGCTTCAAATTTTAGCCCCAAGTTCCTCTTTGCCATCTTCTAGTTCTTTTTTCATTTTGTCAATATATTATTTCAATTTCTAATAAAGAATTATAGTTTGTTTCCAATTAAGTGTTTTAGCTCATTAATAAAATTAAATCTTCCAATTTCAAACATGGTGGATTAATTAGCATAATTATTATGTTTGATAGTAAATTAATTATTAACATCAAACAACCATAGTTAATATGAGTGTAGAACCTATTGAGATCACTCACAGAGGAAGCTAGTCTTTCTTTCATTAACTCAAAATTTCAATCTCTATATTTTGGTGAACTTGGCATCCTAAACCACCTTAGCAAACAAAAACTTGAAAACCTTCAATAGTCCACCAAATTCATTTTTAGAGTTTTAGATTATGTGTTAAGAGACCTTTTATGAGTTTTACAACCCAATCTTCATTGTTTGATAACATTGTTTGAAGGAGCTACCATAACATTAAAATGTCTTATTCTTGTGGTGTAACAACTCCTCTTAGAACAAGCCCTCGCTTTACAACTTTTGCTTTTGATTAGTTACAACATGTTTCCCTTCTATTTCAAAATTAATGTTCAACCTAGTTCACCTATATTTGGATTTCACAATATAGATGTCAATTTCAACCATGAGGATACCTTGCATGTCTCTTCTTCTAAGGTAAAATATCTTGATCAACACCATATATATTTTGAAAAGCGTTTAGAAGGTGAGGGAATATCTAGTAATGTGATGTCTCTAATTAAAGCCCTTTGTAATATTCTAACCAATCACTCAAAAGGTCTTGAGTTTCTTCAAGGGTTGGTGCACATTGTACATAGTGATGTCCATGCCCTCATAATGTCCCTTGAAGGATCTTATTACTCAAAGTCTAACATGTCTTCTACATAAATTTTTGTGTCTATGTTATTTCCCACAATACATGTATTTTAACATGCATATGATTACTTCATGTGCATATTTGGGGGTGATGCATGCCTCATCTTCTAAGATTAAGCCTGCCTTCCTAGGAAATGCACTTTAAATTTCTTGTTAAGCACTTCAAAACCTCTCAACCCTTTGGTTCACGAATATCCCATGCTTTAGCTTCTTATGTTGAAGCTACATCTACCACTCTCCCACCCTCATTGCACACTCCTAACCCCATAATAATCCACTTAATATAAAATGTAGAAAAATTATAGCATCAACTTGTATCCTTATCTACTTATTTCACTTAGTCACTTATCCCTCCTTATTACTGTTGTAGTCCACCTTTACACATCCTTGCCACTCTTCTTCCCATAGGTTTTGAGGTTCCCTATTTTTAGAAATACAACATAAAGGGAAATTCACACATACATGTTTATATCTTCAATGCATTGTGTAGTTATTTTCAAGATCCATTATTAGAAAAAAATATTCCTACATTCATTGAAATACACTACACTCGATCGATTCTGCTTGCTTCCTAATTGTTTGATATTTTATTTGATTAGTAATTAAATAATTTCCTTCAACACTTCTAGACAAATATAGGAACCCGAGTCACCCTCACTAGCTTGGTGCATTATAAGCAAGGTGCAAACAAGAAAGCAAGTTCAATATCATTTTTCACTACCACCCTCACTCTTCTTAGATTCTATATACACTCCTTGATTTTGACATGAAAATGGTTTCTATTGGAAACCTTTTTCCCTTAATCTAGTATAAAATATTATTAATGAGATATTTATCCTTTAAACATTTGTGTATAGCCCTCTTTGACTATCAATAGACATTTATCCAATTAGAGAAGTACACCTCACAAGATCATTGGTGCATCTAGGGGCTCTTCTTTGTCATTTAATTATAGAAAGAAGAAAAAAGTTTAAAACTAATGCTTATGTAATTAATAATGCTTCTACCACAACACTTACTATCACCTTGGCTACTATAGTTGCTCCACCTAAATGATATAGAAAATTTACCAAGTTATCTAACTTTCTCCATTTTGTTCTCATTTGTCTCCTAAAAAATAATTTAGTGTGGCTTCCTCCTATCTATTCTCTACATAAAAACTAGATTTTGCTCCCTTATTATGACCTAAAGGCCTTTTTCCAATTTTATTGGGTACTTAGTCATGACATGGAGATATGTTTGTGTTTAAAGAATAATGTGCAAGACCACAACAATTCTAGCACCATTCAACTCTTTGTGGTAATCGATAAAAGCAATAAATTTATAGCTTCCAATTTCATTGAGCTTACTCCTCCTTCACCTATGCAAGATCCTAACACTGAAACACCCTCCTCTTCTTTTTGATACATGTTGGAGATGGTAGATTTTGTAGACACTTAAAATTTACCACTTTCATTTGGTCAATTTACCCCTAATTCAACCAATTTCGTATCCTTTATATTAATTAAATAATACCTTATTATTCAATTAACATTCAATTATCTCAATATTCATCCTAATATATTTATTCTATTATCCCTAAATCCTAGACCATAATATCCTTTACACATCCTTGCCACTCTTCTTCCCATAGGTTTTGAGGTTCCCTATTTTTAGAAATACAACATAAAGGGAAATTCACACATACATGTTATATCTTCAATACATTGTGTAGTTATTTTCAAGATCCATTATTAGAAAAAATATTCCTACATTCATTGAAATACATTACACTTGATCGATTCTGCTTGCTTCCTAATTGTTTGATGTTTTAAATTGGTCAAAAAAAGATAAAGGTGATCCCATTAACAAATCCATAACTTAAAAACTTTCCATAGTTTGTATCAATCAATAATTAGTGTTTATTTGATTTTTTGGGACATAGGGAAGTAGGTTTAGGTATGATAATTTTTTTCTCAAACTATAGAAATGAGAAAGGATTACAATTGAGAAAACCTACAACATGCATCACTGGAACACCCACAAGTCTAGCAAGATACTACACCTCCATAAAACAAATAATGATAACAAGGTATAAACTCGATCGAACTAGATTCTCGCAAAGATCGTCATTATCTTTAATTGAATAAATAATTTTTATCTAGATTGTAATTATAAATTGTGTTATATATGTGGAGACAATCTTGAGTGACTTAAGGAAAAATCCACTCAGAGCTTACATGGATGACTTGTGACTACAAGGAAGGTTATTGCAAAATGTGCAATTTGATCATATGCCACCTCCGACAACCCACGGATAATAACAAGTTTTAAATCCATATGATCGACATTCCCACATGCTAACTTAGTTTTTGTCAATTTATTTTAGGCCTTGTCAAATTTTTGACAAGTCTAACAATGTTCGTTGGGTTTCAACAAGGTTCTACATGATACACAAATGAAGAGATCATATAAGGTATTACCAATGCTCTTGGTTTGTTTTTAGCTATTGAAAATGTCACAAATCTATAAAATATTTAATTTTTGCTAGATTTTGTGTATGTGTTGATAATGATAAGGTGCTGCCAATTGTTATTAAAATATGCTCCAAGTTTGGGGTATGGGAAAAAAATCTAATATGAGTCCACACAAGTTTGTTTTCATTTCCATTGAGCTAGGCACTTCTCCTATTCATGCCAAGAATTCAAAGAGAAACTCCATTTTTAGTCAAAAAGGACCACTTCTTTTGATGATGGGAAAGATGTGCACTTCACGACTCGATGAACAAAAGAAAGGATTTGGGCTTTGTAGTTTTGAACCCACATGAAAAAATTAAGGGTCTTCATTTAAAAACAAGATTGTTGGGGTATATGACCACTAAGAGTGGGGGGTGAATCAGTGGTCTAAGGAGAAACCAAATTTCAAAACTTAACACACTTGTATTATGCAAAGAAACCCATTGAAAACACTTCAAACATGATATGCAAATACTTGATCAAAGATGAACAATCAAGCACAAAATGGTAGACCACCAAGAGAAGACAAAACACAAGTTTTATGAGTGGAAAACCCTAAAGGGTGAAAAACCACTCTGAAAATAAGTTTCATTAAGCCTCACTGGTTACAAATTGTATGTCTCACTGGCAAAACAACAAGCCTGACTGGCTACACTTTATGCCTCACTGGCAAAGCCTCAGTGGCTACTCAATTTGCCTCATTGGCTTCTCAATTTGCCTCACTAGCTTCTCAATCTACCTCACTGGCTTCTCAATCTGCCTCACTAGCAATCTTCAAAAGAAAAAGAATAAAAAACTAAAGGGTTACTTTGTTTCAATACAAACCACTGCTCTATCTTTGCATCAATTCAACAAACACCATCTCCCCTATAAAAAGCTTTCAAGATGTAACTCTTTTTGAACAAGAATCTCCTTATTTCATCAAACACAAACTCTGCTACACATCTGGCCTATCACTAAGAAAAGAAGAACAATACAAAGACAGTGACTCTCCCTACTACATTTAACCCTGTTCCATAGATGACTGCAATCATATCTTCACATATAAGACAAATTCACACTATCCTTACAAACTTCAAGAACCAAATCTCTCAATCAGACCACACTCTTGAGTAAAATCAGAACACACTTTATGAACACAGTGATGTAATCAGATTATACAATAGTTTCATTCATTTTCTCTCACTGTGCATAACTTTGATATCAAACCAATCTGCACATACTTGTGATTTTGTTCAGATGATGAAACTATGCAAGAAAGACATTTCAAGAATACTGTCACTCAAAGCCTTGTAACCCTTTCATGAACTGTCAATCAAATCTTCTTCTTTATGCATTGCCTTTGCATAGACAAGGTGTCATAAGCTTCAACGCACTCTATCATGAGAGGAATGAACACATATGATAAACCCAATCAAAGAAACTGATATATGCAAGCGCTGTATAATACTGTCATTTAAATCTTTCCTCTCTTTGTCTATTTTCATAAAAACATGGCATCAATGTCTCCAAACCAAACCCGCAGTTCTCAAACTATGGTCACTCATTTTTTAATGCATAACACACACAATGAACACTATAATGCATTAGCTTTTGTTATTCAAAACTTCCTCATTGTTTATTGCCTCTACAAAATCACGTTGTCACAATCTTTTAAAAATAATACCTATCCCAGAACCTTGAAAAACCTTTAACCTTCCATTGTTGAATACAAACAGTTAGAAAACTGTGAGCCATTGAACACACGCTGAAGAAACTTCACATACCCGTCAATTTGAAGACATGGAGAACTAACTGTTCATCAATTTTAAATCAGAACCATCAATCTTTTAACACCTGCCAAAACTCAATTAAATAATAGTTGTTGATTTGCTTTTAAGCGCCATAATAAGAGTCTTTGACATTCTGAACTAATAGACTCTAGGTGTAGGGGCCGGCAGCTAATGTATTTAAAAACCATTGATTAGTCACATAAGTGACTTTTAACCCTCAATAGCAAGTCAGCATTAAATTAAAACAAAAAACATTCTTCAACATCAAGTGACTTTCCTTTGAAAAGCCTTCACAAGGGATAAACCCTAGATCTTAGGGTTTTTATGAAACCTTCAATAACCAAAATTCTAAACCTCTAAACGATCAACAATGGCACCACTTTGAAAAGAAGCAACTCTTAAAATGGTGTTCATAAAATTGATCTCTTTGCATTCCCACTGTGAAACACAATGAAATGAAGGAATAATGATAAATCACAAGTATCTTTCCATGTTGTTGCATCAAACATCAATGAGCAACAATGACAATTCACACCAACACCTTAAACACCATTATTGCTACCATAATCTTGCATATATAACATCCAACATCAAACTTGGACACACCAACACCTTTGGGAAAATATCTTGGAAGGTAATTTGACTTCATACCTTTCTTATTATGAAAGAGGTTGTTTAGACTCAAGGGACCTTTGTTATGAAAAGTCCCTCGGTTTCTTTGGAATGATTTTGGTTTTTGTATTTGGGCCTCGGTTTCTTTGGAATGATTTTGGTTTTTGTATTTGGCATTTCCATGAACCAGTAAAACCTTTGGTGGTCTCTTGTTTTTCAGTGTCAAAATCATCCTCTTGCAAGGACTCTTTGGGTTTGTGCTTTGAGATTTTTCAAAAAGGAGATCAAAATGCCCCTAGATATCTTCTCTAGAACTACTAGGAATCTATTTTCTTAGAATGCAATCGAGGTTCAATTCCCACTTTCCAGACATGATTGAGAAACCTTTGACACAATTATCGAAGTCATCTTGGTTGATATGGTTCACAAAATTGAATTAGATCTTACAAATCTTAGTGGAAAGACTAGAAGTAGTATCTAGACACTGTATTTCATTGTTATAAGCCTTGACAAGGCTATCACTAGCTTTCCCCTCATTTCCCCATGGAACCTACCTTAAATCAATGGTGGCATTTGTAGTCACCTATGTTAGTATAGCAATGCAAGTTTCACACCATTTGGTTGGTCGTTATAGATCCTAAATTGGTTCATTTTTCTTGGTGTTTTCTTTTGTAAGGTCTTCCTATTGGTTCTAGATTGGTCCATTTAGGCATTCTTGTTCCTTGATGCCCTTTTGTGGGCATCAAAAATCTCTCAAACATCTATTTTGATTTTTTCCTAGACCTCAAGATGTTTGGTCTTGGATTAATGAATTCTTCAAGCAATTCATACCAAAACCATTTTCTTGGCATATGGTATTATTAAAAGATTGACCTCATATCCCCTATAAATTTATTCAAATCTGGCATGCTTTCAGGATGGAGATTCTCTTTAGCATATGGAAAGATAGAAATTTTGTTATTTTTAGGATGTTCTATTGAT
The DNA here is from genome assembly GCA_007115665.2 of Sequoiadendron giganteum. Taxonomy (NCBI): domain Eukaryota; kingdom Viridiplantae; phylum Streptophyta; class Pinopsida; order Cupressales; family Cupressaceae; genus Sequoiadendron; species Sequoiadendron giganteum. The sequence goes on along the minus strand of CM021108.1, from coordinate 637,269,239 downwards.
TGGCAATATTCAATCTATGTTAAAGTTATGATTTGCTCTAATGTGTTTTTGGAGATTCAAATGCAACCTAACAAAGTTGCACTTGAGCTGGCACACTTATAGGTTCTATTAGATCATTGGGATAATGTCCCATGTATTGTGGCTAGCATTCCCCCAACTCCCTCCTCATAGGCATCGACATGGCCATAACCAACCTATTCATGCCCACTAAGATACTCATTCATAGGCCTCTCCCCCTTGCCCTATGAAAAGGTAGTATGATTAGTGGAGTTGGTTATAGCCTAGATACATGTGCTCTACCTCTCTACCACCTACTAGAGGAGGTTCTTCAACCTAATTAAACTCAAGCAAATTTCCTCAACTCACTCTTGCCATCTCTGCTATTCGTATGGCCAATGAAGACAAACAAGAAGAAAGTAATGATAATAATGATGGATGTGACCTCCTATGATTATTTTGAACCCCATTAAATATGAAGTAAATTAGATGACTAGGATCCCCTTCCTTCGTCTACTCTTACTCTAGCTGCCTAAAAGATCTAATTATATTTTATGATTATCTTAGAAGATTTAATTATATTTTATGATTATCTTACTTTGGGCTTAAACCCTCTTTGAACATTAAGAATGCAAGTTTTTTCACCCACCTTTTTTTTGAATGTGTAATATTATTTTATAATTAGTAACAAATACACTTATTCATAAATAAATAAACTCTTAGATTAATCCATCATAGAATCCCATATAGTGCAGAAGGACGCAATTGTTAAGCTCCAAGGGAGCGAACCGGAATAGATCTTAAATTTACAGAAGAAAGAAACTTTCCATTTAGAAATGCTGAAATTCTGAAAGAAAACCCTTTACTTTGTAAGAGTTCTTCCTTGTCCATTCTATTTGGCAGTAGCCATTACTATGCACATTTCTTTTACTGTAAACGGGTAGGTATTTGTACTATTGTGTTTTAAAAACTTTGCACAGTGAATCTAATGAATCCATCAGCTAAACATGGAATGTTTCATTCATTAGCATCAACATTTAACCCAATCAATAGGGAGATCAGCTATAACTCTTAGCGTGGAAAGAGAGAGAGACTAATGGATCCATGTGACGTTGAGGAAGACGCTCCTGAAGTTGAAGATGAAGTGCCAGCAATTACTGGGCAAGGCTTAGGAATTAAGTCTGTTGAAAGATCCAACAAAGCCGGTGGAGTGGGTACATCTGAAATCTCTGAATCATTTGTTAACATTGACAAAACATTAGACATGGATGGTCGCCTAGTAGGAGAACCTTGAGTGCAAAGAAGAGCAATTTGTATAACTCTTGATATCTGCCTTTGTTCGTTTTCAGATAGAGTCTCTAACTCCAGTTTTGGATCAGCAATGCTCAAGCTCTCGTTTCTTTCATATGAACTCCAAGCCTGCATCAATCAAAAATAGATTAACATCACCTAGGAATATTGCAAATGAAACGAAATCGTATATTTTGTTATTTCGCAGGTAGACCCTATAGGAAGATCATTGGCAGGGCAAAAATCACATGCAGAAATTTCGATTTGCAGATGTCTACTTTAAGAGGTATCTGAAATTTAATTCTTGAGTTTCAAAAATCTACGACTCAACTACTTTCTTGGAAGGCAGATTCGGCAGAATGTATCAAATTCTGTGTATACCTGATGATCAAGAAAACGTGGATTTAGCTGTGTTTTTTTAGCTTTTTTAAAAAAAGTTGATATGCATTGACTCGTATTTTATGAGCACTGTTTCAATAGAATCTTCCACTTAGCTCTCATTGCTATCATGTTTACGAGGATTAAGCACCAAGATTTCCCAGAAGAATACCTATCAAGTGACTGAATTATAAAGTTTCTATCACAATCAAACCTACTTAGCTTGCCAATCCATTTACAAAACCTTTAGAAAGTGTTGTCTTATAAACCAATTGTTATGGAGCTCCCTAGCTCTTCCCTTTTTATATGTATTGTCTTGATGCAGACAACCTCCGTTGCTGCAAGTTAAATAACCCTATTGCATGTACAGGATTGAAAACAGCAGAATAGAAGAGAAATACAGTGTAGGTGAGCAATACCAAACAAAAATCAAGCCGAGCAGAACCAGAAGTGAAAATACAGTGATGATAAGCAATACTAAACAACTATCAGCAAAAACATAGAACTCTTATTATCAGAAAATGAAGACAACAAAAACCATTTTTTCCCTCCCCGTTAAGTCTGCCAAAATAGCTCTAAATGGACTGCCAGAATAGCAACAGACAAAAACCCCTCTTTTAGCTCCTCTCTCTACAGGTCTATCACAGCTAGTTTCTACTATCTACCAAACTATTGATGCCTGTTTCTTTTTCCCCGAAAAATAGGGTAGTTTCTAACTACTACTAATATTAAAAAAAAGGCCCCCATCGCCACTCTCCAACCCACCCCACGCACCCCAATTTCTCAACCAAACTAACAAATACGGGAAGAGACATCTAGTTAATCCCAGATTCAGTTGTGCATCATCCATCCCACATTTTAAAATTCTAAACTTCCCTGCCCAGAGTCATATTGTGGGGTTATTTTGTTGTATTTAAGTAAGCAAGCTTCTCTGATCCAGGTATTATAGGAATCCAGGAAGCCTTCCCATTTAACAAAATACATTTTATATGCCCTGGACTTTGTAGCAGCCAATTTGATATCTAACACTCTTTCAATCTGTTCTCTTTTCTTCTTTGGCAGTTGCTTGGTCCAGTTGTTTGTAAAATCTGCCCCTTGGCCACAGCAAATTTTTGTTTGTTTTTTTTTTTTTTTTCATTTAATTCGCATCAACAACCAACTTAGCTGACCAAGCATCTTTTATCTAAATTAGAAGTGTTGATTTCAATAGTTCTTCATTCACCATGGTGACAACAAATCAACGTCACACTTATATGCTTACACTCAAAAGTGCTAAGCTCCTATGGTTAGGGTCATCCCTAGACCCAAACCTAAACCTCGAGGGTTCATTCGTGATGACCCTGCCTACGTATCCCCTTTGGGAAATCAAAGGCTTCGTAGTTCGTTCATCAATGTTAGAGGGAGTTCACTCTCTCCTCTTGTATGAGATATCTGATCTCACGTTTATAACATGACTATTCATTAAGTTAAGCTATCAACTTAGCTAATTATAATATAATGATAATAATTTTGCCATCAAGTGTTGGATCAATACCAAACATTTCAATCATTAGTGTACAAGCATACATAAATGCATAGGGTCATATCATAACATAATCCCAAGATCGCACATACAATGATTGTCTCGAGCATACATCACATATATACAAGGTGACTAACTCATACACATCACGAGTACAACCGTGATTAGCTCATACACATATCACAAGTACATAAGTGATTGGCTCATATGCACATCACAAGTACAATGGTGAATAACTCATATGTACATCACAAGAACAACTATGACTAGCTCATACACATATCACAAGTACATTAGTGGTTGGCTCATATGCACATCACAAGTGCATTAGTGACTGGCTCGAGTACAATGGTGACTAGCTCCAACATACATCACATATATCCAATGTGAAAATTCCACACATACATCACATGTTTACATAAAGAACTACTGGTAAAGTGGAAATGGATGCAACCTACTGCATGCATCAACCCACTACTTGATCACAATCACATAAGCTTGTCAATAGATCTCACTTGGAAAAGGAATTTAGGTGCATCCCATACTACACCGTGGGTCCCATCATTTTCCCAATCCACCATTGTCTATGATGACAATCAAGTAGCGCATGCTACTTGATGTCATCATTGGTAAGGGCATCAGTAACAAGGTACACAAAACCCGAGACCATTTACACAATGAGTGACTAACATATACAAAGTGAAAGATTGAAACATCCACAATGGCTAACTAACACTTGTCCACAATGCATCCCAAGTAGAAAAGGAATATCGGTGCATTGGGCACCACACTGTGGGTTCATCCTTTTCACCGATCTTCTGCACCATCAGGCAACTAGAAAGAAGATTCGGTGCATCCCATACTAGATGAGGGGTCCATCCTCAACCCAAAGATTTTCACAAGTAGTGAACCTACCATAACTCGGTGGATTCCAACTTCAATCACCTATAGGCAACCAAAAACAAGTTTGTCCACCCTGAAAGAAGTAGCTTCCAACATAAACCACCTTGTGACTTTAGTGATATTGTCATCTATCTTGTTCGCAATCCTGGGTAATGCTTGGCATCGATCACCCTCGTGCTATAGGTGAATACTAGTGAACCCTCCCAATACAATGGTTAGCTTCAGTTACCGTTACCCGCATGGTAGGGCAACTACCCATGCAACCGTTACCATATCATAACCAAGGTAGCCCTTAGCAACCTTCACCTTTGTGAACCAGGTGAATGTCGGCTAATCCCTAATAGTAGCCCTGACATCAATGATTGGCACAGTTCAATGATTGCATGTCACTGCTCAAATATCTTGGAGGTTCACGCTTGGGTCATCTTTAGCCTAGGACTTACACAATAGAATTTACAAGTACTGGAGTATATCACAATCAATTGATATAGGAGCCTATACATAGAGTCCTCTAGGTCTGGAGTTGAATTACACAAACACATAAGAATCACATTGGACCAACACAAGATGGCTTCTACTCAACAAATACTAACCAAAAGGTAGTCAAATCCATTCACTTCATTTTGCTTACTATTCAAAAGCATATTATGTATTAAATACAAGTTATTAGGTTTCTTTAACTCATTCATAACCCTCTAATTCCCATTTTAGCCTCAAACTAAAGCCTATTAAAGTGAGAAGGTCAAACAAGTTAGGAACAACCCCAAACCTTGGAGTTATCCCCCCCTAAACCCTCCCCCTACAATCTTGAGGTCACAGGGGCATCCTTCGCCCAAGGATTGCCTACGTACCCATTTCCAAATAGGATCAAAGTCACGTGTAGTTCTCCTACAAAATCTCTCAAGGGATGCATACACATTGGTTTCCCCATAATCAAGGTTTCATAATCAATCAAATACTATTACTCAAGGGTTCAATAAATATCTTTGAAGGACATATAATAGTATTTATAAGCTTATTTTAAGTATAATCAATGCGCAAATCGTACTTAAGAAAGTTGGCAACACTATATCCATTAGACCAACAAATGAAAATATAAACTCAATGATAATATTACTAATAATATTCTTGATCTTGTAATTTCCTTTACCCTATAGTGCAACCCAATATTCTTATAATAGTCTAGTTCATAGACTATATATTTTATTCATACTTTCCCTTTAAATTAAACCTAACCTTAATGGTCATTAGTAAGGTATCAAGAGATGCTAGATAGGATTTATCTCATAACACAATCTCAACAACATTGTCAAATTAAATAGTTGTCACCTTCCACCTAGAACACAATCATATTGTGGTTTACTATAGCTATAATATCCTTCCTTCCTTCACATAATAATTCTAATATCAAGGTTCTCATATTTAAGAGGTTGATAGACATCAGGTAGTGATATAAAGCATTTACCATGCTATCAACAAATTATCAAAAGTGTTGAGTTTCAGCATTAAAAATATGTTTAGTAAAGTGTGGTTGTAGTGCCACTAAACGAAGTCACCCTTACTTACAATATTAGGCAACCAAGATCCAAGGTTTATATTAATAATGTTTGATTCTTGTTCATAGTATAAAGTTATCTTGCAGCTAAATATATGATCTAGGACTCTTTCCCATCTTATTTCTCTTAAAGTTCAAACACAAAGTTATTCAAATAATTAACCCTTGATTATAGTAAGTTCTTAGTTAATAATTTTTTCCCCAAATATCTTAGACTAATTTGTATATTATTCATATAACAAGAATTTTTAATCCAAAAACTAACAAAATACCACCATGGAACCCACAACACTCTTGAGAGCTGAAATAAACCATTACAACTATCATCACACTTACTTTGACTAGGCTCAATGGCTATATAATCACCCTATTATTTGTCATGGGTAGTTCTTTTACAACACAAAATAGTCTTGATACTTTAGCAAAGCAAGAATAGGCAACAACCACTACTTGCCAACTAAATAGATTGGTGTCAAATGTTAAAAGTAGAACTTCTTGTCATAGCACAATAAGCTAAGTGAATCTTCACCTAAATATCAACCCAATATCAAATACAATGACATACTTGTTGGTATTTACACCATACCATCAAGGATCTTATCAGGTAAAAGGCATTAGAAAAATCATTAATCATTTCTCCCTATTTTGAAAAATAGTGATCAATACCTTTATACAATTTTTCAAACAAGCCCTATCATTAATATTATCAACTCCATTCCTTTCTTGTTGTTCTATTAACAATAGAGTATTACCTACTAAAAGAAAAGACTCTAAGCTCCTAGTTTAAACAATCCCAAGGGTTAAAATCAAATATGTGACTTATAACTATCCAAGTCATACCAAAACTTGATCATGATTCAAGAGATAGTTCACTAATATTGAAATGAAAGCCCTCGAGTACAAGAAACTATATACCTCAGTTCTCATAGTTGTGAATTCAAAGGTCCTCAATCACTCATTTATCTGCGCATTCACAATATAATCTTAAGTAAAAGGATAAATCTCTTACACAAGACCAATCACTTAGTGGACTATTTTGGACAGTGTATAAGTCATTTACAATCCATTATTATTTCACATAGTGAATAATAATAACATGGTTCTATCATCTTACTTGATGGCTCCTAGTTCTCATTTGGGCATAGGTAGGGAGGATACAACCAAGATCATAGAGTCTAGTTTTACTCTTCTTCTTTTTCTCCCATCTGCATTTCCTCAAAAGTTTCCAAGGCCTTTTCATAAACCCAATTGTGAATATCCTACCATGAGTTGCAGACCATGACACCTCGTCTCTTTCAAGCATATTGTGAAGTAGTTCACATCACGTTTGTATCCTTCAAGGCATTTGCAACTACGAAATCAAACAAAACTCCCAACATCTCTTTGTCCTCTCTGAATTGTCCATCTTTTATGCTTTGATGGTAATTTGTAATCTATGGAAGCTCTCAAAGTGGTGCAGATAGGAACAATGTGGGCAATGGTTGTAGAAGCTAGCTTCACACCCACCAATTGATTTTGTTAAAAAAATTTCTAAAGCCTTTTCAATTAATCTATTTTGTGCATATCCTACAATCTTCGCATTCCATGAGACCACATTTCCTTTAGTGATTTCATCGATAACTTGGGACTCTTCATGCTCCCTCTCTAACCACACCAAAAATACCATGTTCAACACTCAGGCGCCTCCCGACAACTACACCGAGCTCTAGATCACTCTCCTCACGTTCCCTTCCATTCCCGTGTGATTCCTCCTTCAAACAAAGCCTCTGCAACTTGTCTCCTTTCTTATGCTTCAATGGGCATCCATACCTTTCTCTCCACAAAACACCTACCTTATTCTTTTCAAGATCTCATGCAAAGCTAGCTCCCATTTCATTGCAGGTAGGGAGTATGTTGGCAAAAACATTGGAACTTGGCTTCACACCTACCAAAAATTGCATTTGCTTGAAAGTTTCTGAAGCCTTTTTAATGGACTATACGTGCCCATTCCATCCTCTTATAGCCAATCCTTCTCAATTTAATGGCAATGGATACCCATGACTATGCCTTACCTTGCCGACTACTATTTTGCAAACATTTATGAATGTCCATACCTTTGTCTACGTCATTGCAAGTGATGCTAAACCTTCCATGCCTTCTGTGAAGGGGAAAAAGAGTGCTAATCTAAAATGCAAAATGAACAAGTATACAAGAACACAAAACACCTAACACCTCAAAACGATTAGCCTAGTTGGATTCAAAACAAAGCAATATAAAAATGCACAATACGATTATACCTTGTCTCGAATCGATCCTTTGGTTGGCCCTTTGATAGTTGATAATATGTGTGCTCCTTGATGGCAAGATGATGAAAAGTGATTGAAATGCAAAATGAGGATGTAAATGGCTAAGATGGATGGATATTGAATGAAAAATGATGTGATAACAACTTATGGAGGCTCAAATGACTAAAGATCATAAGTTGGCTAAGAATGCAATGACTAGTTAGAAGATGCAAGATGTAAAATGTAAGATCCTTTAATGAAGGAAAAAAGGGGTTATTTATAGAAGAAGTTGAATTCTCTAGAGAATTCAACGGTCAAGATTGAGCCACCATGGCCAAGATGGAGGGCTATGGTGAGTTGAGGACTCACAAGCTCTCACATTTGGACATGTGGCGGGTGAGTTGTCCAAAGGACAAGGTGAGATGGCAAGGGTACAAATGACATGGAAGAGGCCATGTGGTCCCAAGGTACTTGCAAGTGCCTTGACATGTGACTAATGTGACCTCTCAATGATCACATGGGGAAGGGGAAAGCTTTGGAGGAATACAAGTGAATTTTTAATTCACTTTTTGGAAGAAACCAAAGGGTAAGACAAGATTCCTTTAAAAGAGGTCCTTGTCCTTTGGGTACGATGTGACACATGAGATGTCATGGGGAAGACAAATGCATGAGAGGAATAAATGTGAATTTTTAATTCACATGGGGAAGACGTCAACCCAAAAAAGGTAAGTACCAAGAAGGTTGACCTAAGGACATGTTAAAAGGGGTAAGTGATTAGGATTAGGATTGTGCAAATAGATGATTAGACTAATTAATGATGATTAGAGGCAAGTGGCAAGTTATGGAGAATGTGACATTAATCCTAATTATGGATATGCACATCTTAATGAAGGATTAATTAAATTAACCCAGTTTAGTGAAAAGGTTATGGAGGATGTGACAAGGAAAGAGAAAGAATGAATTAAAAATGATAAGGATAATTGACTAAATTAAATAAATTGATTAATTTATTTAATTTAGAGGGGAAATGGTAAAAGATAAAGTATTTAATTAAATAATTTTGGGAACCTTAGGGAAAAGGGACAATATTAATTAAATGTGTCATTTAATTAACATAGATGGATTAGATGAATAAATGATGGGATTATGACCATATGAAAGTGGTCAAATTTAGGTGTCTACATTTTGCCCCTCTTTGAGATGGTGTTATGAAGTAGCATCATTTCAAAGAAAATTAAAATATATCACTTAGAAAAAGATGGTTAGATTAATGAAGATGCCCTAGTCATTCGAGTGACTAGGAGGAAAAATGATGGGAGTGAAGATGAAGATTAGGGATTAGGATGTCCCCTCGAGAGGACATGCGGGTTCAAGAGAACATGAGTGTTCTCTCAAAATGGATGAGAGGATGAAAGGGTATATGAGGAAGGTAATGCAAAATGATGGATGAGATATGATGAAGAGATAGATTCAAGGACCAATATAACATTGCCCCAGCCAATCTACAAGCCAGGATGGATTGATGGTTGATGAGGGAATGATATCCCAAAACAACACAAGGATAGGGAAGGGTACAACCCGATGAGAGTGTTGTTGACGAGGGAAGGATACATCCCAAAACAACACAAGAATAAGGAAAGATATATCCCATTGATGATGATGATGATAGTGTTGTGGATGAGGGGAGGATACATCTCAAAACAACACAAAAGGATAGGGAAAGATACATCCCGATGATGATGATGATGATTGGGTCAAGGCTTGTAGCAAGGCTGGGAACAAGACCAAGGGTGTGATGAGAGATGATTTGTGCGAGATTGAATGGATGGAGATTGGATGGAGATGGGAGATGAAGATGATTGAGGTAAAGATGCAATGTAATGGAAGATGCAAGTTGCCATTTTCGGAGCACTGATTTTTGCTATAGCATAAGACACCAGGCACCAGGGTATGTAGAACCAAGGCGGATTAGTGTCAAATGCATACAAAAACACAACAAACAAGAAGGCTATCCCAACACCCCAAAGTCACGATGAATCTGGTCGGGCCAGGTATTGGGATAACCACAAGCATAAAAGGATGCCCCAGTGTAACGCAAGACCATGGGGATCTTGGTGGATACTACGTGGGACAACCAAGAAGACAGAAACAGACAAAAAGATCAAGATATGCCCCTATGTTAACGAGTCAAAACACACCATAATATGATAGATCATGGCGGCCTTGGCAAGTGATGATAGGGAGCTCAAATGATAAATAAAATGTCAAAAGCATCAAAAGATCACAATCAAATTCGAAACATCCTTTGTCATAGGATCAAGATGATGGATGGGGTTGATGGGGTCTGTGAGGAAGGATACATCCTGTTGAAACCAAAGATGGAGGATAGATTGGTTGATCGACATGATGCGGGATATCTAAAACCGATTGGATCTCGGGATACTGGTGGCCTTTGTTTATAAGCACCAACTAAGATAGGGACATACTTGATGACATGACAAGATGATAGGACGACAAGATAATAAAAACCCTAAAGACCTAGGGGCTCAAGGGTTGATCAAAGATCAACCTTGCCTACGTGAAAGCGTAGAGCCCTCGTAGTTCGATAAAAGACCATAGATAAAAGCGGAGAGAGGACAATGAAGACCATACGGAAAAACGCCCAAGGGGCGGATCCAATGATCGACCTTGCCCACGTGAAAGCACAAGGGCAACGTAGTTCGACACAAGGCCAAAGACAGACGATGGAAGAGGACAAGACAGACAAAATATAGAACCCCGGGGGCGGATCAAATGATTGACCTTGCCTACGCGAAAGCACAGGGGCAACGTAGTTTGACACAAGGCCAAAGACAGATGATGGAAGATGACAAGACAGATAAAAGATAGAACCCCGGGGGTGGATCAAATGATCGACCTTGCCTACGTGAAAGCACAGGGGCAACGTAGTTCAACACAAGGCCAAAGACAGACGATGGAAGAGGACAAGAGAGACAAAAGATAGAACCCTGGGGGCGGATCAAATGATCGACCTTGCCTACATGAAAGCACAGGGGTAACGTATTTCGACAAGAGACCGACGACGGACAATGGATAAGGGAGGATGAGATGACCAGGATAAATGGATAAAAGGATGGAGCGGATATGATGAGCCAGGATGAAATATTCCGAGCCAAATTTTTTTGTTTTTTCAATTTACAAATTACAACCAATGCACTCGTTAAGGTTAGCAGCTAAACCAAAATGATGTTGAAGCAACTCTAACCAGAATGTACACCAGGATCCCGATGTGGGCAAGGTGTGAGCATTGGTCAGAGGATCTTAATCAAAATTCTTATGCAAGAACTCTAACCAAGAATGGCGCCGATGATGGCGAGCATATGGTCAGAAGGTCTTCTACACTAAGTACTGAAAAGGAACTCGACACCAAGTATGTGCTACCCAATCCAGTATGGAGTTGAGGCGACCATATGGCAGAGTATTACAAATTACAATGCTTGAGAGAAATAGCTGAAATGCTGAAAGCACTCAACACCCAGAATGTGCTTTCTAATCCAGAGTGGAAAAGTAGCTACCATAGGGCGGAGGAAAATTGAATACAATAGCAAATACGGACCGTAAAGCTGAACATTACAAACTATGATGAGCAAGAATAATTATACTGTCAGTACTACTGCCAGTTTACAATATGAAGGATAATATCTTGCTAGAAATGTGAATCAACATATAAATCAAGCTACAATAATATGTATTGAACTTCCTTTACTGAATAATAAAGATTAGATCTGAAAGTGCACTTAACAGACCAACCTCTAATTCTAATTTATGACAGTCCAGATTTCTGTGTGCACGAGCAACAGCCCTGTATTTCACAAATCCACTCACAACTTGCTCAAAACTTAGCCAAATTCCACCAAACGAATTACTGTATGATCCTACTATGATGGCGACCAACTGAGAACACTGAAACTCACTCAAATGACTAATTATTTAATGCACGAAATTCAAGGCAGATCTGAACAGTACGGCCCAGCAAGAGGGTGACTTTGCATTTAAAAATTGAAGACTCTTCTAAAAATTCTATAACTTAGGACAAAGGGGCACCTGGCCAAGACAGAGAGAATGGAACAATACCCAAAAGCAATATTTTTGTATTTTCTGATTTACGAGTAAAAACACAAATCTGTTGTAGCTAAAATGCAAGTCTGGAGAATCTCTAATATGCAAAAATCAGAAACTAAAGAGTCACAATGCTGATTACAATGCACAAATCCCAATGAAACTCACAAAACTATACTAATTCACCACTATTTGCTGTGTTGCAAGCAAGAAGCAATGCCCGAGCTAGGAGGCCTTCATTCCTCGAAGCAATCCAATACCATTCCGATAGAGTAACAATACTGTAGACAAAAGATAATGAATTGAGGATCAAAGTCTTCCTTTTATAATTTTCAGTTGACTCTTCTCGAAACCCTAACCTTCTCTTGAGAATCAAACCCTAATCCTTCAACCAATGGTGTCCTTTCCTTCTAGCTGCAATTTTGACTTTTAATTATTAAATTATTCCTTCATTGAAGATGGCATCCACTTTTGCTTGGGGAATAAATCTTTTAATAAGAAATCTAATCAATTCCTTTAATGAGGCGCCCACCCATAAAGAACCTCTTTTAAAAACAACTTAAAGTAAAGTTGCTAGGCCAAGGGTCAATGTTAAAATATAATATTAAACATAACTTCTTCAAAATAATTCAGCTTATCACCTCAAACTGCATCTCGAGGCCAGAATCTGAATACGCCAATTGAATTAGCTGAAGAGGAAAGTCAATTGCCTGAGACCAACCTGTTTACTGCCCAGAATAGAATTTACTAAAAATAGTAGATTCCTGAAGATGCTCAGAATGCCCAGAAGAACATACCACTGCGAAGCTCTTTGAAAACCCAGAAAGAATCCGCCATTGAAACAACCAACTCCGAGCAAGAACTTCCATCAAAATAGGAAACCCTAATTTTACCTTTCGACTAGCCTACGGGTCTCCGGAATAGGCCAATGGTCACTGAAAAGATCAGGCTTGAGACGGGGACATTACAGTCTGCCCTCCCCAAGATTGCTTGTCCTCAAGCAATTGCAAACCTGGATGCTGTAGAACATCATCACTCTCCCAAGTTGCATCCTCCATAGGCAAATTTTTCCACTTCACCAAGTATTCTCTGATTGTTCTTTTCCTCAAAGAACGTTCTCTGAAATCAAGTATCTCCTTTGGAATTAGAACCAACTGTCCTTCTTCATCCAAAGGTGGCAACTGTGATGAAGCAACCACATTATGTCCAAGAGCCTTCTTGAGGCGAGACACGTGGAAGACATTGTGTACTCTGCTATCAGAAGGTAGCTCCAACTCATAAGCTACTGCTCCAACTTTTTCTGATGACCCTAAATGGCCCATAGAAGCGAGGTTTGAGCTTCTCAGCTCCACTCTTCTTGAGAGTAGACTGTCTATAAGGTTGTAATCAGAGATAAACCATATCCCCAACCTCGAAAGAATGCTCAACACGCCTCTGATCAGCATACATCTTCTACTGATTCTATGCAATTTGCAGATTATTCTTCAATGATTTCATGATGTCTTGACTTTGCTGCAACAAGTCCTTAGCTTGAGGTGCTTTGCTATCACCAAACACCAAATCGGAAAAGCTAGGTGCTTCATACCCATAGAGAGCCAAGAAAGGAGACATCTTAATTGACATATGAAAGGAAGAATTATAACAGTACTCCCCTATGTGAAGCCACTTAACCCACGCTCTTTGCTGCTCCGACACATAGTTTCTCAAGTAGCCTTCCAACCCCTCAACCACCCTGTACCTTTCATCATGAAAAGTACCCTCAATAATGTTGGTTGCAAACTGATTTTTGGCATAATCAGCAAGCAACATGTCCCTCCAATCCGCAGAAAGCTCACACAATGAGCTAAGATGGGGTCTCCTTGACAGAGCATCGGCCACAACATTATTTTTCCCTTTGACATACTCAATGTCAAAGTCGTAAGCTTGAAGCTTACTCACCCACTTTTGTTGCCTCTCGTTCAGATCCTTCTGATGCATGAAGTGTTTGAGGCTATTGTGATCAGTCTTGACCACGAACTTGTTTCCCACCAAGTACTGCTTGAACTTGGCTAATGCATGCATAATGGCAAGCATTTCCTTGTCATAGATACAGTATGTTCTTTCAACACCCCTCAGTTTTCTTCTCTCAAATACAATAGGATGTTTGTCTTGCATTAAGACAGCCCCAACTCCTTCACCGGATGCATCACATTGTAGCTCGAAAGGCTTGGAAAAATCCGGGATAGCCAGAACCGGACAAGAACTCATGATCCTCTTAAACTTGTCAAAAATAGTTTGAGCCTTTTCTGACCAACAAAAAGCTCCCTTTTTGGTGAGATCAATAAGAGGAGCAGCATTCTGTGAGTAACCTTTTACAAACCTCCAATAAAAACCACAAAGACCCAAAAAACCTTTCAACTGAGTCAAGTTTTCAAGGGGTGGCCAATCAACTACTGCCTTGATCTTTTCAGGATCCACCTTCACTCCCTCAACACTGATTATGTGGCCAAGGTATAGTAACTCCTCCATTCCAAATTCACATTTGGATGCTTTTGCGAACAAGCTCTCCGATTCCAGGATGCTAAGCACTTCCTCCAAGTGCTTGAGATGATCCTCCCAGGTCTTACTAAAAATCAAATTATCATTGAAGAATATTAACACAAACCTTCTCAACTACTTCTGAAAAACTCGATTCATACATGACTGGAAGGTAGCAGGAGCATTAGTCAACCCAAACGGCATGACTAGAAACTCAAAGTGGCCATAGTGGCATCTGAAAGTTGTCTTCTCAACATCAGATCCCCTCATTCTAATCTGGTGGTAGCTCGATCTCAAATCGATCTTCGAAAAGAACTTGGCTCCATGTAGCTCATCAATGAGCTCATCTATCCGTGGAATGGGGTATCAGTTTTTGATGGTGCTTTGATTCAATGCTTTGATTCAAAGCACGATAGTCCACACACATGCGCATGGTACCATCCTTCTTCTTCACAAGAACCACTGCTGAAGCAAAGGGGCTCTTGCTTGGGCGAATGAAACCCATCTCCAAGAGTTCGTGAATATTTTTCTCAATATCATCCTTCTGCTTCTTAGGGTACCGATATGGAGTTGTAATAACTGGTTTAGCTCCTTCCTTGAGCTCTATGATATTCTCTGAACCCCGTTCAGGTGGTGGTCCAGGAGGTAAATCAGCAAATACCTTGCTCTTCTTTGTGAGTAAAGACTGCACATCAGGAGGATAGTCTCTCTTAGTGTCAACCGGACTAGCAGAAAGGATCATACATTCTGCAGCCCACTCAACTTGATCATGACGAACCAGCCTTGCCATTCTCTTGAATGACACAACCCGAGGACCCCCATTGGACATTCCTCTTAGTACTACCCTCTTCCCATCAGATTGAAACTTAAGCTCCATAGTTTGCAGATTTAAGGAGATCTCTCCTAGTGAACGCAGCCATTGAATGCCTAAAACGACATCCGTATCTCCAATGTTAACCACATAGAAGTCGTCCTTGAATTCATAGTTTCCCAATTGCATAGTCATGTTTGAGATCTTCTTGGTGCATGAGATGTGGAATCCATCATCAACCATGACCTTGAAGCCTTCAAACTCTTCTATTTGCAGCCCCTTCTTTGCCACCACAACTTCATCAATGAAGTTATGTGTTGCTCCGGTGTCAATCAAAGCAACTATTCGCTGCCCCTTAATCATCCCTCGAACCTTGAAGGATTCATTTCTTTGAAAGCTCGAAAGTTGAGCCAAAATAACTCCACTTTCTTTTTCATCTTCAGACTCTTCTGGAACTCTTTCCATTTCACTATCTTCAAAATCAGATTGCTGGTCTGAAAAATCAGAATCACTTTCACCAGCTGAACAGTACTCAATCTGATTAAATTTAACTCCCTTTGGACAAACATGATCTTGAGACCATTTTTCCCTACACCGGAAACATAACCCCTTTCTTCTGAGTTCATTCACTGTCTCTGGATCCAATCTTGTGACATGAGGATTATGCTGTTTGAACTCCTTGTGCTGAGGTCTCGAAGGAGGTCTTTGATGAGGTCTTTTTCCTTTATCTCCTTTGTGAAAGGGTGGATTGGATTGAAACTTTGCCTTAGGAGCAGCCCACTCCATGTTTCTTGCCTTCTTCATGGCCTCCTGTAGGGAGGGTGGATCAAAAGCTTTAATCCATCCCTTGAGTGGTTCCATCAATCCTTCACTGAAAAGGATCACCAATCGCCTCTTCGTGATTCCAGTGACCATGACTGAGAGTCTTTGGAACTCCGCTATGTAGGCATCAACTGTGCCATACTGCCTCAACTGCGCCAATTCTTTGAAATGAATTTCAGGATCCTTTTTCTCAAATCTCTCGATGAGCCTATTGGTGAACTCATCATAAGTTGTGATACACCGATGACCCAAGGTAACTAGGTCATGGTACCACCACTCGTGCGCCACCCCATCAAGGTGTAACGTAGAAAACTTGATCGCCTCTTCTTCTGCCATGGGTTTGAGAGCTAGATAGTTATCCAGCTTCTGTATCCAAGCTCGGGCTGAACTGTTATCACTCCCGTCATAGTGTGGAAGTATAACCTTGTTGACAGTTTGATACAAGTCCCCTTGCACTAGTGTTCTTCTTTGCTCATAATGTCTCCCTTGTCCTTTATTCTTTCTTTTATGATCCATAAAGTCATTATAGGACATATCCATCTTGATGTCGTTACGGAGAGAATCATACTCCGCACGGCCAAGCCTCAACTGCTCCACAAATGAAGCATTTTCTTCAGGATCTGGCTGAGTGTTTACAGGTGCCAAGAAGGTGGGTTTGAATGGCCTGGAAGAAATATATGTGTTGTTTGAAGTATGCTGAGCAGCATGTCCATCATGCTGGTTGGAAGCACTGTGCTCTCCTCTATGCCTAGTGTTGTTCTGTGGAATGGTGTTCTAGCCCACTTTCCCCATCATGAGCGATACCATATCCATTAAGGCATCCATCTTTCTTTCAAATCTCTGTCCCGGACTGATGGATCTCTCTCTTCTCTTTCCACTATCATCTCTGTTGCTGGTAACCCTCTCGTTACCCCCAACTGATCTCTCACCTTCTGCCATGTTTGTTTCCTGAGAAGACTCCCAATGAGCCCTTAAGACTTCTGAAGCTATCTGACCTTCTGGAGCCTGATAGGGTTGGAACTGTTTTCCAACCTTCTTGTCTTCCCTTGCAATGTACCTCTTTTCTTTGTCACTCATAGACAGTTTGTTCACAGGATGGCAAGATCTTGGCTCTGATACCACTGAAATATTCCGAGCCAAATTTTTTCGTTTTTTCAATTTACAAATTACAACCAATGCACTCGTTAAGGTTAGCAGCTAAACCAAAACGATGTTGAAGCAACTCTAACCAGAATGTACACCAGGATCCCGATGTGGGCAAGGTGTGAGCATTGGTCAGAGGATCTTAATCAAAATGCTTATGCAAGAACTCTAACCAAGAATGGCGCCGATGATGGCGAGCATATGGTCAGAGGGTCTTCTACACTAAGTACTGAAAAGGAACTCGACACCAAGTATGTGCTACCCAATCCAGTATGGAGTTGAGGCGACCATATGGCAGAGTATTACAAATTACAATGCTTGAGAGAAATAACTGAAATGCTGAAAGCACTCAACACCCAGAATGTGCTTTCTAATCCAGAGTGGAAAAGTAGCTACCATAGGGCAGAGGAAAATTGAATACAATAGCAAATACTGAGCGTAAAGCTGAACATTACAAATTATGATGAGCAAGAATAATTATACTGTCAGTACTACTGCCAGTTTACAATATGAAGGATAATATCTTGCTAGAAATGTGAATCAACATATAAATCAAGCTGCAATAATATGTATTGAACTTCCTTTACTGAATAATAAATATTAGATCTGAAAGTGCACTGAACAGACCAACCTCTAATTCTGATTTATGACAGTCCAGATTTCTGTGTGCACGAACAGCAGCCCTGTATTTCACAAATCCACTCACAACTTGCTCAAAACTTAGCCAAATTCCACCAAACGAATTGCAGTATGATCCTACTATGATGGCGACCAACTAAGAACACTGAAACTCACTCAAATGACTAATTATTTAATGCATGAAATTCAAGGCAGATCTGAACAGTACGGCCCAGCAAGAGGGCGACTTTGCATTTAAAAATTGAAGAGTCTTCTAAAAATTATATAACTTAGGACAAAGGGGCGCCTAGCCAAGACAGAGAGAATGGAACAATACCCAAAAGCAATATTTTTGTATTTTCTGATTTACGAGTAAAAACACAAATCTGCTGTAGCTAAAATGCAAGTTTGGAGAATCTCTAATATGCAAAAATCAGAAACTAAAGAGTCACAATGCTGATTACAATGCACAAATCCCAATGAAACTCACAAAACTATACTAATTCACCACTAGTTGCTATGTTGCAAGCAAGAAGCAATGCCCGAGCTAGGAGGCCTTCATTCCTCGAAGCAATCCAATACCATTCCGGCAGAGTAACAATACTGTAGACAAAAGATAATGAATTGAGGATCAAAGTCTTCCTTTTATAATTTTCGGTTGACTCTTCTCGAAACCCTAACCTTCTCTTAAGAGTCAAACCCTAATCCTTCAACCAATGGCGTCCTTTCCTTCTAGCTGCAATTTTGACTTTTAATTATTAAATTATTCCTTCATTGAAGATGGCGTCCACTTTTGCTTGGGGAATAAATCTTTTAATAAGAAATATAATCAATTCCTTTAATGAGGCGCCCACCCATAAAGAACCTCTTTTAAAAACAACTTAAAGTAAAGTTGCTAGGCAAAGGGTCAATGTTAAAATATAACATTAAACATAACTTCTTCAAAATAATTCAGCTTATCACCTCAAACTGCATCCCGAGGCCAGAATCTAAATACGCCAATTGAATCAGCTGAAGAGGAAAGTCAACTACCTGAGACCAACCTGTTTACTGCCCGAAATAGAATTTACTAAAAATAGTAAATTCCTGAAGATGCTCAGAATGCCCAGAAGAACATACCACTGCGAAGCTCTTTGAAAACCCAGAAAGAATCCGCCATTGAAACAACCAACTCCGAGCAAGAACTTCCATCAAAATAGGAAACCCTAATTTTACCTTCCGACTAGCCTACAGGTCTCTGGAATAGGCCAACGGTCACTGAAAAGATCAGGCTTGAGACGGGGACATTACACAAGATAGGCCGTGCGGATGGGATGGTCGATATGTTGGATGTGGGTTATGCGAAGCTCATGGATGGGATAGTGATCTAGATTAGTAGAAGATGAATTGGGAGGATGAGAGGATGGATGGATGAGGGATGAAAAGGGAGGAGATAGTAGGATGGATGGAATTGGATTGCATGGGGGTAGCCTGTAGCTAGATACCAATGACAAGGGATTATGAGAGGGAAGGAAAATGGATGGATTGATAAAGATGGGGAGATAGAAAGATATTAGGATAGGTGGATAGAGGGAGAAAGATTTGGAAGGATGCAAGATGGATGGATAAATGGGTGAAGAAATAGAAAGATGTTAGGATGGGTGGACAAAGGGATAAGGATTTGGAAAGATGGATAGGAAGATAAGGATAGGGAGATGGATTGGATGTTTAGATAGATGAATGGGGAGATAAGGATGAAAGGACGAAAAAGGACTAGTGGATGAGAGGATGGAAGATAAGGATTTGTTAGATGGAAGGGCGTATGGATGGATGGATGGATGATATCTCCAAGGGCTCTATCGCAAATAAGGCGATGCCCCCACTCTAGATGTGTCATGCGTGACGAGGTAAGAGGGATAGCAGGATGGGTGGATAAATGAGTGAGATGGACATGGATAGGAGAGGTAGATAAGGAAGGGAGATGGATGGTGGCAGGATGGGATGGATGAGGAAGTTAGATGGATGTAGATAATAGGCATGGATTAGAAAAGTAGATGGGGAGGATAAGGAAAATGATAGTGGATGAGGGGAAAATATGCCAAGAGATGTCCAAAGCATGTATATATATGTGCCCTTGTCTTTATCAAGATCACAAGGAAGATGGAGGGACTGGGATATGAATGGGAGATGATGGATAAGTTGTGGAAGGTAGGCAGATGTAGGAGATGGAGGAAAGGAATGCGTAGGTGGAAGTTGCCCCGAATTGTGGAAGGAGATCAGATGGGGGATTTACACATGACGCCTATTTGCCAGGTTTTCATCATGGTACTTATCCAAGGTGCTTGTTTGTCAAGTTTTCACCATTGGATGAATGATTTTCTCTTTACTATTTTCTTTTTGCTCTTTTGTTTTTGCTCTTCTTTTTTTTTGATTTTTTTGACTTTTTGGACTAGGATATGGGTGAAGAAGGATGATGATATGGATTCATAAGACATATGATAAATTGGATGGATGAAGGACTCAAGCATCAAGTTAAATATGAGGTAATAAGAGCCCATGTGTAAAGCGACTATTCAGATGTTGGTACAACCTTATGAGAATGGATGAATTATGCAAGAGGATGGATTAAAGGAAGTTGATGAGGGAGATATGAGGGATAATGGATGGGATATTGAAAAGTGTATGGATGGAATGATGGAGTGGATGTGTGATGGGGGAAGGTGTTCAAGACCAACATTGGCACATGTGGTAGATGTGAAATGATAGGAGGTTTGATGGGTGGAGAATGTGGCGATAATGGAGGCATTGGGATAGTGAATTTTGGGACATAAGGACCCAAAACAAATTTAGGAGATGGAGGATGTGAATTAGTAGCTTTGGGCATAACAACTTTGGATGTCGTCATGGATTTTCCATGTGAAGGTATTGCCTCTTTTGACTTTGGGATCCACATGGTTTTGATTTTTGCATTGGTGGGCCTTTGTGGCCTATGTGTTTGATTTGGCTTTTGGATTTGATTTTTCTTTTCTGCAACATGTATTTTGAAGGGGACATGAGGAGCTTTAGATTCATGTGGATGTTTTGATTTATGCATTGTTGCTTTGGCATCCGAAGTGATTTTAGTAGCAATGGGATGGCTATGAGGAGATGGATGATACAGAGAAGACGTGGATGGAGTGATAGAGGTAGGCTTGTGATGATGGTGTGTGAATGGAGGATGCAAGATAGCATGCATGGATGGGTGCCTTTGTTGATCCTAATTAGGGTTTATAAATTTAGGAGTTATTATGGTGGATGGAGGGACATAAGGGCCCAAAATAAATGTAGTAGATGGTGGATGGAGGCACATAAGGACCCAAAATGGACTTAGAGGATGAAGGAGGAAAATGGATGGTTGTTTTGCAGTAATACGATGGGGGAGGAGGGATGGCGACAAAGGATTTGGTAGAGCGATAGGAAGTGCCTCTCATTCCTTTGGAAGAGGCTCACTTAGAATGTATGGAGGTTGTACCAACATTTTTGGTTTGTGAGTCTTGGGAGATATATCCAAGACCGTGCACACCTGGATGTTCTTTGACCTAATGGGCTCTAACATTCCTTTCTCATGAAGGCCTAAACCATTTCCTTGATAGTTCATGTTCTCGAGCATGTGATCTATGGTAGGATTCTTATTCTTTTGGAAGCATGATACGAGTGCGTTAGCAGGTGGAGGAGGAAAGGTGGTGCATAGACTATTTTTTTCTCTTTCAAGAA
Organism: Sequoiadendron giganteum; assembly: GCA_007115665.2. NCBI lineage: Eukaryota > Viridiplantae > Streptophyta > Pinopsida > Cupressales > Cupressaceae > Sequoiadendron > Sequoiadendron giganteum. The sequence goes on along the minus strand of CM021108.1, from coordinate 637,247,568 downwards.
GACCACCATGGACGCATGTGATGTTACCAAGGTGATAAACAGGTGGTGTTGGGATGGCAGGCAATGATGGAGATGAGGGGAGAGCAACATCTTGATTGGGAGGAGGAGGTGATAAGGGATCGAGAGAGGAATTAGGAAGTATGATAGGATCTGGATTTAGGGTAGTGGATGATAAGGGCTCATGAAATGGAGTGATTGGATCTTGAATGCAAAGGGGGTCATGGGATGGAGTGGATGAGCTAGTGTGATCTTGAGATAGGGTGGATGGGAGGAGAGGATCATGACTTGGTTGAGGATATGGATCATGAGATGAAATGGACGGAAGACTATGATCTTGAAATAGAGTAGACAGGATGGTAGGATCTTGAGATGGGGGAGGGGATATGTCTACAGGCTTTAGATCGAGCTCTTGGCATGGCTCAGCTTGTGTAGGAAGCATGATGAGGGAGGAGTGTTGGAGATGGAAGGACAAAGGATTCATGAAGGTCATGGGATTGAAGTTCAGTAATATGAGGACTAGGAGGACTAGTAGAAGATGGGGATTTAATGGATTGGATGGGTTTGACGGGTTCAACCGTTTGGACGGTGTTAGGAATGGTAAGGGGAGTGATAGGTGTTGGATGGAGGAGAGCCTCATCAGTAGTGACCGTACATGATAGAGTGGGAGGGCATTGTGCCACAACATCAAGATGTGGATTTGGGGATGTCTTTTCGGTCATGAGTCCTTGGACGACATCTGGAAGGGATGTAGGATTAGGTGGGGTGATGGAGGTATAGGGATGGTTGGAGACTAGGATTAGGGATTGGTGGATTAGGGTTAGATGAGGGGATGGGAATGGATGGAGGATTAGAGATTGGTGGATTAGGATTAGACATGGGGATGGGATTGGATGGAGGACTAGGAGGAGATGGAGGATTAGGGTTAGGGATTGAAGGAGTAGATGAGTGAATGGGTGGATTAGATGGAGGATTATGATTAGATGGGTGGATGGGATTGGATGGAGGACTAGGAGGAGATGGAGGATTATGATTAGATGAGTGGATGGGTGGATTAGGACTAGGAAGAGATGGAGGATTATTATTAGAGGAGTGAATGGGACTAGATGGAGGACTAGGAGTAGTGGGAGGATTAAGATATAATGTGGTGAAAGGGGAGTGATGCAAGAGGATGCAGATGATGAATTAAGATAGGGGGATGTAGATGTTGGATTAGGTTGGGGAGATTGGGATGATGGGTGATAGTAGGAAGATGTGGATGATGGATTAGGATAGCAATATGTGGAGGCTGGATTAAGGTAGGGATATTGGGATGGGGGATTATGGTAGGAAGGTGTGGATGTTGGATTAGAACAGGAAGATTGAGGTGGTGAACTACCATAGGAAACCATGTACGATGGGTTGGCATAGAAGGATATGGATGATGGACTAGGATAGGAAGATTGAGATGGTGGATTAGAATAAGAGGAATATTGGGATGGTAGAGTATGATAGGAATGCGTGAGTGATGGATTACGATGGGAAGACTGGGATGTGGGATTAAGGTAGAGGTGATGATAAGGATAGGAGTATGGGGATGGTGGATTACTACAGGAGGATGTGGATGTTGGATAGGATAGAGGTGGAGAGGGAGGACATGATGAATATGTCGATGGTGAGGATGTTGGATATCCCTTGTCAAGGGTATCATAAGGACTGTTATTAGATGTGGATGAAGGCATGGAGGGATAGTTCGGAGAAGTGATTGGATTGTGGGAGGCGATTGGAGAGAGCTTGCTAGCAATGATTGCGTCAAGGGGATCTATATAACACTCTTCGTGATCAACTAGACTTCTGTTATCGTCATCAACGTAGTTAGGATTCCCCTTGACTACTATTATTGGCTAGGCGAGAGGGGGATAAGGATTCATGATGGATACGAATTGGAACGATAAATAGGATGGATTGGAAGAAGGTGTAGGTGGACTAAAGCTCAAGTTGGGATATTGGATTAAAGCTCAGATTCAGATGATGGGATGTGGCAGGATCGGATGGTTGATTAGATAAGAGGATGAAACAGATACCCAGAACAAGAGAGCAGATGTTTAGAACGGGGAAACGGATACTTAGAACGGATGATCAACACTTAAAACAAGTAGATAGATACTTAGAATGGGTGAATGGATGCCCGAAGTAGGAGAATGACACTTAGAATGGAAAAATATGTTGTCGGAACGGGTGAACGGCTTCTCGGAATGGGCGAATAGCTAGTCGAAAAGAGGGAACAATTGCTCGGAATGAGCAAATGGATACTCGAAATAGATGGACTGATGGTCAGAATGGGTACTTCAGACAAGGGAACAACACCCGCAACGGCAAAACAAGTTGCTAAAATGGGTGAACAGGTAACGAGCGAAAGCTGAAAAAGGTTGTTTTGGAGGGCAGGGCCACCCCTTGAGGTCAAGGCCGCCCAAACAGAGAATGATGAGAAACAGGTCCAAAAACGGCCAAACGGGGTCCCGAAAATGTTTGGGAGGGCAGGGCCACCCAAACAGAGGTCAGGGCAACCCCTTTGGAAGGCAAGGCCGCCCAAACAAAGAATGATGAGGAACAGGTCCAAAAACGGCCAAACGGGGTCCTGAAAAAGGCTGTTTGGGAGGGCAGGGCCGCCCCTTGAGGTCAAGGCCACCCAAATAGAGGTCAGAGTCGTCCCTTTGTAGGGCAAGGCCACCCCTTTGGAGGGTGAAGCCGCCCAAACAAAGAATGATGAAGAACAGGTCCGAAAATAGCCAAACGAGGTCTCGGAGAAGTCTGTTTGGGAGGGTAGGGCTGCCCCTTGAGGTCAAGGCCGCCCAAATAGAGGTAAGGGACGCCCCTTTGTAGGGCAAGGCCACCCCTTTGGAGGGCAAGGCCGCCCAAACAAAGAATGATGAAGAACAGGTTCGAAAACAGCCAAACGGGGTCCCAAAAAAGGTTGTTTGGGAGGGCAGGGCTGCCCCATGAGGTCAAGGCCGCCGAAATAGAGGTCAGGGCCGCCCCTTTGTAGGGAAAGGCCACCCCTTTGGAGGGCAAGGTCGACCAAACAAATAATGATGAAGAACAAGTCCGAAAACAACTGAACAGGGCTCCAAAAAAGGTTGTTTGGGAGGGCAGGGCTGCCCCTTGAGGTCAAGGCTACCCAAACAAAGGTCAGGGCCGCCCCTTTGGAGGGCAAGGCCACCCAAACAGAGGTCAGGGCCGCCCCTTGAGGTCAGGTCCGCCCAAACAGAAAAAATGTGGTTGAATTTTGACTGGAACAGGCCAAACAGCTAGGCAACGGTGCTCGAAATGAGCGAATGGATACTCGGAATGGACGGGAAAATGATCAAGATGGATAGTTTGGTACCCCGGATGAGGAAACAACACTCGAAACGAGGAAATAGGTTACTGGAATGGGTGAACAGCTTCCCGAAACAGTAAAAATGGTTGTTTTGAAGATCAGGGCCGCCCAAACAGAAAAGACTTAGCCAAAAACAGTCGATCAGACACCAAAACGGACCCAAACGGGGTCCCGGATAAAGCTGACCTCCAGAACGGCTAGTTGGATTCGCAAAATGGGTAAAAGACTACTCAAAACAATTGAACGTATGTAGGAGGCTATGGAACAACGCTCGAAATGAGAAAACGAGTTCCCAGAACAAGTGAACAGCTTCTCGAAGCAGGATCGTGTTAAAGATCAGACTTGGGTTGGATGAAAGCCCAGATTAAGATTAGATTAAAGCTCAGATTAGGATGATCGGATTAAGGCTCAGATTGGGATTGGATCGGAGCATGATAGGATTGATTTGAAACCAAGTTCAAGGGTTTTAAATAGAGGACGTAAGGTGTTGACAATCAAATTTTTGCCAGATTTGGCAGTTTTCAAAAATTATCAGATTTTGCCATTTTAGGAAACGTCATAGGTGTACCCTTGAGAGTCCAATTTTTTCCAAAACAATACCCAATACTAAGATAGGATGAATTGCCAACTAACATCCCAAATCTGAGACATGCATTCTGAGTTATTAACAAAAACGATTTTTCAAAAACTGAAAAAAAAAAACATTGAATTACGATTTTGAGGGTCCAGATGAAACTTTGAGGTCTCAAAAATGTGTCAAAATGGGATCCAATGGACTTTTAGTTGATTGGGAATCCACATGCCACCTCATAACGCAACCACCCATAAAATTTCAACCAAAACTCACATCCGAGTCAAAAGTTATGGCCTCCGAATTTTTTTGCATAAAAATCAAAACCCTCAAAACGAAGTCTAGATGATTGGGATGGATGATTTGATGATAGATATGGACTCTAATGATGTTTTAAGAAGCACCTATGTGTTTTAGTCGATGAAATGATGACTTTCAAAAAATGTTGATGGATGCTTGGAACGGTGAAACGACCACTCAGAATAGGCAAACAGCTTCCCAGGACGAGTGAACAGCTCGTTGAAAAATAATGGTTTTGAACCTAACTTAGTCAAAAACAGTGACAACAAAGGATGGAAACAAGAAGTAAAAAGGCCAAAGACTAATTGACAAGTACTGGTTTCTCACAAGAAGATAGTTCAAGCAACATAAGCCTAATTTTAGTGTTAAGGTATGGCCAACACGATCCTTTATCTAGGCTTAACAAGTTTGCTAGTGGCGTCCCCGATATACGCACAGTACGTGGGGCACAATCGTGAACACCAACCCATCTACAAGTGTGAGTCGGGAGCAGCCAGTGAGAGACTGGGAGCTCAGACCAACCCTTCATGTCTATCTAGGTATCACCCTAATTTCGACACTCCGCCAGACATGACGTGACTGGTTTGAGGTACAACTTTTGCCTCCCCCCTTTATATACCCCGTCGGTAACACGTGGTTGGAATCGTCCCTTGGGGTGATGAAATCCCCAAGCAAGTCCCACTAATAAATGAAAAAGGGATATAAAAATGGACTAAGTGGACTATGATTTCTCTTCACCCAGGATCGCCAAATGGCGCAAGGGGATTGGATACGTCAATAGTCCACTTCAAGCACAACAAGCAGATTCATTGACCCTTTAATTAGTCCTATGTTCCTATTTTAAGAAAAACAAGAGGATAAGACTAATTGAACATGTTTTTTCTACCTGCAAAACACTTGTTAGTAGTTTCGTTTTCTGTCTTTGACAAGCGAACCTGTAGGAAATAGTTGTCAGAAAAAAAATGGGAAACAATAGGAAAAAAGAAGTTGTCAGATCAGGGCCGCCCAAACATGAAACTTGAACAAAAGACTGTTAGAAAATAGATAAAAACAACAACAAAAAAGTCTGCTGCTAGGTCGAGGCCGCCCCTCCAGGTCAAGGCCACCCAAACATGAAACCTGTAAAAATAAACAGTTAGAAAATGATGAAAAACAACAACAAAAAAGTTTGTTGTTAGGTCAGGGCCGCCCAAACATGAAACCTGTCAGAAAAACTGTAAGAAAATGATGAAAAACAGCAGTAGAAAAGTCTGTTGTTAGGTCAGGGTCGCCCCTCCAGGTCAGGGCCTCCCAAACATGAAACCTGCAAAGAAAACAGTCAAAAAAATGATGAAAACAGTAGCAAAAAACTTTGGTGCTAGGTCAGGGTCGCCCCTCCAGGTCAGGGCCGCCCAAACATGAAATCTGCATAGAAAACAGTTAGAAAAATGATGAAAACAATAGCAGAAAAATCTACTGCTAGGTCAGGGCTGCCCCTCCAGGTCAGGGCCGCCCAAACATGAAATCTACACAGAAAACAGTCAGAAAAATGATGAAAACAGTAGCAAAAAAATCTGTTGCTAGGTTAGGGCCGCCCAAACATGAAACCTGTCAGAAAAATGATAGAAACAGCAACAGAAAACTTTGGTGCTAGGTCAGGGCCGCCCAAACATGAAATCTGCACAGAAAACAGTTAGAAAAATATGCTGCTAGGTTAGGGCCATCCAAACATGAAACCTGTCAGAAAAATAGTCAGAAAAATGACAAAAACAACAACAGAAAATTATGGTGCTAGGTCAGGGCCGCCCCTCCAGGTCAGGACCGCCCAAACATGAAAACTGCACAGAAAACAGACAGAAAACAAAGAAAAACAATAGCAAAAAACTCTGCTGCTAGGTCAAGGCTACCCCTCCAGGTCAGGGCCGCCCAAACATGAAACTTGCACAAAAAACAGTCAGAAAACAAATAAAAACAGCAACAAAAAACTCTGTTGCTAGGTCAAGGCCGCCCCTCTAGGTCAGGGCCGCTCAAACAGAGAACCTGCGAAGAAAAACAGTCAGAAAACAGCAGAAAATAGTAGCAGAAAAATATGCTACTAAGTCAGGGCCGCCCAAACAGTGGACAAGGCCGCCCCTCTATGTCAAAATCTGCAAAAATCTTTAAAAAAAATAGCAACTGTTAGTACAAAAAGAAGACCCGTAACGTGGGTCCCACCGAGCGTGCTAGAAATGTGAAGGGGAAAAAGTGTGCTAATCTAAAATGCAAAATGAACAAGAATGCAAGAAGAACACAAACCACCTAACACCTCAAAATGATTAGCCTAGTTGGATTCAAAACAAAGCAATATAAAAATGCACAATACGATTATACCTTGTCTCAAATCGATCCTTTGGTTGGCCCTTTGATAGTTGATAATATGTGTGCTCCTTGATGGCAAGATGATGAAAAGTGATTGAAATGCAAAATGAGGATGTAAATGGCTAAGATGGATGGATATTGAATGAAAAATGATGTGATAACAACTTATGGAGGCTCAAATGACTAAAGATCATAAGTTGGCTAAGAATGCAATGACTAGATAGAAGATGCAAGATGTAAGATGTAAGATCCTTTAATGAAGGAAAAAAGAGGTTATTTATAGAAGAAGTTGAATTCAGTCAAGATTGAGCCACCATGGCCAAGATGGAGGGCTATAGTGAGTTGAGGACTCACAAGCCCTCACATTTGAACATGTGGCGAGTGAGTTGTCCAAAGGACAAGGTGAGATGGTAAGGGTACAAATGACATGGAAGAGGCCATGTGGTCCCAAGGTACTTGCTAGTGCCTTGACATGTGACTGATGTGACCTCTCAATGATCACATGGGGAAGGGGAAAGCTTTGGAGGAATACAAGTGAATTTTTAATTCACTTTTTGGAAGGAACCAAAGGGTAAGACAAGATTCCTTTAAAAGAGGTCCTTGTCCTTTGAGTACGATGTGACACATGAGATGTCATGGGGAAGACAAATGCATGGGAGGAATAAATGTGAATTTTTAATTCACATGGGGAAGAGGTCAACCCAAAAAAGGTAAGTACCAAGAAGGTTGACCTAAAGACATGTTAAAAGGGGTAAGTGATTAGGATTATGATTGTACAAACAAATGATTAGACTAATTAATGATGATTAGAGGCAAATGGCAAGTTATGGAGGATATGACATTAATCTTAATTAAGGATATGGACATCTTAATGAAAGATTAATTAAATTAACCTAGTTTAGTGAAAAGTTATGGAGGATGTGACAAGGAGAGAGAAATAATGAATTAAAAATGATAAGGATAATTGACTAAATTAAATAAATTGATTGATTTATTTAATTTAGAGGGGAAATGGTAAAGGATAAAGTATTTAATTAAATAATTTTGGGAACCTTAGGGAAAGGGAACAATATTAATTAAATGTGTCATTTAATTAACATAGATGGATTAGATGAATAAATAATGGGATTATGACCATATGAAAATGGTCAAATTTAGGTGTCTACACCTTTGTAATTAACTTGTCTCTATTCCCTCCTTTCTTCTTTGCCAACTATGTTGGTCCCCCTCATGCTATACATTAAATTGAAACATCCTCTCAATTTATTGATTTATTTGACCATATGATGCCCAATAGGAGATGGTCTTATATGGGGATGTGAGATTGTTGTCTTCCTTGTCATGTTGATTCAATCCTCTTAGTAGTGTGTGAAGAAAGGTCGAACATAGTAAAGATAGGACTGATTTCCAAATCCTCAGGAAGGTCAATCACATAAGAATTGTTATTTATCATCTTCAAAATCTTGCAAGGCCCGATTTCCTTCAGCTTTAATTTGTTGTATGTGCCTTGAGGATACCTCTCCTTTTGCAAATGTGCCCTAATTATTTCCCTTTCCTAGAAGATTCTTTCCCTCCTATGCAAATCAACATTTTTCTTATAGTATTCATCCATTGCCTACAATTTGTGCCAAACCCATTGATTTATCTCTTGAATGCTCCCTACAAAATGTGTAGCATTTCAATTTACTTGTGGGCTTATTGGTAGATGAATTAAGTCCACAATTCCTTTAAGATTTACAACATACATGATTTGAAATGTATATTTACATATAGACCTGCTATTGCAGGAATTATAAGAAAATTCAACTTGGGGTAGAACCAAACCCTATTGATTGGGATTGTCACCAACCAAACATCACAATAGGTTTCCTAGGTTCCTATTTACCACCTCTCTTCAGCCATCAGTTTGGGGCTCGTATCTTGAACTATACTGCAACCTACCATCCACTTTCTTCCACAAGGTTCTCAAAAAGTGGCTTAGAAATTTAGTATCCCTATTGTTAGTTATGGTTTTTAGAATACCATGCAACCTTACTTGCATCATTTGTCTTTTTACAAGGTATGAAGTGGCCCGTTTTAGAAAAAGAAGCTCATCACTACAAACACTAAATAATGTCCTCTTTGGGTATGTAGCAGCCCCAAGCCAAAAGCCATGGAAATATTGGTTCATAATTATTTAGGCATATATAGGCCTATATTTTTCTGTTGTCCTTTTTCCATTTGACAAACTTTGCAAGAAAAAACAAACCTATTCACATCCCTTCTCATATTTGGCCAAAAACAATTCGCTCTTCCAAAGTGTCTGCTCAACCCACTTGAGTGCTCCTCTCACCAACTTCTCTTTCTCAATTCAAGAGGAGTGCAAAGCTAGGATCCCTTAAACAAAAAACCATCAACTAATACATAGTCTTCAAAAGAATACATACTTGTATGGTCTTGACTCTTGACTACATAAAGCTCCATATATGTTGCCAAAGTATGCACGATTTGCATTTAATCTTTTATTTCCTGAAAACTAACCAACCCATTACTCATCACAATTACCAAGTGGTGTTTCCTACTTCATCCATAAGTGACTACATTAGTCTTACCCAGTCCTATGCCACACAATAAATTTGTAGGCCTACAAAAATGAAGCCCATTTGACATGTTTATGGGACAACTTAGCTCGTGACTTTATGCATTTTAAAGCTTGATTATCGGTAATCAAAAATAATTTCCTATGTAGAAGATAATGTCTCCAATATTTTAATTCTTGACTATATAGAGCTCCATATATCTTGCCAAAGTATGCACCATTTTCAATTAATCTTTTATTTTCTGGAAACCAACCAACCCATTTCTCATCACAACTAGCAAGTGGTGTCTCCTACTTAATTCATTAGCAACTAGTACTACATTAGTCTTACCCAGTCCTATGCCACACAATAAATGTGTAGGCCTACAAAAATGAAGCCCATTTGACATGTTTATGAGACAACTTAGCTTGTGCATTTTAGAGCTTGATTATTAGTCATCAAAAAGTATTTCCTATGTAGAAGATAATGCCTCCAATATTTTAATGCTTGTACAACAACATAAAATTCCTTATCATAAATAGTATACTTATTTTTTGCAACATTCAATTTCTCACTAAAAAAGGTCACAAGTATATCTTCTTGGCTTAACACTCCTCTGATAACTGCCTCAAATGCATCACACTCTATTGTAATTTCTTTCTCAAATTTTGGTATAATTTAGTGTAAATAATTGGTTCATTGTTCACGTGAAAGTAGTTGGAGGCTTGGAGCATTGGACAAGCCAATTGACATCAGTACTCACTCATATAAACCATTCTTGGTTTTGAAGGTGGTCTTCCACTCATCTCCTTGATGAATCTAAATTTGATGATAACCACTTTTGAGGACAACTTTGGAGAAGATCTTGGTACCTAACAAGCAATCTAATGTGCCATTCATTCTTGGCAATGGATATTGGTGCTTCACAATGATTTTTTTAATGTTTTAATGGCTCTAGAGTCCATACATAACCTCCATTTCCCTCCTTTTCTATGGGAGAGAAAGGAAGGTGTGGCATATGGACTCATGCTTTCCCTTACAAATCCCTTGTCCAATAATTCAGTAATTTGCTACCTCATTTCCTCATTCTCTAGAGGAGTGAATCTATAAGCAACTTGATTTGGGAGATTGGCAGCTTGATGCATCACGCTCTACTGTAATTTTTTTTCCAAAGCCTAGTATAGTTAGGCGAAAATACTTGAATTCGATGTTCGCTTGAAAGTAGCCATATCATTGGACAAGCCAAATGGCATCATTGCCCACTCACATAAACCGCCCTTCGTTTTGAAGGTAGTCTTCCATTCATTGTCTTTACGAATCTGAATTCAATGAATCATGTCCTCTTTGGGCATGTAGCAGCCCCAAGCCAAAAGCCATGGAAATATTAGTCCATAATTATTTAGGCATGAGTCCATATGCCACACCTTCCTATGGGAGAGAAAGGAAGGTGTGGCATATGGACTCATGCTTTCCCTTACAAATCCCTTGTCCAATAATTCAGTAATTTTCTACCTCATTTCCTCATTCTCTAGAGGAGTGAATCTATAAGCAACTTGATTTGGGAGATTGGCAGCTTGATGCATCACGCTCTACTGTAATTTTTTTTCCAAAGCCTGGTATAGTTAGGCGAAAATACTTGAATTCGATGTTCGCTTGAAAGTAGCCATATCATTGGACAAGCCAAATGGCATCACCGCCCACTCACATAAACCACCCTTCGTTTTGAAGGTAGTCTTCCATTCATTGTCTTTACGAATCTGAATTCAATGATAATTGCATTTGAGGTCAATTTTGGAGAAGATATTGGCACTTGAGAAGCAATCTAATATGTCATCCATTCTTGGCAATGGATATTGGTACTTCATAGTGATCTTTTAAAGGCTCTAGAATCCATACATAACCTTCATTTCCCTCCTTTTTTGGGGGAGAGAAAAGAAGCTATGGCACATTAAATCAGCTTTCCCTTACAAATCCCTTGTCCAATAATTGAGTAATTTGCTACCTAATTTCCTCATTGTCTAGAGGAATCAATCTATAAGCAATTTAATTTGGGAGATTTGCAGGTAAAATTAATGAATTTGATGAGTAGTGCCCTATAAGCTGGTAAATTTGATGGAGTTAAATCTGAATATTGACTTGCAATTTCTGCACTTCTAATGGAACCTCTTGCTGATTAGACTTTTCCTTTTCTCTAGAGTATAATAAAGATCAAATATCTCCGTTAGAGTCTCTAAAAAGTTCAGTCCTTCTAGCCCACTGTAAGCAAGGATAGAGCTACTGTTTTAGTTGAGCCTTCTTCTTTAGAAAGTTTCAAAATATGTTGCTTCTCCTCATTCTCACAACTCACAAGTATTTTCTCTGCCATGGTGGGCTACATTTCTGTCATATTACCAGGGCGGGCCTAGTAACAAGTGGCAAATATCCATAGGTACTACATCATGGAGTACCTTATCTTCCTAGGGCCTGTTATAAAAGGAAACAAAACAAGACTTGTCCACAAGCACACTTTGATCTTTCTTCAACCAAGAAATCTTATATGGTTTTGATTTATGAATACAAGAAAGATTCAACCTTTGTACCATTTTAGTACTTACGAAATTGTCTATTGATCCACCATGTATTTTCACTTTGCATACCTTTCCTTGACACTTGCATCTAGTCTAAAAACCATTCTTCCTCATCCAATCATAGTTTGTAGATGGCTTGTTTCCTTCCACCAAGGTCCTTCGTAGTATCATATTTTCTCCAGTTTCATCCTCTAGTGCAATGGCTTGTGGGTATTCTTCTACCAATATTGCTCTTTTTGAAGTTTTATGATTTAGTGGGAAGTCTTGAGCTTTGCGAGCTTCATTGTATATGAAGCATCGTAAGGGCTTTCACTCTTCAAAAGATTTTCATCATCCTCCCTTACCTCTAAAGCCATCCCTTCCTCTAAAGTCAGGTTTCACATTTCCCTTGGGCTCTTCTCCTTTGGAAGAACTTTCTTTTCTTTATTCAAAGTGCTATCACCCTTCTTACTTGCCATTTTCTCTTCCAATTTAGTTTTCCCTCTGCTTTTAAGGCATGTTCATATGCCTCATCCAAGGTACCTTGACTAAGGCTAGTTCATCTTGAAGCTAAAACCTTAGGACATTGACATACCTAGCTGCTGCTCGCTCTTCATTCTCTTTTATATTAGTTTGGATTTGCAACCTCGTGAATTGTTCTATATAACTTTGTACTAATTGATCCCTCTGCCTTAAGTTTTGAAATTCTCTAAATAGTTTTTGCTAATAGTCTGGAAGTCAAGAATCTAGCTCTTAGGTGCTTCAACATATTGGTCTACAGTCTGATTTTGTCCTTACCCTGTCTTTCTTAGTACTTAACAAATTCTCCCACCATAGAGCATCATGAACTTCAATTTTGAAGCTGCAATTTTCACCTTTTTATGGTCATCTTTATCATTGCCGCCCATCTCAAAATACCTCTCCAACCCTTGGACCCAGTCTATGAATAAATCTGGGGTGAATTCACCTTTAAAATCTGAAATTTCAACCTTCACTCTAGACCCTTGTTTGGACATAGCTTCAATTAACCTTCTACTGCCCTAGATGCATTGCCCAGGCTCTCTTGTTACCTTGTAAATCTTCAAAATTATCAGGACGTAGTTTGGCTTCAATGACATCTAATCTTCTAAGCCATTCTTCACCATTATTTTTCTATGGCCCTGCATTCCTTCTGCCTCTTCCTCCTCAATACAGATGGGTTCCCCTTTGGGTCATCTTTTTTTCATTGATACTAAATTGATGCAAACAAGCTCTATTGCTGTAAATTAAATAACCCTGAAAAAAGGTATAGAATTGAACACAGCAGAGTAGAAGAGAAATATAGTGTAGATGAGCAATACCAAACAGAAATCAAGAACAGCAGAATCAAAAGTGAAAATACAGTGAAGATAAGCAATACCAAACAATTATCAGAAAAAACAAAGAACTCTTATTGTTGGAAAATGAAAACTACAGAAACCATTTTATTTGTCCCCTCTAAGTCTGCCAAAATACCTCTATATGAACTGCTTGAAAAGCAACATACTAAAACCCCTTTTCTAGCTCCTCTCTGTACAGACCTATCACAGCTAGTCTCTTCCATCTACCAAACTATCGACACTTTTTTCTTTTTCCCCAAGAGACAGGGCAGTTTCTAACCACTACCATCGCCCCACCATCCTCCCCCTCCCCAGTTTCTCAACCAAACTAACAATATGGGAAGAGACATTTAGTTAGTCCCAGATCTGGTGGTGCATCGTGTTTCCACAACACATCAAATTGTCATATAATTTTCTTGGGAACTGTTGATGTTAGAACAGCTTCAGGCCTCTTCCTTCCAGCCACGACCTTGAAGAGATAAATTCAATATAGCCTATCGGCTATTTAATTTATCTAAGTCGATATTAATGTGAAGAGGCGATTCACAAGCAAACAATAAAAGATTAATTACTAAATAATAATTATATCCGCCACCCTTGAAGAGACGCGATTTTTCTGGAGGCCGACATCATGATCTTGAAGAGACACATTTCTTTTGGAGGCCGACTTCATGCCTTGAAGAGGCGCGATCTTTCTCTCTCCCTTGTATTTATATGAGTGATGATCATTCATTTGATCATCAAGTTTTATCATTCGCACCTAGAAGAAGTTCGCACCTGAGCAGTAGATCACCATCTTGTTCAGCAGATCGATTTCAAGGAAACATATTCATTTGTATTCTTGCATCTAGGAGAGGTGCGATTATTCATTATATCAAATTTGGCATTGCGTTGTGCCTGAGTTGTAAGCAGATTTCCGCTCCTTCTACATCAATATATAAGAGATATATTTGCTGGGTTTTTCTCACTCAGGTTGGAGGGTTTTCCCAGGGTATCTAGTTGTGTTCATTGTCTTATGTGCTGCATTTCTGTTTATTGAATTTCTGATCCTAAATCTAACAGGAACCACCAATAAAATACAATGTAGATTGACTCGATCATACATCAGAGAAACTACTTATATGAAAATAACTAAAGCACTCAATTAAGTACAAAGAAAAAACAAGTAACACTATCTACTAGCTTCCCTCTTGAAGCTCGGCGGGTCAACAGCTTTGCGTGTTTGACTCCAAATGGCAATGTTCCATCCCCAAGGATAACATCAATGTCTGTCTTCATGTCAGATAGTTCTCTAAATGACATTGCTAGACTCGGTGTTGGAGACACATCTCATACTCCATGATGATCAACATTGGATTGTAATTTTTGGTTAGCTATTTTGATACTTCCATCATGTTGTACGTGATTCTTTTTTTCGTGATATTCTATTTTCATAATATAGCTCACTAGAATCAGTTTGAGTGCTCCATTTGTCTATACTAATGTGGGTCTACTTGTATGGTCATCCTGGCCTATTTCAGTTATTTGTGTACACCAGTATAAATTTTTATATTATAGAAACTAATATTATAATTTATATTATTGTATATATGATTTTTCCTCCAATAGATTCTACAAAATGTCCACCAGACTAGTGAACATCATTTCATTTCATATGTTGTGGCATAAATTTAAGAAACATACATACCCATTGCAAAAGAAGCTCCATGGGCTGCGGAAGTCCAGTATTGCTGCACTTCTTTCCACTCACAGTCTCTAGGACAACCACTCCGTAGCTATAAACATCTGCTTTTTGTGTTAATTGGCCATGCACAGCATACTCAGGAGCAGTATATCCACTGTATTTAATAAAGAAATGTGAGTTTGCAAGATTCAATAATATTTAAAGTGTTACAATGCTAGCCTATGTCAGTAATTAAGAAAGAAATAATTTTTGCTATAGTCCACACATGGCAAAAGAATGGTAAAGGACAGTGAAAATATAGCTAGCTTAGAATAGACAAGAGGAGCACTTAATGCATTTCCAAAGGAAAAGTAAATCAGTGTAGTTAAGGACTTACATGGTTCCACCCACGCTGGTTGTAAGATGTGTCTTATCTTCAGGGAAAAGTTTGGCTAATCCAAAATCTGCTATTTTAGGTTGCAGGTTTTCATCAAGAAGGATGTTTGAAGTTTTAATGTCTCTGTGTACAATTGGAAAGTGAGAATGTTCATGCAAATATACAAGACCGTGAGCTGTGCCTGTTATTATTTCGAAACGATCTATCCATTTGAGACAAATTCCCCTCTCCCCTGTTTGTTTTCAGAGTTGCAGTCACCATGGAATGAGAATGTGAAATATTATACGTGGAAATCAAATTTTTAATGAAGTGAATTGAACTCATTACCAAACAAATGCTTGTCAAGACTCCTGTTTGGCATAAATTCATAAACTAGAAATCGTTCCTGCCCCTTACTGCAACACCCAAGCAAACGGATGAGATTTCTATGAAGAAAGCCACTAACGATCTTAATTTCTGTTAGGAATTCTTCCATAGCTTGTGTTGATTGTGTTACAAAGAGCTTTTTAACAGCAATCTCTTTTCCATCTTCAAGTGTCCCCTGCAAATAAGTTCATGGTTCATTCAGTAAAACATCTTCTAAATACCATTGCCTACTTGAAATTTAGCACCACCTCCTCCTACGATTATCTACCAATCTGAACAAGCAGATGGAAGAACATTGAATATCATAGAATTTCAGCGAGGTATGTGTATGCTATGTAACTAATGAGTAGTGTGAATGTAAAACACTGGAGAATTTACTGCTCTGGAAGGCAAGAAAGAAGGAAACTGTATTAACTTCCACAAATAATTGAAATAGGTCAATCCGATATCAAAACTACAAGATTAGAATAAGGAAGAGGTAAGACTCAGTGATTTACAATAAACTTGAGGAATAAAACAGAACTAATAGGGAAACACAAAAGGGTAGAAGAGTACAACCAGAGCAGTAGAAGAAAAACAAAATGAACTGTTTAGGCAGTCTACTGAACCTGCCATCGAAACGGTTAGGAGGAATTTAATAATAAAAGAAAAATCTGTTTTCATGTTTGACATAATTTTTGCATTAAGGTGTTATTTATACACGATCTAAGAAAATGGTCGAAACAGATTCCAGATATATGTACCGACCACTTAAAGTTTTACCTTATAAACTTCACCAAAGCCTCCTTCCCCAAGTTTGTTTGCAGCACAGAAGCCTTTAGTTGATTCTTGAAGAACTTCATAATTGTAATTGAAGTTAATAATTGCAGGTTCTATTTTGTCAGCACCTAAATTTTCACTTTCAAAATGTTAGAGGTGGCATAAATAGCATCTGTAACTAACTAATGAACTGATATTTTTTAAAATGTGTACATACCTAGACCTGTATCTGATTTATGTCTTCTTAGCTGTATAATGTGAAGCCTGCAGAAGAATAAGAACAAGAAACATAGGAGAGCTGCTCCTCCTATGCTTACTAAAAATATGGGTATTAGTTTCTTGGATTTTCTTCTTCCTCCAGTGGATGTTGATGTTATCTCACATGTTAGATTTGTTCCAGGGTCTACTCCAAGTTGCTGACTGTAAGATTTGTAGTTGTCAACCCTCAGGGAAACGTCCTGAGGGCTATCACATGCCATCCTATCTAGACCTTTAACAGTTTCTATGAAGCCCTGTCCAGAAACAATGGCAGTGTGACAATCAGAATTGATCATCCAATACCAGAGGGAAGCCTTGAAGGAGATTGTGGAGTTGGTGGATACAAGGTCTGGTTGGCTTAGGAAGTCCAAATTGAGGTAAGTCCCTGCAGGTCCATAATTGTAGTTCCTGTACAAAGGCAAGTAACCACTAATACGGTTAATATTACAAGAGTTGGAGCCTTTCAAACTTGTATGACATGTAAAAGGATCCAAGTTCAAATTCCTACAGTGCTGTGTGCATACCTCCTTGTAAACCAGTCTGGTCTTTTGGTTTGGACCTACATTTAAACCTAATTTTAAGTTCTAATGAATATAATTGAGAAATCTAAGTCCTAAATATAATTGAGATTACGTATTTTCCATATAAATCTAATGTATTTTATGGAAATCTCAGCACAATAATGCAAACAGTTGTCATGATCACGAAGTAAAGTATATCACTTTCTATGTATCGGCAGTGTTGGTTTCCCTTTAAACTTGAGATTAAAGATTAAATTAAGTAGCTTTCCACCTTTTGAAAGTTTTGTAGATTACAAGTTCACTACTTTCACAATTGATTTAATTTTGTAGTAATATTGGCGACTATTCAAATAAGATCAATGAGCTGCAAATGCAAGAAAACTCACCAACTTAATTGCAATGGACCACGCCCATAATAACTCCTTCCGTCAGCGCAGGGATACTGAGTGTTCGTCTCGTCACAGTCTATCACACTTGAATTGGTGGCATTGACATAGCAGAAATCTATAGTTCAAGATTCAGAGTCAACAATATTGGAGCGAAACAAAAGCTTAATAACCTAGTTTGTAAAGTCCTTCAGTCTAAGCAAAGGATATTTACTTAACCATAAAAAAATATCAGTAAAACTTAAAAAAGAAATGGTTAGTTCAATCACCTCCAACCAGGAGGAAAACCACATTAGCTAAAAAAGCTGCCACTTCTCTCCTGGCAATCTCTGTTGATCCTGTGCTTCCAAAAGCAGGAAAGGCATTTGCTGCAGTTATGAATGAATTAAATGTATAGAAAACCTTCCCCTCACAGTTGTCTGAGGTACGAGAGAGAATACTGTTATATAGATCTATGGTTTGGGTCTCGTTAAGAACATTGAATGCCCCTGAGGAGGTATTGGAATTCTTAGCAGTGCATGGACCTTCCCTGCAACCCTCTCCACAGTAGTCTGTGGTGTTTCCACAATATCCATATTGGCTACAACAGACATCACTGGAACACCCACAATTCTGACAAGATATCACCTCCACTAAAACCAATAATGATAACAGGGTATAAACCCTGTGGAGGTAGGTTCCCACAGAGATCATCTTTATCTGTAATCAGCTAATAATTCTAGTTCTAGTCTAGATTGTAGTCATCAGTTGGGTTATGCATGTAAAAACAATATTGAATGATTCTTTATTCACTTGTGAAGTATATAACTACTGTTTTATAATTTAATAATAAATCTTTTTAAGTTGAGAACAGTACATAGCCACATAGCCAGCCATACCTGAAGTCAAAGACTGTCGCGTTCTGTTACATTCTTGATCTAGTTAAATGTTTTCTGCAATTTGTTGGAGGGAAAGCAATCAATAACGGTAGTTCCATGACATGTGAAAATGTTTATTGAGGCAACGGATACAACAAGATAAAATGTCATCTTTAGACTGTATCACAGGTCTATATATATAATATATAAAAGTATTTTTTATATGTATTTACGCTGTAAGCGTTAATACTGAAAGCAAGAGTATGTGAATCTTTGTCAATAAAAATTCAGCAAATTTAATTTGACGTTTTGGTGAAGATTAACTTTATATTTAAATAAGAATGAGATAAAGACTAATTTATTCACCATGATAGCTTTTTTTTATTTGAAGAATTTTTTCTATTTACTTAAGATAAGAGTTGTTTTATTTTTCTTTTAAGATTATTTAAAGAACTCTATTTTTAGAAGTAGGTTTTATTATTGCATCAATAAAATAATAAATTATACATAAATATATAATATTTATTGTATTTTTATAAAAAACAAAACAAAATAAAACATAGAATAGTAAAAATAGTAATTTTTTAAAAAAAAATTGTTATATAATATGAAATATTTTAATAAAATATTTTTAAATCTAAAGTAAAATAATATAATACATTGAAAACTTAAAAAATAGAATTAACACATTTTATATTTTTAAAAAGAGAGTATAAGATCAAAATAGTATTCAATTTTTTAACATTTAATATTTATTTTTTAGAGAATTATCTTTATTTTGAAAAGAAACAATGAAATCATATATATTACTTTTGAAATTAATGTTAATGAAAATGTAAGCATTTTTCCTCAAATCAATAGGTGTCTCCATAATGATAACTTTCGGCGTTTTTTATATATATTATTAATTAATATATGTATGCTAGTTTTAATTTAGGGGAGAAGATAATATGTTTTAATAATTGTTAGTGAGTACTAATAATTGAAAGAAATGTATTCTTTATATTTAATTAAAAATAGTAAATTATGTGATGCCATATCAGCACATTAATAAAATATATTTAACGTACAATTAGTGATGGACTCATTTTTGAAAAACAATTTAGACCTAAATAAAAAGCACATTGATATATGCTATATTCGTCTAGATTTATAATTTTAATTAATATTTTTATATTTAATTTCAAGGCATTGTTGTATAATGATTGTTTTGGGACACTTATATTTTACATTTTTACAGTTTTATTTCTTTTTATTTGTTGATATTTACATGTTTATATATTTAGGGATATTTATAGGTTTATATTTGTTTATATATGTTTTATATATATTTGAGATACTTTTGTAATGCATTTCTTAATCTTTTAAGGTATCTTGGTTTATATGTGATCTTTCTTTTTCACTTCTATTTATATAATCTTGGTTTTTTTATCAGTTTTCCCTCTTCTTCTTGATGATGGAACACAGTTAACGCAATTAATTTTAAAATATTATTGAACAACATTATGAACTTTAGAAATCTAATATCTTTAAGGTGAATGTTTAATTTTTTGTCAATCTTAAAAAAGATTAATGTTGAAAGTTAAATTTTAAAGTTAAAAATTATAATGTCAATATTTTAGAGAGTAGAGGAAAATAAATGCACTTGATAGATTATTTAAATTTTATTAATAATTGTAATGATACATTTTTATTTTTATTTCAAAAATTATTTTTATTTATTTAAGAATTATTTGATTTGATTAATTTAAAGATTATTTTATAATTATAATTACTACCAAAAGATTTATAAATTGTGGAAATATAATGTATTTAACCTCTATTAAAATGAGTATGTAGGACATGGAAGACATTTTATTATGAATTTAACGAATTTTCTAAAAAAAAAATCTAAACAACATCATCAACATTTGTTGTACCATAATTATTGATGAATGGTTAAACAAGCACCAATAAGCTAGATAGACAATACACATTTGTTGAATATCACAAATTTATCTTTGTTAGGTGACTAGCTTTGGAGAAGTATTCATTCTTTTGAAGGACTAATCACACATGTAGGCCACCTTCATTAAATTTTAATTCTAAGCATACTTGCAACAATGGGGTGACCATAAAGGAAGGTGTTTAGTTTAATGAAGTTTGACATACCTACCTAGTATGGGATAAGTTTGATGAATTGTTTGGAAAAATCAATGAAGTAGAGCCATCCCTTTTACTTTGTGATTATTCTTTGATTGAAGATTTACTTGCCAAGTTTACATCTCTCCTCTCATAGTTAAAATTTTCTAGCAAAGATGAAATATATTTGAGGGATTAATCACACGTGTAGGCCACCTTCATTAAATTTTAGTTCTAAGCATACTTGCAACAATGGGGTGACCATAAAGGAAGGCATTTAGTTTAATGAAGTTTGACATACCTACCTAGTATGGGATAAGTTTGATGAATTATTTGGAAAAATAAACAAAGTAGAGCCATCCCTTTTACTTAGTGATTATTCTTCGATTGAAGATTTTCTTTCCAAGTTTACATCTCTCCTCTCATAATTGAACGTTTCTAGCAAAGAGAAAATATATTTGAGTGTAATTTTTTAGTATGTTCAAGTGAAAAGGTTCATTTTCAAGTATTTTTTTCTATTTTTTATTTTATTACAGATATTTTAGATGTATTTGTAATGTACAAAAATATAGTTTAATCTAGAATATTTTTTGTTTTTAAAATTAAATGTTTTACATACACTATTATGAGATAAAACTAGTTTTATAAGAGAAAATATTTTATTGTTATTTTAATTACAAAAAGAACAAAATATTATCAAACTATGTTAGAATGTTTTAAAAAAAATTTAAAAAATGTATTTTTTCTAGGCTAAAACATAATGCTAAATGACAAGAAGTTGATTTACGGTAAATTAAAACATAAATTTAGAAATTTGGGTTCAAAACTATAAATAATAAGTAGAGAGGAACTTGAAGCTGAAATCTAGAAGTCATTATCCAAGATGCCAACACAATGCACATGCATCTATGTGATGTATTATCATCCATATGATGCTTTGTAACACAAAATGTTAGTAAAATGTCTTTTCTCCCATAAAGTCCATGTCTAGCTACACAACAAACAAGGACATCAAAACAACAATCCAAGTGATACAAAATGATATAGAAACAAAGAAATGCAACCAAATCCATATATTTTGAGAAGAAAATAGAAATGATATGAAAGGGGAAAATATATGCAAACCACTATGCAGTTGAGGATAAGGAAAATGGCTGGAGCTACTTGGGAGCTTGACAAGAATGGTCAAGCCCCTATTTTGCTCTTTTGAGCTCCACATAAATTTAAGATAGATAAATAAATAAATAAATGTGTGTTCTTAGGCTATGTTCTTTTAGGAGTAAGAACAATGATGATAAATAAATTTGTATAAATACCTAGTCTATGGGGAAGAATACCCTAGTGTGTATATTTGATTGATAAGAGAGGAGTTGATGGTCACCAAGAATTTTTTCAAGAAATATAAAAGTGTGATAAAGTAATGCAACTTCAATATTATCAAAACAAGTTTTGAAACTTCACATAATATTAACAACCATGTGATGGAAAAGGAGAGAGCACTTTGAGAGGTCAACAATAGTATAACAACATCAATACCTGAGAAATCTTCAACAATAGATTTTTGTCTAGCCAAGTGTAGGAAAAAATAAGAAATAAGAGTTGAGAAAAAGGGTAGAGATTCAATACAAATTTTTGAAATCACTTTTGAATGAGGGTTATGTGAAGCTTAAGTGTTGGATTTAGATGAAGAATTTGTTTTATTGATGATAAATCATTACAACAATCAACAATAGGTATCTAAGTGGTAAACCAATGTCAAAATTTTAAAACTTCCAAGATGCTAGTGTGTGTCTACACGTCATGATTACATCCAAAGGAATTTTTCTCAAATTTGACACATGGTCTCAAGTTAGTGGGTAGAATATAACTATGATGTAGAAACTTATAAATTTGATGAGATAAAACAAGCTAGGGATAGGCTCAAGTGATACCTAAAATATACTAGTAAAGTGGATGCGAAATTCCATTCAAAATATAGCGCATTGTGTGGGTACACAATTTTTTTATGTTACATTTTTCCCTCACTTTACTAGGCTAATGACACTAAATGATAAGCTACACTACAATACAAAAATGAAAGTGTTATCAAAAGGATATCGAAAAGGATGTTATAGAATATACAAAAAATTCTTTAAGTGGAGCAATCATCCCCCAAGTTAAGGACTTACAAAACTAGAGTGTCAAAGAATACAATCTTGCAAAATCACAATGTCAAAAAAATCATATAATCATATAAGGCAAGTATATATGTTAGTCAAGAAATAAAAGTACTATCAAGGAAATTCTAAGAGAAAAATAAATTAGAGAGAATAGGGATGAATGTATGCCTCATATTGTTACACGATGTCTAAGAAGTGCAAATAGGAAAGAAAACTCATTACATCAAAATTTAGAAGAAATTTGGACAAAAACGCTCTTTGAAGGGCTATTTCACAAAATAACAAGTCAATAAAAAACATGTGATGGAGAAGAGTATTAAGTTAGGACTTGCACAAAACAAACAATGCAAATATTTAAGCTCACATCCAAAAGTTATGAGCGTTTTTATGAAGAAGGTGTTCAATTTTTTTTTAATTTTATAAAGTTACTACTCAATTTAGAAAATTTTGAGTTTTTAGAGAATTTTGAGAGTGAAAAAATCACATGGATGAGATTTCTAGTGTTCAAGATTGGACCAACTCAAGGAGCAAGTGGAG
Source organism: Sequoiadendron giganteum (assembly GCA_007115665.2). Classification (NCBI taxonomy): domain Eukaryota; kingdom Viridiplantae; phylum Streptophyta; class Pinopsida; order Cupressales; family Cupressaceae; genus Sequoiadendron; species Sequoiadendron giganteum. The sequence continues at coordinate 637,224,519 of CM021108.1, read as the reverse complement.
TAGGACCCATTTTTGAGAGAGGTAAGAAAAAAAAAATAGCTAGTTTTTCAACCTTTTGACCTTTAGTTGGACCCACTAGTTATGTTTGCATCTTTGGATATCAACATCTAAGGTCCATGATAGCATCCAACCTACACACTAGGGTCCTTAAGTGTGTTAGTATCCAAAAATGTCACCAGGTTCCAATGGACGTATTGGTGTTTAGTGTGCTAGCATCCATAAGTAGTTTAAGAAAAAATAATTTTATTACTATAACATCAAAAATTGCATACCTTTACAATTTCACACCGTCCTAAACCCTCTTTGGGTCCCTAACCATGTCCCTCCTAGTGCCAAAAATGTAGCACTTTTTGAACGGTTTCTCCTTGTCCTTGTGTTGTAGATGCCTTTTGTATGTTATTCTTAGTGTGTCAAACTAGTTTCTAGCTTGAATTATTTGGGCACTAGCACTACACATGGTTGTCCACATGATAATTCATAAATATGACCATTTGTAGGCATTTCTCTCCTCTACCATCCTTGCAGTTGGTAGTTAACTATCCTAGGAAGAATCTGAATGGATACCCACTCTCAACTATCCTTCTTTGACTAATTTTCAACTTTATCTTTACATTCTATTGATTCTCAATTGCATTCTAGCTCTATATCTTGCAAAGGGTTAAGTGTTGAAGCATTCTCAATTGTTACAACACTTTTAAGGATTCCTACCAACACTGTGATTCTATGTGAAGATTGTTCTACACCTTAACATATTCATGAAAGTGTGGTAGCAATTTCAAACTCAACATTTGGTCCTCCTTTCTTTGCTTCAAGTTCTGTGGGGTTCTTTGTCTTTTAGCTACTCTAACTTTTTCTCCCTTCTTTGTTATTTGTATTGTTGAATCCTTTGTGCTATTATCTTTGAAATCTAATGTCACTTTTGCACTTAATAGAAGTATATTCTTGTTCTCTTGTATTATTTACAACATTGCTATTTTACATGTATTATATTTAGCATTTTAATTATCAAATTATCAAAATAAGGTGTTCATGGAGGTTGAAAAACCTATCCAATTGTTTGACCTCAAGGCAAGATCCTCACAACTAGAAAAAATATTTTATCTTGTCTTCTATAAGCTAAAGGTTATTATCTAAAGGAATATATTCAACCTTTATGAGCTTGTTGATATCTTTCCATTTTATTCCTTTTCATTTCTATCAATTTATTTACATTCGATTAGTGTGATTTTGTGTTATTTCATTTACTTTGCCATTAGTGATCTATTTGTCGTTATCTAGCTTTATTTTTGTATTAGCAATTCACAATTTTTAAGGCATAGTATTTTGATATTTTCAATCATATAGGGCTATAGTGCATCATACAAACATTCTTAGCATTGGCATCTGGTTCAACAACCTAAAAATTTTAGCCCCAAGTTCTTCTTTGCCATCTTCTAGTTCTTTTTTCATTTTGTCGATATATTATAATTCAATTTCTAATAAACAATAATAGTTTGTTTCCAATTAAGTGTTTTAGCTCATTACTAAAATTAAATCTTCTAATTTAAAACATGGTGGATTGAAATTGGCATAATTATTATGTTTGATAGTACATTAATTATTAAAATCAAACAAGGATAGTTAATATGAGTGTAGATCCTGTTGAGATCGCTCACAAAGGAAGCTAGTCTTTCTTTCTCTAACTCAAATTTCAATCTCTACATTTTGGTGAACTTGGCATCCTAAACCACCTTAGCAAACAAGAACTTGAAAACCTCCAATAGCCCATCAAATTCCTTTTTAGAGTTTTAGATTGTGTGTTAAGAGACCTTTTATGATTTTTGCAACCCAATATTCATTATTTGATAACATTGTTTGAAGGAGCTACCATAACATTAAAATGTCTTATTCTTGTGACGTAACAACTCCTCTTAGAACAATCCCCCACTTCATAAATTTTACTTTTGATTAGTTAACGACATGTTTCCCTTCTATTTCAAATTAATGTTCAACCTAGTTCACCTATATTTGGATTTCACAATATAGATGTCAATTTCAACCATAAGGATACCTTGCATGTCTCTTCTTCTAAGGTAAAATATATTAATCAACACCTTATATATTTTGAAAAGTGTTTAGAAGGTGAGGGAATACGTAATAATGTGATGTCTCTAATTAAATCCCTTTGTAATATTCTAAGCAATCACTCAAAATGTCTTGAGTTTCTTCAAGGGTTAGTGCACATCGTACATAGTGATGTCCATGCCCTCATAATGTCCCTTGAAGGATCTTATGACTCAAAGTCTAACATTTCTTCTACATATATAACTTTTATGTCTATGTTATTTCCCATAATACATGTATTTTAACATGAATATGATTACTTTATGTGCATAGTTGAGGGTGATGCATGCCTCATCTTCTAAGATTAACCATGCCTTCCTAGGAAATGAACTTTAAATTTATTGGTAAGCACTTCAACACCTCTCAACCCTTTGGTTCACAAATCTCCAATGTTTTAGATTCTTATGTTGAATCTACACCTAGCACTCTCCCACCCCCATTGCACACTCCTAACCCCATAATAAACCAATTAATATACAATGTAGAAAACTTGTAGCATCAACTTGTATCCTTATCTACTTATTTTGTTTAGTCACTTATCCCTCCTTATTACTATTGTAGTCCACTTTCTTTACCCATCCTTGCCACTCTTCTTCCCATAGGTTTTGAGGTTCCCTATTTTTAGAAATACAACATAAAGGAAAACCCACACATACATGTTTCTATCTTCAATAAATTTTGTGGTTATTTTCAAGATTCGTTATTAGAAAAAATATTCCTACATTCATTGAAATACACTACACTCGACCGATTCTTCTTGCTTCCTAATTGTTTGATATTTTGTTTTGATAAATCAGTAAATCATTTCTTTCAACACTTTCAGGCACATATAGGCACCCGAGTCACCCTCACTAACTTGATGCATTGCAATCCAGTTGCAAATAAGAAAGAAAGCGATATCATATTTCACTACCACCCTCTCTCTTCTTAGATTCTATAAACACTCCTTGATTTTGAGATGAAAATGGTTTCTATTGGAATCCTTTCTCCCTTAATCTAGTATAAAATATTATTAATGAGATAACCATACTTTACACATTTGTGTATAGCCCTCTTTGACTATCAATAAACATTTATCCAATTAGAGAAGTACACCTGTTGGTGCATCTAGGGGCTCTTCTTTGTCATTTAATTATAGAAAGAAAGAAAAAAGTTTAAAATTAATGCTTATGTAATTAATATTGCTTCCACCACCTACTATCACCTTGGCTACTTTAGTTGCTCCACCTAAATTACCAAGTTTTCTAAATTTCTCCATTTTTCTCATTTATCTCCTAGAAAATAATTTAGTGTGACTTCCACCTATATATCCTCTAGATACAAACTAGATTTTGCTCCCTTATAATGACCTAAAGGTCTTTTTCCAATTTCATTGGGTACTTAGTCATGACATGGAGATATGTTTGTGTTTAAAGAACATTGTGCAAGTCCACAATAATTCTAGCACCATTCTACTCTTTGTGGTAATCGATAAAAGCAATAAATTTTTAGCTTCCAATTTCATTGAGCTTACTCCTCCTTCACCTATGCAAGATCCTAACACTGAAACACACTCCTCTTCTTTTTGAGACATGTTGGAGATGGTAGATTTTGTAGACACCTAAAATTTACCACTTTCATTTGGTCAATTTACCCCTAATTCGACCAATTTTGTATCCTCTATATTAATTAAATAGTAAACTATTATTTAATTAATATTCAATTATCTCAATATTCATCCTAATATATTTCTTCTATTATCCCTAAATCCTAGACCATAATATCCCATTCATCCATTAAATTGAATAAATACAGGCTTATTTATTTAACTTAATTCCCAAACCCCCTTTCCTCCAAATAGGAATTAAATATAATTCCTATTTTCATCTCACCTCATGTCACATCCTCCAACTCTCCCACTTACCCTCTAATCCTAATTTAATCATAATCTCCTCTTAAGTGGTTGCACACACTTAATCCATGATTAAGTGAATCAACCCTCCCCATCACATCAATCACATGGGCCCCTTGTACATGTGATGTGGTCTTGGTACCATATCACATGGTCCTTGTCCCCTCCAAGGTACCATCTCCTTGTCAAGCCCTCTCATTGTGCTACTTGGCACAAACTTGTGGCTTGAGAGATCACCTCTCATCTCAACCCTTGATCCTAAGATCAAATCTCAACCCTTCATCCCTTTTCACCCCAATCCTATATATCTCACACTTAACCATTTTATCATGGATCTCACTCATTTTCACTTGGAGCATTGTTACACTACCAAAATTCTATAAGCACACATCCAACCAACAATCTTGGGAAAATCTACTCAATGTGAGGCTTATGTTGGTTTGATATTTCTTAGCCTAATATTGAGTGTTTATTTGAGTTTGTGTTTTTTTATCTTAATGCAATATCATTCACCTGAACACATTTTCACATATGCAAATTCCTTCGCTTGAATTTCTCTAGAGTTCCACATCCCTAAACCCAACAATTCCTTTTGTCTGACCAATGTTCTTGATGACATATGTGATAGACCTATGTGTTGACCCCATAGTTTTCATTGCACCAAAAGGTCGACCTGTTAATGCCTAATACAACCTCTAGAGTTAACGGATCCATGGGAGGTGGTTAGTCCATGCCACAAATCCCAAGGGGAGTGCTGACTATTTTCCACAATCTCCCCCTCAGCACAAGCCGAGGGGATTCGAACCTGACACCTTTGGCTCTAATACCAATTGTTGGCCCCACAATTGTTGTTGCACCAAAAGTTCGACCTGTTAATGCCTGATACAACTAATAGAGTTAACGGATCCACAAGAGGCAATTAGTCCATGTCAAGAATCCCAAGGGGAGCGTTGACCATTTGCCAACACTATGCACATTCCCATTAACTTGAATGGGAAACCCATTAAGGGAGTACATTTTGATTCAACTAGTATGGTAAATATTATAATAGAGAAAATATCATATATTCATCAATTGTATAAGGATGAGTGTGAGTGATTAAAATCCTCACATAAACACAAACTTATTGGTGTATATATAATCTAGTAATGCAACCACTTCATTAGGCTTAGTGGAAGATGACATAGAAATATTTTTCAAGGCTTCTTGAAGTACATCTTGATATGATGGATAAGTGTGGACTAGTTCCCAAAGGGAGATCTTAGCTTGAGTAGCTTGAATTTGTTCAATAAGATCATACTCTTAGGTATTCCTAATAGGAAAATGGGGAGCTAATGGAAGAATAGGAGATGAAGGAGGAAGAGGAATTTTGTAGCCACATAATTATGTCCTTAATAGAATGAGCGAGATTAGTAAAATAATCAAAAGGTCGAGGATTACTTGGAACACCCTAAACAATAATGGTAGAATAGCGAGGCTAGGGTAAATAAAAAAACCCACACACAATGATAGTTTATCTCAAAACTTATTTTATAAAATCAAGAATCATTCACACTAATATAATTTTTAATTGAAGAAGTTGGTTAAGTCACATAATGCCTCATCTAATTGAGAGAGACAAGGGAGATGAGTGAAGTCATACAATGCCTCATCTAGACTACATCTTTAGACAAGACTTGATTAAAGGTAGTAAATGATAGGAGAAAAATGTATATTTAAAAAATAAGGGAACTACAGGTTCACCACAATGTAATGAGTGAATCAAGAAATAAATTATTGAAGAAGGCTGAGTTCAACAAAATATAATGTAAAAAAAATAGTTTAATCTAGAATGTTCTTTACTTTATAAATTAAATAATTTTCATAACTACTCTAGGATAAAATTAGAATATTTTACTATTTTTAAATTAAAAATAATAACAAAATACTACCAAAATATTCTAGAATATATTAAAAAAATTAAAAATGTTTGTTTTTACTTACTTTACATTATTTTATTCTTTCAATTTTTGAATTCATTTTTGACACTTTTTATTTTGTTTTGTTTTAAGTCACTTTTTAATGTTTGATCCTTTTGTGTGTTTTTTCCTCTATTGATTTATTCATATTGTTCTATTTTTTTTAATTTCTTTGATTTATTTTGATTCTTGTATACACATATACAAGTATATAGTTATATGCATATTTTTGTTTTTATTTCCAAATCTACATTTTCTTTTCAAATTCTATTTATTGTGTGTTTTTATTCATTCATATTTATCTTCAATAGTTTTTCTTTTGTTTTTTATTATTTGTTTATGTTTTCATTTCAATATGTTGGCTTTTGGTCCCTCTTGTTGGCTCTCCCCTCTCTCTCCTCTTTTTCCTATATTTATACCTATCTATTTCTACAATTTTCCAAATTATTATCTCTCCATGAGCTCTATATCTCATGATGATGGTGTTAGAGTAAATAACATATTTACATATCTAGTTAGGATATCACACTTTTAAGACTGGCCTATTCATATTTTTTATGCTTTTGTCTCCCTTATGTGGTTGATGTTGATGTTATAGCAGCGGGTGATATCCTTCACTCGAATTTAAATAATAAATGAAAGATAAATAAAAGCAAGTCGGACTTGCTATAAATATTAATTTATTTATCTTGGGAGCCGACTTAAATGAAAAGTCACATTGCTTTCTAAATGAGGTCGACACATATGAAGAGACACCTCAGTTTGTATAAATTCAAGGCAATGATCATTCATTTGATCATAATTTCATTCTTATTTCCATTCGTATTTTTCTCAAGAAGGAGTTTGAACCTAACAGCAGATCGCCATCTTATTAGTAGACATTCACACCTTATCAGTAACAGATATTTTCCTATTATAAGTACCAAGTGTTTGCCTTTATCAGTAGCAAGAGAGTTCAGGTTATCTTAACAGCAGTTTCATTATAAGGAGAAGTGTCTCCATTATTTGTTTCAGACTCAGCCTTGAGTAAGGCCTGATTGCAAGCAGAGTTTTGCATTTCTTTTATTTGATTTATAAAGAGAATATTGTTGCTGGGTTTTTCTCCCTCGAGTAGGAGGGTTTTCCCAAGGTAAAAGTGTTGTGTTTATTGTTCATGTGTTGCATTTTCTGATTGCTTATATTTTTTATCATAAAACTAACATGGTATCAAAGTGGGTCTAAGAAAAGATCTAATCAAATTTGTGTAAGCAGTCAAGTCAACTTTTCATCTAGGGAAAATCTTTGAAGATAAATTTGTGTGGAAAAAGAAGATGGTGAGCGGTGTCAAGGTAGAAGATAGGCTTGATGGAGCTTCAAAATTCAACTCTTGGAAACCTAGGGTACTCATTGCATTAGAGGAGAATGATCTTCTTGATTTCATGGAAGGTGATATGCCTGAGCCTTTCGATGATACTGAGAAAATCCAGTGGAAGAAAAATGGCATGAAGGCTAGAAAGATCATGATAGACTCTTTGATGAATCACCTAGTACCGATCATCTCCAAGTTGAAGACAGCTAAAGAAATGTTTGATACTCTAAAAGGATTGTATGAGATCAACAACATCAGTAGAGCACTTGCTTTGAGACAACAACTTCACCATGTAAAAATGGCTAAAGAAGATTCAGTCATCTCATTCTTTATGAAGATCGTTGATTTGAGAGATCAGTTGAGCACTATTGGGGATATAATTGTAGACAAAGATCTTGTTATGTTGGCATCAAATGGTCTTCCTCAATCTTGGGAACCCTTTATTCAGAGCATCAGTGGGAGATCTAAGTTGCCCAAGTTTGATTGTCTTCGAGTTGATTGTATTCAAGAAGAGTCCAGGTTGGCAGCAAGAGGAATTGGGCGAAACTATCATGATGTAGAAAATCAAGTTCTTGCTACACATACTTCTAGAGATAGAGGCAAAGGAAGAAAGAGGAATAGAGATAGAATCAGATTATGCCCCAGAACCGAAGAAGAAGAAGAAGGATTTCTCTCACATTCAATGTTTTAGGTGTGACAAGTACGGTCACTTTGCTCAAGATTGCAAATTAAGGTCTACACAACATGTTTCTTCTATGGAAATTGACATAGGGACATCTCAAAAGGCGCCAAGTTCTAAAGTCAATTCAAAAGGTTTCTTATTCTAAATTCAATCAGTTTCTTCGAAGAGGAGGAATTAACATTCAGAGGGAGTTTGACAAACCAACAAAGGCAACCTTGGACGAGGAGGTCAAGAGGTTGATGTAAGTACTTGGAGCTTCAGAGGGAGTCACATCATCATGAAGATTTGTTATAGCATATATTTCTCCGAGACGGAGAAATATGAGGTGAAAGCCCTTGTAGCGTATATTTCTTTGAGACGGAGAAGTATGAGGCAAAAGCCCTTGTAGTGTATATTTCTCTGAGACGAAGAAGTATGAGGTGAAAGCCCTTGTAGTGTATATTTCTCTAAGACGGAGAAGTATGAGGTGAAAGCCCTTGTAGTGTATATTTCTCTGAGACGGAGAAATATGAGGTGTGAGCCCTTGTTCATCTCTAAGACTGAGGTGAGACAACATGTTGAGAAACTCCATGACGACATCACGTTGAGAAACTCCATGATGAACTCTTGTACTTCTTTGAGACTGAGATGTGGGTGTAGCCATTATGGGTGTCATTTTGAGAGACTCCATGACATGAATATCTGGAAGGATACCTCCCTAGCTAAGAGGGAGTGTTGATGTTATAGCAGCGAGTGATATCCTTCACTCGAATTTAAATAATAAATGAAAGATAAATAAAAGCAAGTCGGACTTGCTATAAATATTAATTTATTTATCTTGGGGACCGATTCAAATGAAAAGTCGCATTGTTTTCTAAATGAGGCCAACGCATATGAAGAGACACCTTAGTTTGTATATATTCAAGGCAATGATCATTCATTTGATCATATTTTCATTTTATTTCCATTCGTATTTTTCTCAAGAAGGATTTTGAACCTAACAGTGGATCGCCATCTTATCAGTAGACATTCGCACCTTATCAACAACAAATATTCGCCTATTATCAATAACAAGTGTTTGCCTTTATCAGCAGCAAGAGAGTTCAGGTTGTCTTAACATCAGTTCCATTATAAGGACAAGTGTCTCCATTATTTGTTTCAGACTCAACCTTGAGTAAAGCCTAATTGTAAGCAAAGTTCTGCACTTCTTTTATCTGGTTTATAAAGAGAATATTGTTGTTGGGGTTTTCTCCCTCGAGTAGGAGAGTTTTCCCAGGGTAAAAGTGTTGTGTTTATTGTTCATGTGTTGCATTTTATGATTGCTTATATTTCTGATCATAAAACTAACAATTGAGACATATGCCCTCATCATTTGAGATACCTAGTACATGCATACTTGCCACTTGCTAACACATATGTCCTTCGAGCTAAACAAGTGCTCCATCCTTGGAGGGGTAGTCACTCATTGTGTTCTACCTTCCTACCTCCCCAACCTTGCCTATATATGCAAGAACTTTATGTAGATTTTACACACACTTCATATATTGATAGCCATACTATTATGCTTCATTGTTTCAAAAGTGGAAGGTTAGTTTGTTCTTTCATATTTTTGGCTAATTCTACCATGATATTAGAGTCATAATTGCATGTTTCTTTCTACATCAAAATGAATCCAACACTTAGCCCTATCCATAGAACATCATTGATCCAAACAGACACCACCATTGCATTCAAAATACCTAAAAAACAAATATTTGATGATTTAATAATTTAATTTTTTTTGTTATTTTTTATTCTTATACGATGTTGTATGATACATATCCTCTGCAAATTTGTATGCACTACCTATACAATTTTGTATTGTATGGAATAGTTGAAAAAATAAACATAAAAATGTAGAGGGTCAATTACCCTTTTCCCATCTCCATTTTAGTTTCTGAAGAATCAGTCCAATACTTGCATGCGACCCACACAGCCCATTTGCGACATGTCTTCTACAAGCATCTCCTCCTCCACATGACTTCTCCCCTTGAACGCCTCATTTTTGGCAGCATGATAACCATTTCACTTAATCACTTCAATTGATTGTTTGAAGTTTGTTGAAACCATCAAATTTAAGGTAGCATATATTTTTTAGTGGGGGGTTTCATTTTGCTATAATTTGTAAATAAGGAGGTATTTTTTCAAGTGTAAATACAAGAATTTGGTTCAAACATCTACACTTTAGTCAAGATGATTTGAATTTTTTATTGTTTTTTTTGCCTTACAAATCAATGTTATGCAATTATTGATGGGGCACAACTTTCATCTTAGAACTATCAAAAAATGACAACAAAAAATTGATTCCTTATTAATTTTGCAAGGAATTTGAATTTACATGTAAAAATAATATCTAGATTTTCAAAAAAATATAAATCTTTGTGAGTTATAAATGAAATATCGTGGCATTTGATCTTCACAAACTTGTAAGAAAAAATTCCACATATTTTTTTGGGGGTCCACCTAAAATTAGTAATGATTAAATCAAGGGGATTGGACCTTGTGCCTCTTTTTGAAAATGGACCTAATCATAACTCCATTTAACTTCTATGAATGGAAACAATCAATGAAGATAAAACTTAAGAAACTAGGATTGCATCAGATCACTATGGGTTTGGAACATAAATCTATGGGGACATCTAAAAAATGTAAGTGGTATCACAATGATGAAACATATGGAACATTATGTATGTCTATTTCTCTTAATCTTCTCTTGGACATTGAATCCACCACAACACATAATGGTGTATGAAAAAAATGAAAATTTTGTTTGGTAAGCAAGATGTAACAAGGGGACATCAACTAGAGAATGAACTAATTGTTATGATTTCCAATTCATAAAGCAAAAACTAGAAACTTCCACAAAAAATCTTGCACACTAATAAGCCTAATTTACATTATCAAAGAGTTCATAAAAGAGTTGAGATAAACGTACAATGTAGCCTTTCTTATATAGGCAAAGTGGTGAAGGTGCAGGCAAGTTAGAAACAATGACTAACTACCCCACAAAAGATGGAACACTTGTTAACTCACATGAAAAGTGTTCTAGTGAGTGGCAAGTGACCATGCAAGAGGTGTCTTACAAAGTGAGGACACTTGTCTCAACCACATGAGATGAGACAAAACTCTAGAATAGCCCAAGTAAAATTAAGCAAATATGAATAGGACTTTCTCTAGGCATGCTAATAGCTTACTAGTTTGTTAAAGTCACTATTTACACCAGCACCCCCTCTTAAGTGTAACTTAAGGAGTAATGTATGAACTAATGATGACTCTCGACTATGAGGCCATGTTAGGTACTCAAATTTACAAATTTCTTATAAAGTGGAGAAAAAGAAAATAAAAACTTGTGGAAAATAAAAACCTCTCCAAAAAAGAAATGAAATAATGAAGAGAAACTATGTAGCCCCCCATAAGATAATGACGAATTCTCTAAATGTTGCTCAAATGCTCCATGTGAAGACTAATGTAGCACAAGTACCAAAGAAGTGATATAGAATATTTGGATGCTCTCAGTGAAGCGTCCTTAAATTTTGATGCAACAAGTGATGTCCTGTTAGAAAGAATCTTTGGGTGCTCTCGGTAAAGCATCTCTGGAATCTCATGTAGCAAATGATAATGGTGGATGAGTTAATCATTTTTTTTAATCAATATTTTCATTCATTCCCACATTCTTTGAGTTTCACCTTAGAATCACATAAGAAATGTAAGAGAAATATAAAGTGCTCAAGGCAATATCACAATGGCAAACCCTTTGATTATTTTGATCCCCCTTGAGTTGGAACTTTATATGTTTTAGTGCATATAGAAATTTCACTGTAACTAATAATGACACTTTATAATTGAGTGTGATATCATTTCCAATGAAATGGGCAAGTGATATTCACTTTCACAAAATAATTTCTCAATTTTTAGTAGCTAATCAAAAGATACAATAATCATATAAGCCTAATTTTGCACTTAGAAACTTTAAGTTTTCCTATTAAAGGAGAAAAAATATATATTAAACAACACATTTTCGTATTGTCTCGATGCTAGCTTGTCCAGCTTTGAAAGATATTTTTGATGACTATTTGTAATCAAAATTTTGACTTACCATTTGAAAGTTATAACAAAAAAAAGACTTCCTTTGTAAGCACTTTGATGAGCTAGTTTGTTAGTCTTGACCACTAATAGTAAATATCATAGTTTAAACAAATGTAAAGTGTTTAAGTTGCTTAACTACAAATTTTGAAATAAATGTTACCAATCAACATTAACTAGCAAAATAAAATACAAAGTGCTTGAAAAAAACAAGAGCCCACATGGGGTTAATTGAGAGAGTTTGGCAAAATTTAAGGCAACATGGACTAAATGTGGCAGACCATTGACTGCTTTTGGTGCAATAAGCAAGAGATTTAATGATAACCCTAAGGGCATGGTCCCATGGAGGGGGGCTTCCTAAAAAATCGGAGCAGAATCTGCTGAATTTTTTTTGGAATATTTTGAAGCTAGTGGTCCCATGAATTTAGTTGTGCAATTTAGCTTAAAAATTTAAGCTCCAAGATTTAAGTGGGCTGGTGGTCCCATGAAGCTGGAATGGAATGTTGTGAATAAAAAATTAATAACTAAACATCATTTCCCTCCAATTTTTCCTTTGGTGGGAATCTAAATTTCTAGATGTGTGACAAGTGGTAGGAAAGTACTCTTAAGAAGGTGGGGCAATTTCCAGACCCACCCCAATCTCACCAGTTGAAATCTTCAACCCAAAACAGTTTGGGCTGGAAAAGATTCCAATTAATCCTATAGAAGAATTTGTTTTCCCATGAGACCTCCCGCTTTCATGAAAATAGGAGCCCAAGCCCCCCCATGGGACCATTCAGTAACCGTTGGCTAAGTCTATGGGGTGTGTGCCCAATGGTAGGTTTGACTACTTTGGAGTGTAGAAGTCACCTAAGTCCAACACTCACTTTTTAGCCTTTGTAGTTGAAAGAGGAAATTGTTGTTGAAGAATGGCAACTCCAGTGGCACCTCCCCATCGATCTGCAACTATGAGAATTTTCGATCACTTAACTTTCATAGCAACAAAGAGACAAAAATGGAGGTTGCAGTGCACAAATCTCATGTCTCTCCCCCTTGCTAACCTTCATAAACGTGTGGATGTGGGGTGAATCATCTCACCTACCACCAACAACAAGCAGTTTCTCATCAAGGAAGCATTGCAATTTTTCCTCAATAGACTGCATCGATGGGAAATGAGCCACGTATGGAGGTGGGAGCCTGTGTGGAGGTCCGAGTCCAAAATAATATATAAAAAACCTATTTTATTGAGTTTATTCTATGTATATATGATCACAATTCCAGATTATACTCATTTTATTCCTTTGGTTCTAATAGACTTTGATGATGGTTTGATTATATATGACAAATACCTTCAGCATGCATAATAATATACAATATGGTTATTTGAACCTTGGAGTTCTATCCTTCTTATTGGTTCCTTCACCTTACACTAATATTACATCTCCTTCACCTTTTCCTTCTTCACTATTGAATATTCTTACATCATTGGTTTCTCATTATTAAGGGCAGTAGGGTCTTCACAGTTGTGTTTCCAATACATTTGGTTGGGATGATTTCTTACAAGGAATATCATACTTGTTTAGTGAATCCCATTTCACAGAGTTGGCAAACACTTTTGATGACAACCACATAAATGATGTTGTCAACCCATCTACATCTTTGCTTCCTATTCTACATTAGCCTTCACATGGAGAATTCGAGCAACTTTCAAACATTTTGTCATTGTCTTTGGATCTTGTGCATCTTTCAAAGACTTATATTCTTCTCATATGGGAAGGTTTCATGCACCTATATGTAATTTATCTTCTTCCATGAGGAAGAAATATATTTTGTCATTCAGGGATCACATTATGTATTCTTCTTCAAGCATCACTCATCACTACAAGATCTATCATCTTATGAGGGGACTCCATAGTATCTCTTTATCTCTCATATGGGGGAATATTTGATGTACTTATGTGATATAATTAGTCCTTGGGGGGTCATCATGAGTTCTTCTATCTTCTTCTCTTATACATTTCTTTGTAACATTTCTCTTTCGGTGAGAATTTTTATTTTTCACCAGGTTTTCTCCTTTACTCTATTTGTAACAAATTTGTATATGGGTACCTAACATGGCCTAGCATTCAAGACCCGTCAACATCATCATCATCATCATCTTTGCATACATTACTCCCTAAGTTGCACTTAACGAGGGTGTTAGTGTAAATAGTGTGTTTACATATCTAGTTAGAATATCACCTTTCTAGAATTGACCTATTCACACTTAACTTAATTTTAATTAGAATTTTGTATGCTTTTGTCTCACCCCATGTGGTTGAGACATGTGTCCTCATCATTTGAGGTATGTAATACATGCATACTTGTCACTTGCTAAAACACATGTTATTTGAGCTAGACAAGTGTTTCATCTAAATGGAGGGATAATCAATCACTGCTTTCTATCTTCCTACCTCCTCTACAGTGCCTATATATGCAAGGCGTACATGTACATTTTACAAAATCTTCATATATTGATATGTATAGTATTATTCATCATTATTTCACAAGTGGAAGGGTGTTTTGTGCTTTCAAATTCCTAGCTAATTTTAATAGATGGATCATAGATAGTGATTTGAAACGCCAAAGAAATAAATAATTTTGCATGCAATTTATCGAAGAGTAATTCGATTTAAAATAACTATGTATTGAAAGATTAAGGATAGTTATTAGGAATATCATTGAATGTTTGGAAAAGAAAAAATAAGAAAGGTATAAATACACATATTTAAACCCTCTACTACTAAAAATTGGTATTGCTAATAAAAGGGTAAAAATTAATTATAGACAATTCTTTGCAAGTCAATGTCACTAGACCTTACATGCATTCATTACCAATAATTTAAGGATTTAATGTTTTAAATTGGTCAAAAAAAGATAAAGGTGATCACATTAACAAATTTGTAACTTAAAAACTTTTCTGATGCAAAAGCATCCATGGTGTTACATCCCCTCTAACTTGAACAAGCTTATGACAATGAAATTATGGTCGTTATGTTAGTTGCAAGTATTTTCTTTCATGTGAATATGAATTTGAGGATAAAATAATGGCTTTACATGTAACCATAATGGAAATTATTTTCTTATATATATGCAAATGATTATTTTATGTATGTGAGTGATTTTCTTATACTTTTGAAAAATAATGAATTCGTGTGATTATATTAAATGTGCATTTAATTAAACGTTGAGAATGATCTAACCATAATTTGTGTCAGTGGATGTAGGATCGTCAACACCAAAGGGAAAAGGAAATATCATCAAGGAGAGGAAGTGGTTAACAAAGATCAATTTTATCATCAACCTTGAGTTTGTGTAAGACAATGCATTGAAGACATAACTTGGCCATAAATAATTTAAAATAATAATTATTAAGTCAATCAAATTATTTACTTATTAACAACCTTCTCTTGAAAATATATCTTAGGAATGACAATGATTATAAGTCATTAAATTAATAAAATAGCTATAAATCTTAAAGCCATCGACCTTTATAAAAATATAATCAATAAGACTTTAAGTCAAAAATAAAATATATTGAATTAAAAGATGTTAGTCGTCGATGGGTTTTGGAGGGAGTAGTCCACCGCCATCTTGGATTGTGCCTTTGAGGAAACGGGCAAGAGAGTAGACATGCAGCCGCAGGCTGGAGAAATCTTGAAGGAGGTTCTTCGTGTATGCTCTTTATATTTCAAAATAGGAGATATCATCCATTCTTCTTCTTCGTCTACTCTCTTGACATCGTTTTCTTCTCTGTCTTCATTTCCTCGACATTGGCCTTTGTTTCTTCTTACTCATATCTGAGACGTTGCCATCTGATTTTGTCCTTGGCTTCAATCTTTCACACTCTTAACTTGTCAGAATCCTTCCAGAAATACATTCGTTATTCTTCTTGACTTTTATACAAACTCTGGTGGTGGTGATCTTGATCTTTCTATAGACGAGCTAAGATGGGATGTAAATTATTTTTGGGTCTTAACAAATCTTGTCGGGAGAATCCAGAGCCAAACTCATCGAGATATAGAGTATTCCTTTCAGGCACGTAAAGAGGTTATATTTATTAATCATGCTTCCATGAATGAATTTGATTAAATAATTGTTATGCATCGAATATTCCTTCAATGGAAATTATGTATCCAGTTCGTTGTATATTGAGATCGTTTAAGAAAGAGTTTCCTTTATTTAATAAATCTTGATTCGACTCATTCTGTTTGTTCTTCTTAAGCTGATTATTAGCCTAATCTCTGTGAAAACATTTGTGCTCTGTTCATTCTAGTCTGGTTGAAAAACCAACCTTCCTCTACATTTGATTATTACGATTGAGATGAGACTTTCATGTACTTTCTCTTAAACTCTCGAAACTTATTCTTTTCTGAAACTTTAACAGATAGATCATGTTAAGTAATATGACCAAATGTTGAATAATACGGAATGGTGAGTAGCCTCTAACTGAGCTAGTTTAGGAACTCTTCCTTAGATTTCAAAACTGAATGTAAATCTTATAATCTTTTGAGGAAGAAAGAATTGGATGAGCCACCTATCCTCTATATGCAAATCTGTAAATCTGAAAGGAACTTCATATATGTTTTTAATGGAATAATAAATTAATGGTATAAGAACATAAAATGTCAAGCAAGGGTGAGAGTGTTGACGAAAAAGGAGTGCCAGTAATTATTAAAATCCTTGGCCAAGGTATGATGCTAGTTAGGCATTGGTCAACTATCATGAAACATATATACTTTTGGTCAAATTGATCCTTCTGGTTAGGAGGTACCTACAAAGGAGGGATCGATCAGTGGTATAGGTTCATGACACCAGGCTCAAAATGGCATGATGATAATTTGATCTTTGTCGATTACCCTCGTGAAGGGACGAGTTTCTTTAGTTGAAGAAACACAAGAGGCCAGTAGGTCTTCGAATAGGCGGTTAAGCCCTTGATGATATTTTTTCCCCTTGGAAATAGAAGAGTTATGTGCAGCATTCCAGTAGGAAGCCTTCAAAACTATATTTTCCTATACTCTTTCTCTCTCTTTAAAATTTTAGAGATATTTACTTAGCATGTTTATTTAATAGCTGTAATTATTGCTCTTACTTTATGAAACCAAAGAAAAGTTAGTTATTGTTCTTTTGTATTTTCAGTTATATGGAATCAGTTAGTTGTTTCCTTTTAGCTGGAATGGAAATTTTAAAAGTTAGTTGAGAAATTGAATATGATGTATTTATTTAAATTAATTTTATTTTTCGTTGAATTTGCAAAGGAAACCTAGCATGAAAACAAGTTAGTTAAACTTCAGTTGAAACTGGAAGTTGGTTTACATTTTTAAACTGTAGAACAAGTAGAGTGTTACATATGGTATCAGAGCGAATCGGGTTCAACACATGGACTTATGAGCTCATCACGATAAAAACTATTAAGCATTCAGCAGTTGGCTAAGGTTCCAAAACAAGTTTGATGCCAGAAAGGCATAGAGAGGAAACTGTCAGGAAGACTATTTTTCCAGCATTTACCAAAGTCAATGGCTAAGAGAAAGCCAGCTGGGAAGTTAGGACTTTAAGAGCAAAACTATTATGCTAAGGTTGCATAGTAGAAAGATTTTGAGACTTAGACCAGAAAGGTGAAACCTTGATCAGTTGCTAATTAGACTAAGAGCTTGGTTAAAGCAGTGTTAGTAGGAGTTCAAGAGCAATCTTCTTTCTCAAAAACATAAGGATGGGAAGATCCAGACATAATCAATCAAATGCAGGATCAATTGAGTGTAGAAAAATTCTAGAAAATATATCAGAGACTCACAGATAAGACGAACTCTAGACTAGCTTCTAGATGACTTGGAATGAGCCAAGTGGAATTCAAGGATCAATAAAGGACACGTGGTGATACATTGGCATGGAATGTGGAGAAAAATGGTATAGAACCTAGAAATACTTTTGTTCACCGAGATTCATGAGAAAATCAATTGCTATATACAAATAAATAAGCATAAGTAAGGATGAATACGAGATCTATAATACCTCAGGAAGCCTTTTGGAAAAGATGTTAATGTGTGGAAGAGAACGTAATAAAAGAGGATCATTGCAGGCACCATTTTGATGAATCAAGATCGGAATTAGAATTATTCTTTGAAATTTTGTTAAGAATTTTCTGGGAGATTGCAAGATAAACCATAACAGTGGTAAGGGAAAGATATTAGTTATTCTCATGAAATTTTGGCCAAATGATCGTGAACTATGAGTTTTTCCTTTTGGAGGAGCTAAAAAGTACAATTGCAACAGTGAATATAACTATCATCGAGGTACTATGTTAAAGTTGTTTATGGCTTGAACAAGTAACCTATTTAGTAAAGTAAAGAATAGAGCTTTGTAGAGTGGAATGAAGAAAATAAGTTTTTGTTTCAATTGTAATCTTTGTGTGTTGCTAAAGCACAATCTTATGATGTGATCTAAGCGATGAACGAAAGATACTCCAAGAAATAGGAGTGGATGTGTTATAATATTTTTAATATTGCAAAAATTTTGAGTATGATGAAATTCTTGAGGGACTTATTTGTTTGATGCATTTGTAGCACAATATCTAACCTATTGTAAGTTTTTAGAAAGACTAA
This sequence comes from Sequoiadendron giganteum, assembly GCA_007115665.2. NCBI lineage: Eukaryota > Viridiplantae > Streptophyta > Pinopsida > Cupressales > Cupressaceae > Sequoiadendron > Sequoiadendron giganteum. The sequence continues at coordinate 637,205,819 of CM021108.1, read as the reverse complement.
TTGCAGTACAACAATCTACTCCCTTGTTAATGACTTAGTCAAGTCACGTGGTGCATGATAAGTGTTTCTCTAGACTTTGACACTTCAGTGGATTTTGGTAAAATTCCTTTTAATACTGGAAAGGAATGCCATTTCTTTATTTCTTAAATTTTGAAATGGTCTAGCCACTGAATTTTGAAGATCAGTTGGTCAAAACTTGATTTAATGGTGGAAAAGAGCTTAGCCTTTTGACTTAGTGCTGAAATTAAAAAAGTTGTTTATATTTTGATATTGAGTTAAGTTATTGTACAAGAAAAATTTGGTTGCTCACAATGTTTGATGTAATGTTCATCTCTATCATGTCCTGGATGGGCCTCTGATGGACCCTGTAAGGAAGTAAATTTTAAGAAAATGCACCTAGTATGTTCTTAACTTTACAAAGAAAGAAACTTTGTGTTATGGTATGTGAGCGGACAGGTAGTCCAATAAGCCCAGGTGATTAGTCTCTCCAAGTCGAGCAAGGTGGTGAACTTTATATATAAAACTATGGCCATAGTGAGTGTCGTTGCCACTACGTGCACTCGTCAATTCACCGTACTCCAGACACTTAGCTAACCAAAGTTGTCATACTTAGTAGGAGGGTATCCTTAGTAGTGTGACATAATTGGTTAAGTGGGGGTACACACCAGATCTCAGATGGAAATTGAGGGGGAATCCCTCTTTTCAGTGGCATGTTGAGTCTTGGAGGACAGTTAAATTGGAAAGAAATTCTGATCTTTTCTCTTGTAATTACTTTATAGCTTATTTTAATGAAGCATCAGATAAATGAAATTGGTACTTGATGAAAACCTTTCAGCTAGAAAGGTGAAGGTTGATGTTAACCTTTGGTGAAATTCTCTTGGTAACCTATGTAAAAAAAATAAAATTGATTGCTATACTTAGGAAGAGTATCCACCCTTATGGTGTTTGTTATAACAACTTCCATAATTCTGATAGCAAGATGATTCCATTTGAAACATTGGACAAAAAATATGTTGAATTCTTGTAAGCTGGGTAAGATAGAAGATAGGATTAGCAATAGTCCAGGAATGTTGTCAAAAATGGATAACAAATCAAACCAATCAGGAAAGATTGGTGGAAGCTATTAATAGATAGAAAAGCTAAGTAAATGCCAATCGTACTTTAATACAATTCTTGGCTAAGAGAAGAAAAGTTTCATAAAGTAAGGGATGTATTCCAAACCAACTCCTAGATATAAAGGACTCTTCAAAATTCTCGAAGAAGGATGTTACATCCAAATCTTATGAATAGTAATTTTTTGTGATTGTTTAGACAAATTTGTGTTGGTGTTCCTTGATGACACCCTCATTTATTCCAAAACGAGGAAGAGTATCTTCAACATCTTGGGTGGTTCTTCAACGATTGAGAGAACATAAACTTTATGGGATAAAAAAATGATTTTTCTTTCAATAAGAGGTACAACACTAGGGGCATATAATAACAACTAAAGGAATAGCAGTGGGTTCTGTAAGATAAAAGTTATAGTAGAATGGCTAGTATCGAAAATGGGCACAAGGTTAGAAGTTTCATGGATTGGTTGGATATTACTTGAAGGTTTGTAAGAAATTTCTCTAGGATCGCCACCCCATTACCTCTCTTCAAAGAAAAGGAAAAAGATTTGAATGGACAAAGAAATGTCATGAAGCATTAAATACATTGAAGGAGAAAATAACGACTGCAACAATTTTGGTGGTAATAGATCCTAATGGTCATTTGTAGTCATAACGAACGCGACCGGTGCAGGATTGGGTGGAGTATCAGAATAGGATGGGAAGGTAGTAGCTTATGAATCTCGAAAATTGAAGCAGTATGAGCATAATTATGCACCACATGATCTGGAGTTAGCAGCTATTGTTCATGCCCTACAAATGTGGTGGCACTATTTGCTAAGAAAGAATTTTGAACTTAAATCAAATCATCAAGGCTTGAAGTATATATTTACACAACCCAATTTAAATGCTCATCAAAGGAGGTGGATGGAGTTAATCTCCGATTATGATTTCAAGGTTAGTTACATCAAGGGCAAGGAGAATAGGGTAGCTGACGCATTGAGTTGGCGAAAGCATATAACTTCCATGGTGTCAATCAACATAGATTTTGGAACTCAGGTATTACATGAATTAAATGAGGATGAATACTATTTGCAAGTTCCCGAAGCTCTTCGAGCGAATCCACAGGAACCTAAGTATGAAGGTTTTCATATTGAAGCAGATGGACTTTTGAGATACAAAGGTAGGACGTATATTCCAAAATCATCCGAGTGAAGAAAAAAATATGGAAAGAGTTACAAGCTGCACCTTACTCAGGTCATCTAGGGGTAACCAGGATGTTAGCTGAAGTTAAACCGTTATATTTTTGGAAGGGAATGAAGAAGGATGTAGCCCGGTTTGTTGCAGGATGTTTCGAATGTCAGAAGGTCAAAGTGGAGCATCAACACCCGACATGATTACTACAACCCCGCAGTGTACCAGACTGGAAAGGAAAATCATTAGTATGGATTTTGTATAGGATCTACCGATGACAAGGAACATGCATAATGCCATATTGGTAGTAGTGGATAGACTCATTAAAGTGGCACATTTTACACCAGGGAATTTGACGGTTGGGGCCTCTATAATTGTACGAAAGTTTGTATAGGAAATATTTTTACTCCATGGAGTACGAGAAAAGATCATTTCAGACAGAGATGCCAGAATGACATCCAAGTTTTGGCAAACTTTATTTTCTACTTTGGGGACTCAGTTAAATATTAGTTTTGCCTATCATCCTGAAACAGACGGTTAAACAGAAAGGGTAAATCAGATTTTAGAAGACCTACTTAGAATGTACTATATGGATCAGCAATATAAATGGGAAGAATACTTACCCTTGGTAGAATTTTCTTATAAAAAATTGTATCAATCAACTATTGAAATGGCACCTTTTGAAGCACTTTATGGTAGGAAATGCATAACTCCTAACAGTTCGGACAAGATGGAGGACAAGATCATTTTAGGACCGAAAATGCTTTAGGAAATGGAAGAATAGGTTAAGCTAATTAGACAAAGGTTGAAAGAAGCTAATGATCGACAAAAGAGTTACACTGATGCAAAATGAACCCCCAGACAGTTTGTGGTGGGAGAGAAAGTTCTCTTGCAAGTGAAACCATGGAAAAGTTCTATCAAATTTGGGAAAGCTTTTAAGTTAGCCCCAAGATACATGAGACCTTTTGAAATTATGGAAGTTATCAATCCAGTAGCATACAAAATTTCTCTACCTCCAGCTCTCGCTAGATTGCACAATGTGTTTCATGTTTCCTATCTTAAGAAATATTATGCCAACTTTGATCATATGATTGACTGGAATTCATTGTAGGTGCGGGACCCTGGGGTAATCACAATAGAGCCACTTCGAGTGCTCAAGGTACGTAATTTGTGCTTACGTAACCATGAGGGGTATAATGTAAGGTCCAGTGGGACCAGTATTCAGAGGAAAATGCCACCTAGGAGGATTATGATGAAATCCTTCAGAAGTTTCCATATTTGTTTCAAAATAATTAAGAATTCTATATAATTATGATCTTAGCCTTGGATAAATAAATAAATGATCATCGAGGATGATGATTCTTAAGAGGAGGAGTATGTTACATCCCCTCTAACTTGAACAAGCTTATGACAATGAAATTATGGTCGTTATGTTAGTTACAAGTATCTGCTTTCATGTGAATATGAATTTGAGGATAAAATAATGGCTTTACATGTTGTAACCATAATGGAAATGATTTTCTTATATATATGCGAATGATTATTTTATGTATGTGAGTGATTTTCTTATACTTGTGAAAAAGAATGAATTCATGTGATTATATTAAATGTGCATTTAATTAAACTTTGAGAACGATCTAACCATAATTTGTGTCAGTGGATGCAGGATCGTCAACGCTGAAGGGAAAAGGAAATATCATCAAGGAGAGGACGCGGTTAACAAAGATCAATTTTATCATCAACCTTGAGTCGGTGTAAGACAATGCATCGAAGACATAACTTGGCCATAAATAATTTAAAATAATTATTATTAAGTCAGTCAAATTATTTACTGATTAACAACCTTCTCTTGAAAATATATCTTAGGAATGACAATGATTATAAGTCATTAAATTAATAAAATAGCTATAAATCTTAAAGCCATCGACCTTTATAAAAATATAATCAATAAGACTTTAATTCAATTTTTTTTTAATTGAATTAAAAGATGTTAGTCGTCGGTGGGTTTTGGAAGGAGTACTCCACTGCCATCTTGGATCATGCCTTTGAGAAAACGGGCAAGAGAGTAGACATGCAACCGCGGGTTGGAGAAATATTGAAGGGGGTTCTTAGTGGATGCTCTTTATATTTCAAAATGGGAGATATCATCCATTCTTCTTCTTCTTCTTCTTCTTCTTCTTCTTCTCTCTCGACATCATTTTCTTATCAGTCTTCATTTCCTCGAGATTGGCCTTTGTTTCTTCTCACTCATATCTGAGACGTTGCCATCTGATTTTGTCCTTGGCTTCATTCTTTCGCACTCTTAACTTGTCAGAATCCTTCCAAAAATTCATTCATTATTCTTCTTGACTTTAATACAAACTCCAGTGGTGGTGATCTTGATCTTTCTGTAGACGAGCTAAGATGGGACGTAAATTAAGTTTAAGTCTTCAATAACTCTTGTTGGGAGAATCCAGAGCCGAACTCATTGAGATAGAGAGCATTCCCTTCAGGCATGTAAAGAGTTACATTTATTAATCATGCTTCGATGAATGAATTTGATTAGATAACTGTTATGCATCAAATGTTCCTTCAATGGAAATTATGTATCCATGTGGTTGTATATTGAGATCGTTTAAGAAAGAGTTTCCTTTATTTAATAAATCGAACAACCTTGATTCGACTCATTCTGTTTGTTCTTCTTAAGCTGATTATTAGCCTAATCTCTATCAAAACATTTGTGTTATGTTCATTCTAGTCTGGTCGAAAAACCAACCTTCCTCTGCATTTGATTATTACAGTTGAGATGAGACTTTCATGCACTTTCTCTTAAACTCTCGAAACTCATTCTTTTCCTAAAACTTTAACAGATGGACCATGTTAAGTAATATGACCAAATGTTGAATAATATTGAATGGTGAGTAGCCTCTAATTGAGATAGTTTAGGAACTCTTCCTTAGATTTCAAAACTGAATGTAAAGCTTATAATCTTTTGAGGAAGAAAGAATCGGATGAGCCACATATCCTCTATATACAAATCTGTAAATCTGAAAGGAACTTCATATATGTTTTTAATGGAATAATAAATTAATGGTATAAGAACATAAAATGTTGAACAAGGGTGAGAGTGTTGAAGGTACAGGAGTGCCAGTAATGATTAAAATCCTTGGACAAGGTATGATGCCAGTTAGGCATTGGTCAGCTATCATGAACCAAATATACTTTTGGTCAAAATGATCCTTCTGGTTAGGAGGTACCTACAAAGGAGGGATCGATCAACGATATAGGTTTATGACACTAGTCTCAAAATGGCATGATGATAATTTGATCTTTGTTGATTACCCTCATGAAGGGACAGGTTTCTTCAGTTGAAGAAACACGAGAGACTAGTAGGTCTTTGGATGGGCAGTTAATCCCTTGATGATATTTCTTTTTCCCTTGGAAACAAAAGAGTTTTGTGCAGCATTCCAGCAGGAAACCTTCAAAATTGTATTTTCCTGTAGTCTTTCTCTCTCTTTAAAATTTTAGAGATATTTACTTAGCATGTTTATTTCATAGCTGTAATTATTTCTCTTTCTTTATGAAAGCAAATAAAAGTTAGTTATTGTTCTTTTGTATTTTCAGTTATATGGAATCAGTTAGTTGTTTCCTTTCAGCTAAAATGGAAATTTTAAAAGTTAGTTGAGAAATTGAATATGATGTATTTATTTAAATTTATTTTCTTTTCCGTTCAATTTGCAAAGGAAACCTAGCATGAAAACAAGTTAGTTAAACTTCAGCTGAATTTGGAAGTTGGTTTATATTTTTAAACTGTAGAACAAGTAGAGTGTTACACATGGCCTAGTGGTAATTCTGTTTCAATCTATTTTGTTTAATTTTGGAGTGAAGGTATTTCATATTTTTGGCTTGTAAATTTTATTTCCATGAGCATTTAAAAGTCAAGGTATTTGGTGAATTTGAATTTACATTTTGGACTTGATTTAAGTGCAACCGAGATAAGAGTAGTGGTGGAAAAGATCCTTTAAAAGCACAATACCTAAAAAAGCATAATGGAGGCATTGGGATTAGCATGGAAACCAATTTTATTTCAAATTTTTAAGATCCCTATAAAATAGGGAATGTGGGGGTGGACCTGAAATGGGTAGGGATTGAAAATTGCTTTAAAATCAATAAGCAGGAAAAGGATAAGCATTCCACTTTCTTTGTGCATCATGCCATAACTTTAATTGGTTTTATTTAACATATTATTTATTGATTTTTTCTGCATTGTAACTCTCCCAAGAATGGGTGTACCATTTGGGGGTCTTCATGAAATGCTAATAAATGAAATTGAAATGAAAGTGTGTTTCATTTCATTACATGGGCAAGGCAAACAAAAGAGTGGGTTTTGATTTTTCATTTTTGGAGAGACTCAGGTGGGCATTTGATTTCTCTAGGAAGGGTTTTCAAAAGATTTTATTGCAGGTTGAAGACATGGAAATGAAGCTACAACAGTGAGCATCTATTGAAAGTTGTTGATTGTAGGTTTGCAATGCAATGTTTTATGTGTTATTATAGGAGAAGGGTTTGAAGATTGTATGGGCAGATTTGTTTGTTGTTGTTGATGTTAATTTTCTATATTTTATGCATTTAAATGGGCCATTTTTCTGCCCTTGAGTCCCTTGAGGACTGATGTAAACATTGAGCAATATTTTGTAATGAAGTTTGTGATTTGGTTGCAAGTAGAAATCTGGTTGTTGTGATATTTTACAGCAGTGTCTGTGAATAAAAGTTTCATGTTTGATTTGAATTCAAGAAGGATCTTGTATTGTGAGGATTTTGATTTAATCTTCATACATTAGTGGTATCAGAGTAACAAGATCTTGAGTGTGTAACAGACCATCGAAGAGAGGCAGTTGCACCAGGACTGTGTTGTGGGTGTTAAAAAAAATGGATTGGAGAGGAGCCCATGATGGTAGAGGTAAAGGTAGAGGAAGACAAGATAATTTTGTTAGAGATGATGAATTTAGAGCCTTGAGAAGGTAGGTTGAAACTTTGAAAAATGACATAAGGAGAGGATTTGCAAGAATGAGAGACCCAAGAAGTGAAGATGATGAAGATGAAGATGAAAGCAACGAGAATGCTAGCTTAGATACTGAGTAAAGAGAAGATATTGCAGTAGTTTCAAATGACCCATTGCTGAAAGCTTTAACAAAAATGGGAAAGATATCGAAAATGGAGGTACCTAAATTCAATGGTAGTTTGAACCCAAAAGAACTGATAGATTGGCTTAATGAAATGGAAGGGTATTTTGAATTTGAAGAGATAGAGGATCCTGATAAAGTGAGATTTTCCAAGACAAGGTTGAAAGGACATGCCTCAATATGGTGGAGAGAGGTCCAATTAGAAAGGGGAAGAAGAGGAAAAGATAAAATTACCAAATGGGATAAAATGGTGGAGAGATTGAAAAGACAATTTATTCCTGTAGACTATGAATTGGACTTGCTCAAGAAGATGCAAGGTTTGAAGCAAGGAAGCAAGACTGTTAAAGAATACACATAAGAATTCCATAGAATTCTCATAAGGACTGGACATTTGGAGGTGACTAAGGAAAAGGTTTCAAGATACATAAATGGGCTAAGACACATCATTCAAGAAGATATGACACTAGTCAAAGTTGTGACAATGGAAGATGCTTATCAAATAGCATTGAAGATAGAAGAAAGGATGAACAAGAGGTTTGAGAATAAACACAAGGGAAAGGATAAAGCTTATGTGCAACAAAGGGAGGATGAACAACATATTAGAGATATTAGGGGCATCAAGGATGAAAGATGTGCAATCTCAAACAAGTCTCGTGATCAAAATTTTAGAGGAAGAGGAAGATCGGGTAGTGGGTTTGGAAGAGGAAACTACAAAATAACTTGTTTTAGATGTGGGGAAGAAGGTCATAGGGCCTATGATTGTCCTCATGAAGAGGAAACACCAAGAAGAAGGACTGAAAATCAGAATAGAGAAGCAAACATAAATGGAGAAGATGCTAATTCTTCACACTCAAAAGAGGCAGAGGATGGAGAGGCACTTGTTTCAAGAAGAGTCCTGGTGAACGAAGGAAAAGAACCAGATCAAAGGAAGAACTTGTTCAAAACCAGATGTACGTGTGAAGGTAAAGTTTGTAATGTCATTATTGATGGTGGAAGCACAAATAATTTAGTTTATGAAGAAATGGTAAATAAATTAAAGTTGGAAAGACAAAGGGACCCGCATCCATATAGGATTGCTTGGTTGCAAGATGAAAAGAAGGTTTTGGTTAGCAAACAATGTTTGGTGAAATTCAAGATAGGTGATTATCATGATGAAGTTTTATGTGATATAATGTCTATGGATGTCTGTCACTTTTTATTAGGAAGGCCCTGGCATTTTGATAGGTGTGTGATGCATGATGGGTATGCCAATACATACTCCTTGATGAAGGATGGAATCAAACACAAGTTGAAGTCATTGAGGGAAAGGTATGTAATAAAGGTGGAAATTGTTTGGTTGATGGAGTTAAACAATTAATAGAAGAGGATGAGAATGTAGATTTTGATTTGCTGATGCAAGTTTCAGCAGTGTGGATTGCACACAAGAAAGGTAAGGTGCAGATTTCAGTGGAGAAAAATGAGGTAAAATTTGATTTTTGTGAGAATGTAGTTGAATTTTATTCACTTGAGCATGATAAGATTGATGTAAAAGAGTATGTTGCAGCAAAGAGTGCATTTTTAGATGAAGGTGTTACGAGTGAAAGTAAGGAAGTAGAGGAAGAAGTGATTGCAGCTAAAAATTGTCTTTTAGAAGGCATGGAGAAAAAGGAGCACAATGTTGTAACCAAGGTTGATGGTGAACAAATGGTTGCAACAATAAAAGAGGAAGATGTAATGAATAATTTTTATTTTTTTCTAAAGGAAAAGTATTAGATGTTCATGAATTTTTAGATTTTCATGGTGTATGTTGGTGGGAGATGAATTATGTGAAAAAAAGAAGAAAGAGAGGAAAAATGAAAGAGGGAAGAGACATCAAGTTGAAAGGACATGTGAGGAATAAGGTTCAGGAGAATAGGGAAGAAAGATGGGTGCAAAATGAGCATCATATCTATAAATGTTTATGAGGCACTCATGAAACATTTCTTTTCTATCGTGGGTGTCTGATGCAGGAGCATCCATGGCCTAGTGGTAATCTTGTTTCAATCTATTTTGCTTAATTTTGGAGTGAAGGTATTTCATATTTTTGGCTTGTAAATTCATTTCCATGAGCATTTGAATGTCAAGGTATTTGGTGAATTTGAATTTACATTTTGGACTTGATTTAAGTGCAATTGAGATAAGAGTAGTGGTGGAAAAGGTGCTTTAAAAGAACAATACCTAAAAAAGAACAATGGAGGCATTGGGATTAGCATGGAAATTAGTTTTATTTCACATTTTTAAGATCCCTAAAAAATAGGGAATGTGGGGGTGGACGCCCAAATAGATAGGGATTGAAAATTGCTTTAAAATAAAAAAGCGTGAAAAGGATAAGCATTCCACTTTCTTTGCACATCATGCCATAACTTTAATTGGTTTTATTTAGAATATCATTTATTGATTTTTGTTGCATTGTAACTCTCCCAAGAATGGGCGTACCATTTTGGGGTCTTCATGAAATGCTAAGAAATGAAATTGAAATGAAAGTGTGTTTCATTTCATTACATGGGCAAGGCAAACAAAAGAGTGGGTTTTGATTTTTGATTTTAGTTTTTCCTTATTCATTTTTGGAGGAGAGACTCAGGTGGGCGTGTGATTTCTCCAGGAAGGGTTTTCATAAGAATTTATTGCAGGTTGAAGACATGGAAATGAAGCTACAACAGTGAGCATCCGTTAAAAGTTGTTGATTGCAAGTTGGAAATGCAATGTTTTATGTGTTATTACAGGAGAAGGGTTTGAAGATTGTATGGGCAGATTTGTTTGCTATTGTTGATGTTAATTTGTTGTATTTTATGCATTTAAATGGGCCATTTTGTTTCCCTTGATTCCCTTGAGGATTGATGGAAACATTGAGCAATATTTTGTAATGAAGTTTGTGATTTGGTTGCGAGTAGAAATCTGGTTGTTGTGATATTTTGCAGCAGTGTGTGTGAATAAAAGTTTCATGTTTAAATTGAATTCAAGAAGGATTTTATATTGTGAGGGATGTGATTTAATCTTCATACATTATTTTCATAGTTTGTATCAATCAATAATTGGTGTTTATTTGAATTTTTGGGACATAGGGAAGTAGGTTCAGGTATGATAATTTTTTTCTCAAACTTTAGAAATGAGAAAGGATTACAATTGAGAAAGCCTACAACACGCATGACTGGAACACCCACAAGTCTAGCAAGCTACTGCACCTCCATAAAACAAATAATGATAACACGGTATAAACTCGATCGAAGTAGATTCCCGCAAAGATCATCATTACCTATAATTGAATAAATAATTTTGATCTAGATTGTAATTATAAATTATGTTATAATGTGGAAACAATCTTGAGTGACTTAAAAGGAAAAATCCACTTAGAGCTTAAATGGATGACTTGTGACTACAAGGAAGGTTATTGCAAAATGTGCAATTTGATCATATGCCACCTCCGACAACCCACTAATAATAACAAGTTTTAAATCCATGTGATCGATATTCCTACATGTTACCTCGGTTTTTGTCAACTTGTTTTAAGCCTTGTCAAATTTTTGAAAAGTCTAACAATGTTCATTGGGTTTCAACAAGGTTCTACATGATACATGGATGAAGAGATCATACAAGGTATTGTCAATGCTCTTGGTTTGTTTTTAGCTATTGAAAATGTCACAAATCTATGAAATATTTATTTTTTGCTAGATTTTATGTATGTTTTGATAATGATAAGGTGCTGCCAATTATTATTAAAATATGCTCCAAGTTTGGTGTATGGGAAAAAAATCCAATATGATTCCACACAAGTTTATTTTCATTTCCATTGAGCTAGGCAGTTCTCCTATTCTTGCCAAGAATTCAAAGAGAAACTCCATGTTTAGTTAAAAAGAACCACTTCTTCTTATAATGGGAAAGAGGTGCACTTCACGATGAGGAACAAAAGAATGGATTTGGGCTTTATAGTTTTGAACCCACATAAAAAACTTAAGGTTCTTCATTTAAGAAAAAGATTGTTGGAGTACATGACCATTGAGAGGGGAGGTGAATCAGTGGTCTAAGGAGAAACAAAATTTCATAACTTAACTCACTTGTTTTATGCAAAGAAACCTATTGAAAACACTTCAAACATGATATGAAAATACTTGATAAAAGATGAACAATCAAGCACAAAATGGAAAACCACCACAAGAAGACAAAACACAAGTTTTATGAGCGGAAAACCCTAAAGGGTGAAAAACCACTCTGAAAATAAGTTTCATTAAGCCTCACTGGTTACAAATTGTTGGGAAAATGTGTCTCAACCTTGCAATTATATACAATTTATTGTTGATAGGATGTATACATATTTATATATGTATTTCCTAGTTACACTGATAGGTGTATACAATGGCAACAAAGAGTGAAATGTGATCATGTTAACTTTTTTAGGAAACTTCTAAAATGGTTGACATACACTAAATAATGATATATTGTAAATCTAGACCATTCATTATTAGGTTTTAGATCTAATGGTGGATATTTTGTTGGCTTATCTTTCCCTAGAATGTAACCCTTTTTTATGAGGGTGTTGTATTACAGTTGTGGTAGAGAGAGAGTGATGTATTCTAAGAGTCTGATAGCAGTTGTGTTGTCTCTTGATCTCCGAGTGGTGATACTCCTGTGAGAAGCTTGCTCTACAAGTATATTGTAATCTTTGTGATTATTGAATAATATATTGGGTGGCTTTTAGAGTGTGGGGTTTTTCTCTCAAAATGGTTTTCCCCACATAAATCACTGTGTCATGGTATGCATGATATTTATGTTTATTCCATTTAAGTTTCTATAACTGTTAAAGATCTATAAAGTTTTTCATTTTTCTCCTCTCAAGATTAGTGTAGGAAGTTGTTCTGCTACCTTAGCTTCCTTACACAAATTGTATGCCTCACTGGAAAAACAACAAGCCTCATTGGCTACACTTTATGCCTCACTGGCTACTCAATCTACCTCATTGGCTTCTCAATTTGCCTCACTGGCTTCTCAATCTGCCTCACTGGCTTCTCAATCTACCTCACTAGCAATATTCAAAAGAAAATGAATAAAAAACCAAAGGGTTACTCTGTTTCAATACAAACCACAACTTTATCTCTACATCAATTCAACAAACACCATCTCCCCTATACAAACTTTCAAGATGTAACTCTTCTTGAAAATAATCTCCCTATTTCATCAAACACAAACTCTTCTACACATCTAGCCTGTCACTGAGAAAAGAAGAACAATACAAAGAAAAATGACTCTCCTTGCTAGATAACCCTGTTACATATATTCAACTGCAATCATATCTTCACATATAAGACAAACACTGTCCTTACAAACTTCAAGAACCAAAGCTCTCAATTAGACCACACTCTTGAGTAAAAGTAGAACACATTTTATGAACACAATGATTTAATGAGATTATACATGTTCAATGTCATTCATTTTCTCTCACTATATTATCAAACCAATCTGCACATACTTGTGATTTTGTTCATATGATGAAACTATGCAAGAAAGAAATTTCAAGAATACTATCACCCAAAGCCTTGTAACCCTTTCATGCATTGCCAATCAAATCTTCTTCTTTGTGCATTGTCTTTGCATAGACAAGGTTTCATAGGCTTCAACACACTCTATCATGAGAGGAATGAACACATATGATAAACTCAATCAAAGAAACCGATATATGCAAGCACTGTATAATACTGTCATTTAAATATTTTCTCTCTTTGTCTATTTTCACAAAAAACACGACATCAATGTCTCCAAACCAAACCTGCGGTTCTCAAACTATGGTCACTCATTTTTCAATGCATAACACACACAATGAACACAATAATGTAGAAGCTTTTGTTATTCAAAACGTCCTCATTGTTTACTGCCTCTACAAAACCATGTTGTCACAATCTTTTAAAAATAATACCTATCCCAAAACCTTGACAAACTTTTAACCTTCCATTGTTGAATACAAACAATTAGAAAATTGTGAGCCACCGAACACAAGCTGAAGACACTTCACATACCTGCCAATGTGAAGACATGGAGAACTAACCGTTCATCAATTTTAAATCAGAACCATCAATCTTTTTAACACCTACCAAAACTCAATTAAATAATAGTTGTTGATTTTCTATTAAGCGCCATACTAAGAGTCTTTAACTTGCTGAACCAGTAATCCCTAGGTAGCTAATGTATTTGAAAACCCTTAATAGCAAGGCAACATTAAATTAAAACAAAAAGCATTCTTCAACATTAAGTGACTTTCCTTTGAAAAACCTTCACAAGGGATAAACCCTAGATCTTAGGGTTTTTATGAAACCTTCAATAACCAAAATCCTAAACCTCTGAATGATCAACAATGGCACCACTTTGAAAAGAAGCAACTCTTAAAATGTTGTTCATAAAATTGATCTCTTTGCATTTGAAACACAATGAATTGAAGGAATAATGACAAATCACAATTATCTTTCCATGTTGTTGCATCAAACATCAATGAGGAATAGTGACAATTCACACCAGCACCTTGAACACCATTATTGCTACCATAATCTTGCATACATGACATCCAACATCAAACTTGGATGCATCAACACCTTTGAATGAATGAAACATCATGAGGAGACGATCAACACCATGAAAACCATTATTGAAGCAACACTTCAATCACCATGAAACAACTTTGTGAGACAACTCTATGACAAGAATCTTTGTGATAGCTACCATCATACCACCGTGCACTTTGAACTTAGATCAAGCAATTCTTTGATAGAGTGATCAACAATTACTTTTTCCTGAAGCAACTCACTAAATGATCTTTATCTTGAAGCAACTTTGTGATACATAAACCATAAGATTATCAATGTTGTAAACCATTAACAAACTCCAACTTTTGATATAGTTTTGTATTGATTGTATTCATCTTTTCTCTCCAATAAAAAATGGAAGCATATAGTATTTTAAACTATAAGGAAAAAGGAGGTGGTCAGTTCTAGGCTAGAGGATAGGCTTCTTTCTAATTTAAATAGGGATTTTTCTCCATTTGTAGTGATGAAAAATAAACAAGTTCAATTTTAATAGTTATAAAGTTCAATCTCTATCCAAATATGACTTCAATGGATGAGATACAAAGCTTGGACTACAACAACATGGAAATCTGAAATTTATATGCAAATCTGAAAATTAAGTTGCATTAATATGGAAAAACCGTGATTAGATCCATCTTCTTTATGATGCTAAAAAACAACCAACATAACATGCTTATAAATGTGCTACATTATGTGAACTTATAACAGAAATACATAAATAATATCATCACCACAAGATAACATAAATGAGGCACAAATCAGCAACACAAGAGCATCACATAACACATGATTTATGTGGAGAAACCCTAATGGGAAAAAACTCTACCAGGAAGAGAGGTCAAGTATGCATTATCATCCGATAAATGAGATTAAAATATAACCACTTATATTCTCCTCTTTTCCTCCAACATGGCAGCACCTGTGCACCTCCGAACAACCTCCTTATTCCTCCACCTATCCTTGTTCCTACAAAGTAACACTACATTCAACTGTTCTTCTAATTTCTACATCTAAGAGATTGATTTTATAGACTTGTGAAGGCATCTAATGCACCAAACATGGTGCCCAAAGATGAACCTTCATTCCAAATGTCCCCAACCTTTGGATTACCTCCTTGAAATGCAAAAGGACATAGGTTTTGGATCCAATACTTTCCATCCAAATTGGGTGCCCAACCATGAGAGATAAACACTACATTAAATATAATAAATGATGGAAAACCAAGTGACACCTGTTGCGTCTATTCAAGCATCCACTTGGAGAATCCCAGTAGTCACTTACTTATCATTCCCTTTATCTTTTATTATACCATTCTAGGTGTCCATGTGTGGGGAAAATAATATTAAATATTTATATCCATGCACCACCTTTACCGCTGCTAGTGGACCCATAAACCCTTATGAGTATATTACAAACAATGGTGAGAATTAACATTATAAAATATTTTCCCAATACACCCTAAGTGCCTAGAAACACTTTCCAAGGATATTGGAAACATGTTATATGACATAGGATTTACAAGGTGGATGGCACCTTAATCCTAACATGTAGCAGGGTTACAACTATATATGGAGTATTTTCAAGTAAGAATTGGTACTGTAAGTTAGTTTCAATCATTTATATTGAAACCTAAAGCCTTGTAAGAACATATTCAATCAAATCAATTTTTAGACTATATGTAAAACTATAAGGCATCTTTATCAATGAAAAATAAAATTTCACCCCCATTTGTACTGGTTCATGTTGTGTGTTGATTAATTCTATGCATTTTCTTGTATTTTTATACTAAAACCTATAAATCATGCATGATAAACACCTATAAAACTTGAAACTTTCTTCTTTATGTTCTGGTTGCTAGTTATAAAACACCTAGATTAGTTGTTTTAGTTGTTAAACAAATCATTTTCCTCCTAAAACAGTAGTGATAGTTCCAATTTTAGCAAAATAGCTTAGAACAATAGAGTTGTGTGATAAAAAAATATTTTCATTGATCATTGTATGCAAGATTTTAAACATTTAGTCTTCAATCCTTGTGGTGCATCACTATCCATAGTTTTAGGTTTAAATTTTTAGTCTTCTATCCATTTTCCATGGCATGGGTAGTTATATTAGACTAGAAGAAAATCAAAATTAGGTAAAGCATCAAGGGAACCGACCCTCTTTGGAGGTTGATCTCTACCATCTGATCCCACACTCAGGGAGATCATCCCATATTTTATGAGGTGGCTGAGTGATGTTATCAACTCAACAAGGGTGCACACTTCCATGACAATAATTGTGTCTATGTTCATGGTTGTCATGTTAGACATTGGATAAAAGGATTGTTTGTGTTGAGTTGTTGATTGAGCCATCTTGGAGGAGGGTCTTGAATCATGTCTTGGTGGAGCAATTTCAATGCGACATATAGAAAAATACTGTGAATTGGAAGTTGGTGAATTTTCTCATATTAATGTAGAAGTTAAATAGTGACTTTGATAACTTCACAATTGGTCACATTTATAGGGAGGAAAATTCCACAATGGATAAGATGGTAAATACCACTATTGAAATTCAAGTTAACATGTTTCCTTAGATGTTTCTGATATGAAATAAAATAGGTGACCCCAAATATGGAAGGGTGTCAAGGGATTTGATGGACCTTTCTTCCATAATCATTCAAGAAATGAGATCCACACAAAGAACTGGCTAACAACCCTTAGGTGAGTCAACTCAATGAGGAATCTACTAATTTCTTTTATGCTTGAGGATGGGGGTTTCAACCTGAACAACACTTTTGGGAGAAAAACTAAAAATAGGCAATCAACCTAATTTTTCCAATTCAAACTTGAAACATCAATATAAAGCTTAATACTAATAGAACCAAAAAATTGATTGCAGATATAAGAAGGGCACAAAAGTGTTTACTAGTCAGCAAAATTTGGTTTCTAAAGGAAAACTAGGACTCATTCGCCCATGGGTGAATGGGTCTCTAATCAGGGTTTCCAGAAATCTTTTGGGAGCCTTTGATGTTGATCTAAAGCTGCTGATTTGTCCAGGTTTCATAATCAGAATGTCAGAAATAATTTTTGAATCCAAGTTTCTGTGAGATGACAACAATTTTGAAAACTTTTGCAACTTTGGTAGCTTATCCAATCTTTCTCTTCAAGAGGTCTTCAATCTTTCTTCAACCTAAATCTGCAACACACACATAAGAGGGAAAAAAAAATTCTTGGTGAATGGGGGTTTGCCTTGGTCAAACCTCATTTACGTAATCAAACCTTGAAATGAAATAAAGAATGAAAGAGGGAATGAACAATTAACAATGCTATGTTACCACTCAAAAAACCCTTGGATGAACCTTGATAATGGAGATCTGCAACTTGCATGAAATGGCTTCAATGGATGTGGATCTTGATACTTGAATTTTTCTTGAAATAATGCTTTGAATGCTTGAATTGATCTTCAAATCTATATCACAATGTTAGCTCCAAAAACATGCATGATGCAAGAAGAATTTGACATGATGATTGGATCTTAAATGCTGCAATAAATCTCTGATATATCTGCTCTTGAATTCTCTTGATCATCAACTTTTCTTAGGAATTCTTCACTTCAAAAATACTCATGAAAATCTCTTAAAGTTCTAGGTGAAACTTCGAAAATAACCTTCTATTTATAGGTATGTATCCTTAATTTCCCGAAATTCAAATATTACAAGCCGACATCAGAATATGAATTTTGAGACATTAAAATACCACCAAAAACATAATTTAAAATTAGTTTCAAAGGCCTAGGGAGGACCCATTTTCCCATGGGCAAATGGGTCCCAGGTCCCGATTCTTGGAACACACATTGCTCAAGGTAAAGTATTATGTTTAGGCATTAATTATTGCCAGGTTTCCCCTTTAGAAAATGTAATTTAATAGGCTTGTAAATGAAAAAAAGGACTTATTAAGGCATAATTAAGCTCAATTTAATTAAGAGGGACCAAACAAGTGTGAAAATGTAAAGGGATGCATTTTTCAACACAAAATTAAGGAATTATCAAATCCATTTTAATTAAATGGGCCCAAAAAAGTGTGAAAATGTAAAGGGATACATTTTTCTACACTACATTTAGCCCCCACTTTAGTGAGAGGATGACCTTGCATCAAACTCACACTAAAGTAGACAATAAAGAGAGTTCTATTTGTACAATTGTTGGAAGGATAAGATGACAAAGATCAAGGAGGATGATCAAGCCCCTAAGATCTAAGATCTCATGGCAAAACCAACAAACACAAAAAGAGACACATGCTTATATTAAATATATATATATATATATATATGCATCAATGACAAGGTACTCAATCATACAATGTCAAAGACTTAAAGAAAGAAAAATAAAAAGGAAGGATCAAGCCTCAACTATTTTTCCAACTCGATTTGTATCAAGCATTGACTTTTTTTCCAAAAATGTTTACAAGTGAAACATGTTGTTCACTAAGCAAACTACAATGCACATCACATAGGCTAGTGGAATCCATTGTCCATTGGGTGAACCCCCAAGAGTGGTAAATGAGAGAATCTTATTAGGCTCCCATACCATACTAAAGTTATACCTCTAATGAATTTAATAAGACACCACACAATATGAACTTCAAGCTTCATAAGGCTTAGCAAGTTGCGTTATGCTAAACACTTATGAACAAAAAGGGTTTGAGCTTCATAAGGTTAGCAAGTTGTGTTATGCTAAAACTTATGAACAAAAAGGGTTTGAGCTTCATAAGGTTAGGAAGTTGTGTTATGCTAAACACTTATGAACAAAATGCAAATAGACATGTTCAAATGGATTTTGCTTAGTTCATGTAAGGTCTCCTCTTAGGGAACATCGTGCCTAACATCTCCAAGAGAGGACAAGTCTAGGATAAAAAATTCACAACTTAGGGAATGCAACACGTAGCATCACCACTAAGAGGAATGTTGTATACTAAGAAAGGTTGCACTCTTGAAGGACATCAAACCCAATGACACCACCAAGAAGAGGACACGTCGCATGAAGTAAGAAGACTGCACTATGAAACATAAGATATAGTCAAAATTTTAAAATGATAATGCCAATGTATGCCCCCACTTTAAAGTAATTGGAAAACACTATGTTGTGAGCAATTACTCTAAAGTAGCAAATCATAAATGCTAAACAATAAAGAAGACATGAGAGCTTATTTGGAAAGCCATATGCCAAACATATGTTTATAAATGAAGCTACATTGAATGAAAAGGGGTTGCCGCCAACATGAAATCCTAAAATAACACATAAGGGATCCATGGATTTAGGTTCAATGTATGTCTTTGCTACAATGATATTATAGAGCTCAAAAACATCATCATTCCCCAAATACTCATAGAACTAGAAGAATGACACATAGAGAGAAAATACAAAGAAAAAGATTTTGGGTCAACATGGAAGAGACCTAAATGTCTTGATGCCTTGCATTATCCCCAAAAGGAAAAACACAATACAAGAGAAAATGTAAATGTTTATGATGGCTCTAGGAAAATTCATCGAAGGAAAATTCACCACCAGCAATTCACCCTAGCGGAAAATTAACCGCATTAATATTTTATAATATATATTTCAAAAAAATTGATTTTATTAAAAATGTTAATGTGGTTAATTTTTCACCACTGTGAATTGCTGGCGATGAATTTTACTTGGCGGTGAAATTTTCGTCGGTGAATTTTCCATGGAGGTGAATTGCTGGCAATGAATTTTCCTTCAGTGAATTGTTGGCGATGAATTTTTCAGATGTCGTTTATGACATATAGAATAATGTAGATACAAATAGAGGAATGAACATAAAGACATTGCAAACAAAACAGTATGGGGGATCACATTATGCACATGCAATCACTCAAAGAACATGAAAAAGAAAACAAAATAAAATACTAGTAAGGTACATGTGAGTCAACCTATAATAGGTCATCCACATCCCAATCTTGTTCAATATATGCGGAAGGCGGATAACTAGCTAAAGGGACAACATCAAGTGTCGTACTAGGACAATCACCAAGTTCAACACATGGTGAATCACTCTTTTTAGGTGGACCATCACAATTGTTATGTTCTAAGCTCATGGAAGAGGAAAACAATAAATTCAACTCATTATGCACTTCCTCATCAATTTTAGCAATCTCATTATCATCATCCAATTTTATCACAACAGGAGGTCTAATGATAATATCCATAGAGGTTTGTTGTTCTTCCTGTGTTATAGAGGTTTTATGTTGCAACAAAGGTGTAGAATCATCATGCATTGCTTGAGTTATTTTTTTTCTTGATTTTTTGATTCATGCTTCACTTGTATCAGACGAGAAATAGCACAATGTCTATACCTACACTCTCTAGCATTCTAGTTTCTATTTGTTCGGTTTTCAAGTTGTGATTGTGTAGGAGCATGTTTATCGACCATAGGTTTCTTTTCTTCCCTCAAGGGAGGAACAAAAGGAACCATGGGAGGTTGTTCAACCAATTTCTCTTTGACTTTGTAAACTTGTTTGATTTTAGGAGGCACAATAGGACTTATGTGGTTATCTCATGGTCTCCTATAGGAAATAGGTAAAGGATTTTTCATAAGTTGGTCTTGGTTACTTGGGAGGGCTTTTGGTTCAATCGTGGTCTCATCAAGTATAAGAGGCTCAATTGTGGGTTGAGGCATATTGCTAAGGGATAATTCAACTATTCGTTTTTCCTTAAACTTTTGGTAAGATTTGAAAAAGAAGTCTTCACGAGGTTGAATAGGTTCCATATGTTCAGTCCAAAATAAATCCAATGAGAAAGTCCCAAGGGAAGACATAGGATTAAAGCCACTATGGTGCACAGTAAAGATATCCTTGCCAAAAGGAAACTTTAAGCATTTATTCACTACCAACGAGACGCCATTCATGGAGCGAAGCCATGGGTAGCCTAACTTCACATGAAATTGATTTGATGATGGGATGATGGAGAATGAGACACTTATTTGTTTTGGTCTAACCTTTAGAGGAATGGTTATCGAACCTATCGTAGGGCAAGCAAAACCATTATGCATTTTAATCCATGCTTTCAATTTTTCATAATTATCTTGACAAAGATCATGCACAAACAAGAATTCTTTAGTGATCACATTCTCTACACAGATAAGATAAATTGATATCCCATTAGTAGGATTGTCATTGATTCTTCCAGATATGTAAAGAGGACCATTGGGTGCATGATTGATTATGTCATTTTGTGAGAAAGCAATGTTAAGGGGCATATTGGTTTGGCCCTTATGACGTTTAACTTAAACGAATCCAACTGGATTATCCATAGGGTTGTCCTCATTGTCATTCATGTTATCATCATCCATTTCAACATTCATCACATCATTCTTTGTTTCATTAGCTTTGAAAAAGGAGATATTATGATTTGGCATAGGATTGGTAAAGATTTGTAAGTTCTGGTTAGGAGGGGCAACAAACTTATTTCCTTGATCATTAACACCACCAATTTGAATATGATTAGAATCAATGAGGTCTTACACAATATCTTTAAGATGCTTACAATGTCTCGTATCATGTCCATATTGACAGTGAAAATGGAAAAAGGAATTTGGTCTATAGTTTGGAGGTAAAGGCTTAGTAGGATCAAGAGTTCTAATAGGAGGTAAGGAAATTAAATTCGTGTTTAAGAGCTACAACATGGTGTTATGAAGGGTATCAGGTAGAGGGGTAAATTGTCTATTCCTCTCCCCAAATGTATATGGATTTGTCGTCTTTATAGAAGCCAATTGGGTGTCGACATGTTGAGTTGGTTGAGGGGGATTAAGTTGTAAAAACCTCTTATTGTGTTTCTTGAATGGTTGGTAATTAGTTTGAGGTGTGGATTCAGATTTTTCAGGACGGTTAGAGGGAGTTTTCACTTCACGACTACTAACTAAATTTTGGTAATCACGAAGGACAATACACAATTGTGTGAAGGAGGTAAATTTCAACATCTCAAGTTTAGCTTGGATTTTATTTTGTAAATTGGTAATAAATATTCTTTGAAGATCGACATAGGGAATCTTAATGTTTATTTGTAAATAAAGCAATTGGTATCGTGCTATAAAAATGGTGACCTTTTTATCATCCTTTTGTTTGTATGTCATTAAATCAACTAAGGTCATCTTAGGACCCATGTGTATTTGGAAGTGGTTGTAGAAGGCATCAACAAGTTCATTGAATGAACATATTGAGTTATTCAATAAGGAACAAAACCACTCTAAAGTAGTATCTTTCAAGGATCTAGGGAAGAGTTTATCCAAGATTTTACCCTAAAAAATGAAGTCACTACATAAGGCTATATATGCGGAAACATGACTAACAGGATCTCCTTTCCCACCATATTTATCAAATCTAGGAATCTTTATACCTTGTGGCATTTGTGTTCTCAATATCTCCAAGGATAATGGGTTGGCTTTCACATATTGTGAAGGTTGGGCATTGTGGTTTTGATTCAATGTAGCAATTTTTTGTTGGAGGGATGAAACATTTTACAAAAGTGTGTTAAGGACGGGATCATTGTTTGTGTTATGAGATGGAGGTGAGTAAGGTGGAGGTACATATGTGTTCAGAGGACAAGTGAATTATAAATTTTTGATGGGATATGGATTAGGAGATATTGAATTTGAATGCACAAAGCTAAAGGGATTCCCAGTGGAAATACCTACAAAAGTATATACATTGCTAATAGGTTGTGTGATTGTAGTAACAATTGGATTAGTGTATGTAGGAATAGAGGTTATGGTTGTGGAAGGAGGAATTGGATTTCCACCTTGAATTTGAATATATCCCAAAGCTCGAGAACAAGTAGTCAATGTAGGGGCATGTTTATCAACAATTTGAGCTAGACTACGCACAATCTCTATTCCATGTTCATTTTCAAGCATTTTCCTCATGTTATCTATGGTAGGAATTGCAATACGAGCATTGCAATCAGAACTCACAAAGTTTTAATATTTCTCTAATTATTCATCCATTCTTCTTAAGTTCTCTTGAGGGACATTAGCAACCATTGTTCCAGCATCAATCACATTAGTTGTGGGTAGGGAAGTCATGGGAAATGAGGTATGAAAGCTATGATTCATAGTGGGTTGAGTAGTGTCAACACTATGAGTGAAAGAGTTAGAAAACCCAAGATCCATGGTGATTGATGTATCACAGGATGACATGAGCCTCAAACTACGTCTCACGATAGTATTGGCAATAGAACACCAAGTTGTCAAGCTCATGCAAGTTTCACCAAACCTAGGTGGACCCAAAATGGAGGATAGGCAACAAACAATCAACAATAGGAAATGCAATGCAAATATGCAAAATGGAATTTTCATATTCTAAACAAGGTATTTTTCTAATTATACTATGCAAAAACCTAAAAATTATGTTGTTTTTAGATGTTATTTTGAATTCAAATAATGCACTAAATTTGTCAAATTAACCTTAATAAGAATAATTTCAAAAAACAGAAATTCTAGAAATTGGAACAACAAACTAAATGCAAGAATACATAATGCATAAATCATGTTTTTGATGCTCAGAAATGCAGGAAAAGCCCTAATCAGGGACTCATTCACCCATGGGTGAATGGGTCTTACTTCAGGGTTTTTATAAATGAAATTACAAATTTATGATTTGATTTTTATGCTTTTAGATTCTCAGTGCAAACAGATGATTTTAGTTTTAGATATCTGAAAATTAGATCTAAATGTAAGTGTAAAATAATGCTAAATGACAAACAAGAATACCTAATTTGAGATGCAATTTTGATTCAATTTTTTGTTTTAAGTTGTTGATCATGCAATGTTATGTAAATATTTTGTAAAATGACTGAAACTTTCAAATTTTCCAAATTTTAAATAATGCAAAAATGCAAACCTAAAACCCTAAATGAGATGCAAACTAATGCAAGTAAACAACCCTAAATAAGATGCCAATCAATGCAATGCAATGCAAAGTAATCCAAATCTTAGATCTAGGGTTTGAAATGGACTCCAAAATAAAAAATCTATTGTGTAAGAATGTTAGGTTCACCAAAATGATTTGTAAGAAAACAAGTGACCCCAAATATGGAAGGTGTAAAGGGGTTTGATGGACCTATCTTCCACAATCATTCAAGAAACAAGATCCACACAAAGAATTGTCTAACAACCCTTAGGTGATTCAACTCAATGAGGGATCTACTGATTTCTTTTATGCTTGAGGACATGGGTTTCAGCCTAAACAACACTTTTGGGAGAAAAACTAAAAATAGAAAATTAACCTAATTATGCCAATTCAAACTTGAAACATCAATATAAATCTCAATACTAACAGAACCAAAAAAATGATTGTAGATCTCAGAAGGGTAGAAAGGTGTTTACTAGTCACCAAAAGTCTATTTCTGAAGGCAAACTGGGACACATTTGCTCATGGGCGAATGGGTGTCTGATCAGGGTTTCTAGAAATCTTTCAAGAGCCTTTGATGTTGATCTAAAGCTTATGATTTGTCCAAGTTTCATAGTCAAAATTTCAGAAATAATTTTTGAGTCTGAGTTTCTGTGAGATGACAACGATTTTGATAAATTTTGCAACTTTGACAACTTCTCCAATCTTTCTTTTCAAGAGGTCTTCAATCTTTCTTCAACCTAAATCTGCAACACACACACAAGAGGGAAAAAATGTTTATTTTTGGTGAATGAAGGTTTCCTTGGTCAAACACCATTTTGGTAATCAAACATTGAAATAAAATAAAGCATGAAAGAGGGAATGAACAATGAACAATTATATTTTACCAATCAATAAACCCTTGGATGAACAGGTTGATAATGAAGATCTGCAACTTGCATAAAATGGATTCAATGGATGTGGATCTTGATACTTGAATCTTACTTGAAATAATGCTTTGAATGCTTGACTTGATCTTGAAACCTACATCACAATGTCAGCTCCAAAAACATGCATGATGCAATAAGACTTTGACATGATGATTGGATCTTGAATTTTGCAATAAATCTTTGATATATCTACTCTTGAATGATCTCGATCATCAACTTTTCTTAGGAATTATTCACTTAAAAAATGCTCATGAAAATCTCTTAAAGTTCTAGTTGAAACTTAGAAAATAACCTTGTATTTATAGGTATGTATCCTTAATTTCTCAAAATTTGAATATTACAAGCCAACATTAGAATATGAATTTAGAGACATTAAAATACTACCAAAAACATAATTTAAGTTTAGATTCAAAGGTCTAGGGAGGACCCATTCACCCATGGGAGAATGGGTCATAGGTCCTTATTACTGGAACACACATTGCTCAAGGTAACGTGTTATGTTTAGGTATTAACTATTGTTAGGTTTCCCCTTCAAATAATGTAATTTAATATGCTTGTAAATGCAAAATAGAGCTTATTAAGGCATAATTAAGCTCATTTTAATTAAGAGGGCCCAAACAAGTGTGAAAATGTAAAAGGATACATTTTTCAACACTAAATTAAGGCATTTATTAATTCCATTTTAATTAGGAGGGCCCAGACAAGTGTGAAAATGTTAAGGGATACATTTTTCTACACTACAATTTTAAGGGTTGGCATACTCAAACTCAAATTTGGTAGTCAAATACGTTTTCAACTTGGTATTCATTCTTCACATTTGACTTATTCTTTGCTTGGAGAGTGATATGTGGTCATCTATTATTTTGATGTGTGGGTCGTGATAATGAACTTTGATTACTCATGTTATGTGAAGGATGCTATCTCATCCTTACCTATGTGAACCAATGGTGGCGATACTCTAATGGAAAGGAATTATGATGTCTCCCCTCCTCAGCATTGACAATATATTTTGTTGGATTATGGCTATTGGCCTTGATCTAGAATTATGGACTCCATAATTTGTCTTACTACTAGAGTTAGGAAAATGACATTTGTGGGTGAAATATTTGAGATATGATTAAAAAATATGTTTAGATCTAAGCCTAGTATTACCCTCCATGCAATTAGAATGGCCATAGGAGATGTTTTCTTGGATTTATTCCACAGGTATTAGGTTAACTAAAATATTGTGTCTATGTTCATGGTTTTCATGTTATACCTTGGGGAGAAAAAGGAGTGTGTGTGTTGAGTTGTTCAGATGTTGATCAATCTATTTTAGAGGAGGGTCTTGAAGAATGCATTGGTGGAGGTAGTTCCTAGTTTGGGGCTTCACCTGAGTGTAGGCCTTCTCCTTGTTTTCCTCCCAAAATTAAATGTCCCTTTGATCACATTCATCATTTTTTTAGTGGGTTATGACGATGTGGCTTAGAAATAAAAGGCTTAGTGGTGGTTCGAGTTCCTTAAATGGGTGGTTAGAGTTGTGAATTTTAACAATTTCAAGTGGTCCTTTACTTTGGATTCTATCGATTTTGGCTCATTGGAGAATTTGGTTGCCAAGTATGAAGATCAAAAGGTTTAATATGCACTTCTTTATATATAATGTCTAACTTATTAGCAAAATATCTAACAGATGGTTCTTTGTGGAGGCCATTTTTGTAATCTATTTTTTGAAAATATTAATATAAGAGGTATGGATCCCTTCACCCTGAATTTATCAATTAAAAAAAGGATGAGAAGAAACAATTAGGATTAAAATGAGAGAGCCAAAACTAATAGATTGACAATGTAGTTAAAACAAGATTAAAAAGAGGTCTAAAATCTATAAGAACTATAATTTATAATGATTTGTTAATTTGATAATAATAAATATTAAAGAGGAAATCAATAAGATATGATAATGATCGAAACATAATGTTAAAATTATTTATTAGTATGGAAATATTAAAGTAACAATAAATTAGCTAATTTCAAAAAGAGAGGTAGAAGTTAGTTGATTAGAATAATTGAGGTACAAAATATTCAAAGAGATAAAAGAATATTAATTACATTTTTTAATTGATATTGGATAATGAAAATAAAAATGATACTCAACCAATTAGTAATAGGTTATAAGTATTGCCAAAGAAGATGAAATATTAGATAAAATTTAATTTTAATTATTAATAATTCATAACAAAAATTTGATAATATAGAATTCTTTTTTTATATTAATCTTGATATTAATATCATAACTTAACACAATGTGAAAAATACCTCCTACTTAAAAATATTGAAATCTAAATACTAAAAAAAATAGAAAATTTTAATTTAAGAATGAGATATTAAATTTTAATACCAAAATTATAGTATAAAATTACCAAAAAACATAAAAATGTATGATAAAATGTTGAAAGGTTTAAAATAGAAGAGAAAAGAAATTAATCGAACGATCGAATTGTTAAAAAACTAGAAATTGCACCTTGGTGTGCAATGGGTACACCAAAGATGTGTGGAAGGTCATTTGGAGATAATTTTGGTCTATTTTTACAATATTTTTTTTAGTACATGAAGTCAATTGGTAGGTCATTTAGAAAATGATGTTTGTGCAACAAAGGTCTCAATGGAGAAGTGATAGCTTCAAATCAACTATGCATCCACTTACATGCATCCAAACATGACTAAAACAAAACTTTTGAACCAGGAAGATAATCAAGCTCCATTACCGATAGGTTCATGTTATGTTTGTAATAGGGAGAGACGAAGAGAGAGGGAGAGAGGGATAGAAAGAGAGATGTTATGCTATGTTATATTTGGTAGGATTGATTTTTATTTGACCCCTAAATAACTTTGATGGATTGGATCATTTACTTGTGATAGTTTAACAAATGATCTTCTACTTTAGATATATTCTCTTTCATAATATTATAATCTAACACTGTAGATATATTCTCCTTCGTAATATTATAATCTAACATATAAAAAAATACATAAGCCTTGAAATATTTTTCCTATCTATAAAATAAATTATATTTATCTATATACCATTAGTTTTCCCTTGATTAAGTATATCAACTTTTACTTTATTTAAAATATTAATTATTTGTATATATTCATAAAGATTATCCTCCCAAAATTACAAGACAATGTACATTTAGTGTTTTACAATATTATCAATTAGTATTTTAATTAATAAAAATAAATATATTTATTGTAAATTTAAAGGTATTTAGAAAATGCAAGATATAGCTCAATGAAACAGACCCAAACATATGCAACACCCACTGACCACCCCATAAACGACCAAAACAACCATTGGCCTAGACATTAGGCTACAATAGCTATAAATATACAACCAAAACTATACAAACTGCAACTAACGGTAACTACAAACAAAAGATTGATAACTAAAACCAACCAAGAAAGGAAACACATTCAACTAAAACCTTAGCTAGCGAATTAAGATTTAAATGAAATTATATTTTAAATTTAAAAGTTAGTGCTTAACATGCTAAAACAAATAATTATACATTTTAATTAAATTTCAAGATTTAGAAATTTATTAGAAATTTAAATATTTCAATAAAATACAAAAGATTACATGACCAAATTTCATTTCTCTCAAATTCTTAGTTTTTAAAGAAATATATTTATATTCCCTAATTCAAAGATAAAGAAAATATGTAGTAAATAAAATAGCTCTATACTAACATAAAGTAAAAAGGTCTGGTTTTAAATATGCATCAAATAAAATAATTTCTATATTAAAATAAAGACACAAAATTTTGAAGATATATAATAAATAAAATAACTCTTTATGAATAAAAATAGTTGTATTTTTTAATCTTAAATAAATCCATTTAAAAATGTAATAATTCTTAAAAAAAAATATAAACACTTCTAACATATTTTAAATAAATAAATTTAAAATATCTAGTTAAAAGTTGTCACCAATAATATTATCTTGTAAAGATTCTACCAAATTAATTTCATGTTAAAATAAAGAAACCAATTTTTGAATATTTTTAATAAATAAAATAACTCTTCATGAATAAAAAATAATTATATTTTTTAATCTTAAATAAATCCATTTAAAAATGTAATGCTTCCAAAAAAAATATAAACATTTCTAATATATTTTAAATTTTATGAAAAAAAAAAAAATTCCTAAAATCAACATGTACATTTTTTAATTTTATAAAATTTCAAAAATATTTTTGATCAAAATTATTGGCTAAAAACTTTTTAGTGTTATTGACTTGATTTTTGGCATGTTAAGCATGACCTATTTTATCGGTGTTTTTTTGGCATGCTTTTGCCAGTCATGCAAGTGGTTAGAACAATTGTTTTGTCGAGAGGCGATCTACAGTGGAAGTTAAATCTGTGTTAACATTTTTTGCTTTTTAAAAAAAAATGATGGGTGCTTGCCTGTCAAAACCATTACAGCATTGATGGCGTGCTTCTATTTGCTGCCATCATTCACATAAATAGAAACCATGATTCAAAACTAGGACCTGCGTGGCAGCTGGCAACTATTTCGATGTAGTTTGGAAGTGGAAACACATAACACATGAATGTGGAAGAGTCTGGTGTTTTTAAAAGAATAGTGGAGACCATAGTAGTACGCTGAGAAACTATTCAATTTTTGCGGGAATTTTTCAATAATTTGCACGTGTCAAATCTCATTATAAAATCAGTCGGCCATAGCTATTGAGGGTTGGGTGAAGCAACACTTACCCAATGGAGGAACTAGGAGTCGCTTTAGGGGATCATAGCAGGGACAATCCAGAAACTAGCAAGGCAATGTGGATGTAAGCGAGCATAGTGAAGCAAATATATGTGTCTTTTGTACCATTTTCGTACAACTTGGTCTCGTTTGTGTGTTTTGTAGGCTGTTGAAAAATCATAGGGTTCGGCAGTTCGAGAGTAGAGGGAGATCTAATCCCTTCATCAATATGGTAAATTATTTTCTTACATTGTTTTTCAACCCAATTTTGATGTTGTTTTCATGCACCTACCTACGGTTTTGGAATATGAGAAGATGCTAATTGTTGAATGATGGTCATGCAAACCCTAATGAAGGCCAGAGGCAGAGGAGAAGACACAAATCTGAAAATAACTTCACTAGAAATTTCTCAATCACAGAATAAAACAAAAATTTAGAACACATAAAATAAATTCAGCAAGATTGATGATTTCATTCATTCATTCAAAATACTTTATTGCATAGAGTTGCTGCTCAAACTTGCTCTACAGAGCATTCTACAACATTCTACAGAAAACTTGCTCCCCAATCCATCTATTTTCCTCTTCTCAAATAATAATAAAAACTTCTTACATAAAAAGTTCCTTACGGGTAAACTTGACTCCCAAGGAAATAGAAAAATAAAAAACTTACAAATTACTTTTCCAGTAACTTGACTTCCAAGTCAAGTAAATACCTTTTACCTTCTTATTACAAAAAACCATAATAAAGCCATTAAAAGTTAAATGCTTGGATTTTAAATATTGTCCTTTAAAAATAAAAGACCCGTGGAAAATAAAAAGCATTAAAAGTGCCTCCAGCCAAAATGAAACATCACACGGGACTGCTGGAATACATCCAGTCACACAGAAAAAATGTCATGAAGAAGAGGACTCTGTCAGGATCCGTCAAGAGCCATCGGGAGCTATCAGAAATTGAGAAGTTAGAGCTTCAGGAGCCATCAGAAGTTGGTCACACTGCATCAAGAGCAATCAGGAGTTGGAATTATTTCCAACACTCCCCCTTAATTACAACTACTGTTGTCAATGATACCCAATCGATCTCTCTGATAGATGAAGTTGTCTTTTCCAAGCGCCTTTGTGAAAATATTTTCACATTGATCTTCAAACCTGCAAAATTCCAAAAAGATTTCTCCATTGTTGATTAGTTCTCTGGTGAAATGATATCTTGTGTCTATATGTTTGCTTCTCTTGTGAAAAACTAGATTTTTTGATAGCGATATAGCTGAGTTGTTGTCACAATAGATCTTTGTTGCCTCTACTTGTTCTTGATTCAACTCTTTCAACACTCTTCTCATCCAAATCACTTGACATGATGCACTTGTGGCTGCTACATACTCTGCTTCAGCTAATGAAAGTGTGACAATCGGTTGCTTCTTTGAAGCCCATGAAACTATACCTGTACCAAAGTGAAAAACATAACCTGAAGTTCTTTTTGTCATCTATACTCCCTGCACAATCACTGTTAGTGTATCCTATCATCTTGAAATCACTTATCTTTGAGTAGAAAATTCCATAGTTTCTTGTTCCACTAACATATTTCAGAATTCTTTTTCCAGCTTTCCAATGCGTATCTTTTGGAGTCTCCATGAATTTGGAAATTAAACTTACAACATACATTATATCTGGCCTTGTGGTTGTTAAGTACATAAGGCTACCAATTAGTTTTTTGTACAAGGTTGGATTTACATCTGCTCCTTTTCCATCTTTGCTCAACTTCAAACCTGTAACAATAGGAGTTGGGGCTTCTTTGCAATTCACCATATTAAACCTTTTCAAAATGTCATTTGCATATTTTGTTTGAGAAATGAATATACCATTTTCATTTTGATTCACTTCAATGCCAAGAAAGTACTTCATTAAACCCAAATCAGTCATCTCAAATTCTTTCTTCATTGCTGATTTGAACATGTCAATTGATAGATCACCTGTGAATATTAAATCATCCACATATAAGCACACAATCGGAATTTCACCTTTTTCATTTATCTTGGTGTACAATGTTGGCTCACTGTTGCACATATTGAAGCCATTTTGTAAAAGATAATTATCAATTATGTTGTACCAAGCTCTTGGGGCTTGCTTGAGTCCATAGAGTGCCTTCTTGAGTTTATAAACTTTATTTTCATGACCCTAAATCTCATATCCAAGTGGTTGTTCCACATAAACTTCTTCTTCAAGATAACCATTCAAAAAAGTTGATTTTACATCCATTTGATATACTGCCCACTTTTTTTGAGCTGCTATGGCCAATATTGTTCTCACAATGTCTAAACATGCAACCGGTGCAAATGTCTCATTGTAATCAACTCCGAGCTATTGTGAATATCCTTTGGCTACAAGCCTTGCTTTATGCTTTTGTACTTCACCATTTGCATTCAATTTAGTTTTGTAAACCCATTTAAATCCAATCATCTCTTTTGCTTTTGGAAGATTCACTAACTCCCATGTTTGATTCTTTTCAATAGCATCTATTTCTTCATCCATTGCATGCACCTATTTTTCTTCTTTAATAGAGTCTTCAAAATGAATTGGATCTTCAACATGTTAATATAAAGCAAAGAGAGAATGCTGGTCTGCATTATTTTCACCTTCATTTTGCTGATAAATCTCACTTAAACTTCTGATTTTCTGCCTTCTTAAGCTTGCTAGTGTGGGGTTTGACATGTCACTTGAACTTGGACTAGTGGAATGTGGACTTGTTGGTCCAACACTTGAAATCCTTGTTGTAGATGGTGTTTGCAACCCTCTTATTGTTGTTCTTACATTTGATGATGGTTTCATTTGTTGACCACGAATGGGTGCGGAAGGAGTCACATTTGATGGAGTATTTGCTGGTTATAAACCTTCATTATCTTCTTGTGGCAAGTTGGTTGCAATATTGATTGTTTTCTCCAAACTTCCATCCCAAGCTTCATCTTCTATGAACTGCACATCCCTGCTGATTATAACCTTCTTGTTGATTGGATTATATAACTTATATACCTTGGATTCATCACTGTATCCCACAAATATGCACTTTTATCCTTTGTTGTACAACTTTCTTCTCAATTCATCTGGCACATGAGCATATGCTACACAGCCAAAAACTCTCATGTGTGAAATATTATGTTTTGTTCCATTCCATGCTTCTTCCAGAATCGTATTGATGACACGTTTTGTTGGACACCTATTCATTATATATGTTGCACATGATATAGCTTCAACCCATTACTCATTTGGCAAATGTTTGGCTTTTGACATGCTTCTAGCCATTTCCATGATTGTTCTATTTTTTCTTTCAACTACCCCATTTTGTTGAGGTGTATATCTAGTTGTAAACTGCTTGTGAAACCCATGATTTTTGCAAAAATTTAAAAACTCTCTTGAAATGTATTCACCTCCTCTATCTGTTCTCAATGCTTTGATGTAATGTCCACTTTGTTTCTCAACAAGAGCTTTGAATTGCTAAAAGTAATCAAACACTTCACTCTTATGCTTTAGAAAATAAACCCATGTTTTCCTTGAATAATCATCAATGAATGTCAAAAAGTAGAATCTACCACCGATTGAAGGTGTTTGCATTGGCCCACACAAATTTGAATGTACAATCTCCAAAGGGGCTTTTGCTCTAGTTGACTTTCCTGTTGGAAATGATTCTTTGTGTTGCTTTCCTAAGATGCATCCTTCACATATTCTTTCTGGTTTATCTATTAAAGGTAATCCCTTGACCATGCTTTTCCTATGAAGCAAATTTAGAGCAACAAAGTTTAAATTCCAAAATCTTAGATGCCAAAGCCAATCTTCATCTTTTATTTCTGCCTGAAAGATTGTTTGCATGACTGCTGCGTTTTCTTCTTTACCTTCTTGTGGAGACATTGAATGGTGTGCTTGAGCACAGTCTACACTCAAATCTGATTTTATCCTTAGGGGAAACATTCTATTGCTGCTCATTTGAACTTTAGCTATAAGCTAATTACTTGGATATTTGTCTAAAATTGTGCATTCTTTGTTTTTGAAATATACTCTATAACCCTTTTGAACAAGTTGTCCAATGCTCACTAAATTGTGTTTTAGACCTGACACAAAATACACATTTGAAATATACTTCTTCTCCCCCCTGTTTAGTTAGAATGTTGACATTTTCTTTTCCTTTGACTTCTATTTTTTTATGTCATTGCCCAATGTGACTTCAAATTTTACATTCTCATCCAAACTAGAAAACATTCCTAAATTTCTAGTCATATGATTACTACAACCTGAATCTAAAAACCATACATCTTTTTCATTTTCTTGTGCAACATTACATGCCAAAAACATTGTGTTGGGTTCTGACTTTTGATTTTGATTTTCTTTTGTAGAATTTGCATTTTGCTTACTGAAATCATACTGCTTCTTTCTACATTCACTCAAATAATTCCCAAACTTTTTGCAATAGTGACATTGGACTTGAGATTTTTCATACCTTTGGCCTTGAGGCTGATTTTGAGTTGGTTATAGTTGCTACCTCTTCCACTCGAGCTTGATGGGCTGCTTCTTCCACCTCTGTAAGATTTTCTTCCTTGTCCTTTGAAATTTGATCTACCTCTGCCTCTTCCTTGGTTGATTGAAACTTGTGACTTGAAAGCATGCTCCAATGACGTGTTTACTAATCTACTCAGCCTATGTTCATGAGAAATGAGAGATGCACGAAGCTTATCAACTAAAAATTGTGTGAGGTCCTTTGTTTCTTCTATGGTTACAACAATTGTCTCAAATTTTGTGGGTAAACTCCTTATAATATTTTCAACCACTCTTCTATCTTTAAGTGTCTCACCATGTGATCTGATTTGATTTACCAGTCCAATGATCTGGGTGAAGAATGAATCTATTGATTCATTGTCCTTCATATACATAGTTTCAAATTCCCTTCTTAGTATTTGTAACTTTGTTGTTTTGAATTTTTCCATACCTTGATAGGTTGTTTATAATATATTCCATGCTTGTCTGGACCTTGTTGTTGCTGCAGTCCTTGGGAAAATGCTCTCATGCACTTCTTGGAGAATAAAGAAAAGAGCTTTTGAATCCTTCTTCTTATTATCCTTCAATAAATCCTTCTCTACTTGAATTAAAGCATTATATGTTGCTACATCAACTGGCTCTACAAATCCATTCTCTACTAACTCTCATAAATCTTGTGAGCATTTGAAACAATGCTTTCATGGTGACTGCCTAGTAGTCATAGTTCTTGCCATTAAACTGTGGAATCTGTGGATTTGTCAAGCTTGTGCTTGTGCTTGCCATTGTTGGCTATGAGAAAACCTTGCTAGAGTTTTTTAAGAAAACCTTTTTGTTGCAAACTTGCTCTTATAAACGGGTGATCCCACAATAGTGGTTTACAATTTTTGGCCAAACTAAACACTGAAATAATTTTTTTTAACTAAATCTTCACATTCGGGCACATATAGCGGCTAAACCGTGAGGAATTTGAAGATGATGCAAACTAGAGTCTCATCACATTTTGTTTGTAGATTCTAAAAATATTTTTTTCAAAAATTTTGGAATCAAACTGTACTTCTTTTTTCATCTCCCATGAAAACTAGTTTTTTTCAGAAAATAACATTTTTAAAAAGTGGCGCACATCGTATAATGCATAACTTTTTTTCCATAAAGAATAAAATTCTAATTCTTTCAAAGTTAGATTTGTAACTCTGATATCTAGTGCTTCCACTTGGTTAGATAGTTTTTTATTAAATAATTTTTCTTTAATCAAGTTTCAAAGTCAAACCAATTACAATTAAGACATAGCGCGACTGTATAACACGTAACTTTTTTTGTATATATCAAAATTCAATTTATTTTTTTTTGTTGGATCAAGGACTTCAATATCTAGTGTACTCATATTTTTCAAAAAAAAAATTGATAATCTGCTATTTTTCCACATGTACAGAACAAAGACCTTCATTTTCGATGAAAAACCTATGTTTAATAAAACTAATAAAACAAATACATAATAAAATCAAAACACATTAAAATTATATTCATTGGATAGATTGTTTTGAGGACTACCTGATTCCAGTTGGGTTCGTGAAGTCTCCTCCATTTTCATCCTCAACCCGAGCTTTGAAGGGCAAAAATTTTGGTTTTTTTGTGTCAGAGAGCAGGGAGGTGGGAAAAGGGGGGTTCGCTAGAACCAGGGTTCATTCGAACCCCCTTCAATATACATTTTTCTTTCATTTTTTGGGTAGGAAATGTGGGGCCATTAATTAATGGGTTTGCTCGAACCTTAGTTCGATCGAACCCCTTTTTGGTTCAGTCGAACTTGTAGGTTCATTTGAACCCCTAAAACCATTTTTTTTGCCATGGGGTTGTTTTTTCTCAGTTTTCCCTCCTCCATCAAATTGTAAACCACTATTGTGGCTTCACCCAAACTTGTTGTTATAAACCTGCTCTGATACCACTTTGAAGGCCAGAGATAGAGGAGAAGACACAAATCTGAAAATAACTTCACTCAGAAATTTCTCAATCACAGAATAAAACATAAATTTAGAACACATAAAATAAATTCAGCAAGATTGATGATTTCATTCATTCATTCAAAATACTTTATTTCACAGAACTACTACTCAAACTTTCTCTACAGAGCATTCTCCAACATTCTATAGAAAACTTGCTCCCCGATCCATCTATTTTCCTCTTCTCAAATAATAATAAAAACTTCTTACATAAAAAGTTCCTTACGAGTAAACTTGACTCCCAAGAAAACAGAAAAAAAAAAAACTTACAAATTAATTTTCCAGTAACTTGACTTCCAAGTCAAGTAAATACTTTTTACCTTCTTATTAAAAAAAACCATAATAAAGCCATTAAAATTTAAATGCTTGGATTTTAAATATTGTCCTTCAAAAATAAAAGATCCGTGGAAAATAAAAAACATTAAAAGTGCCTCCAGCCAAAATGAAACATCACACGAGACTATTGGAATACATCCAGTTGCACAGAAAAAACGTCATGAAGAAGAGGACTCTGTCAGGAGCCATCGGGAGTTGTCAGGAACTGAGTAGTTAGAGCTTCAGGAGCCATCAGAAG
Source organism: Sequoiadendron giganteum (assembly GCA_007115665.2). NCBI lineage: Eukaryota > Viridiplantae > Streptophyta > Pinopsida > Cupressales > Cupressaceae > Sequoiadendron > Sequoiadendron giganteum. Next base: position 637,169,133 of record CM021108.1, on the reverse strand, counting down.
TTGGTCACGCTGCATCAGGAGCAATCAGAAGTTGGAATTATTTCCAACACCTAACTCCACCTGGCTTGAATGAGTTAGAGCGGCTCAAGGTGGCCAATGGCACGAGAACTCTATGAAGTGTCGCCCGCCTTGGGGGTTTGCCATCTCTACGCTCGAAATTCAAATTTCTCCATTAATTGATTATAGTGACTGCATGGATGATCTAGTTTTCGCCAGGCTGAAAGGGGCAAATTCGTTCCAGTATATTCTCCAAAAATTTAAACGTCTCTCTACCATCGCATCTTCTCTGATACCTAGGCTTTTGATTGTGTGACTGTTCTATGACAAGTACTTAATCTATATTGAGTTATTATCTGAAAAGTTAAATCCTTTTAGCATTGTGCTAAATAGTGAATTATTTGTCAATGTAGATGCAGTCGTATTTTCCATTTAAAAAATCTTGTGCAACACGAAAAATAAATAATTTGTCTTGAAGTTTTACCCAACACCACCATAATAGAATAGTCAACGTCACAAAGAAAAGATGCAATAAATTTTTAATGAAAGTTCATTATTACTTGGTTAAAGTTATGAATGCTATTTATCTACTAGCATACATATATTAAATATTAATATATATAAAATATGTCGATAACTTTATTATCGAGGCACCTATTAAAATCCTAACCCTAATTTCATGCTAACTTTAACCCTAATTAAACCCTAATCATAAGTGAACCCTTACCTAACCTTAACGCTAATTTAACCTAAAATTTTATATTTATTTTTTTGAAAAAATTTAATAATAATAATAATTAATATATTTTAAAATGTAATATTTTTTATATTTATTATAAATAATTTTATATTAATTTAAAATTTAATAATAGTATGATATAATATTTTATAAGATTATATAATATAATAATTAACTATTACTAGTTAAAATAATAATATAATAATATTTAATAAATTATTCTTAAATTAGTAAATATTATAAGTTTATTATTGAATGTTAATGTAATATTATATTAATATTGTTTGGATTATGATTAAGTTGAGGAATAGGGTTAATGGAATTGAAGGGTTATGATAAGGACTAGGGTTTGTATTAGGGTTAAGGTTAGTGTCACTTTTAAAATATGGTTACTATAAAATTATGTTTACAATTAAATTAGGGTTAGGGTTAGAGTTTAAATAAGGTTAAATTAAGGTTTGGGTTAGGGTTCAATTAGGGTTTTGTTCATTATTAGGGTTACGGTTAGTCTTATTATTACATTAGGATTAGTCTTCATATTACATTAGAGTTAGTCTAATGTTTTCATTATTATTAAAAATTCAGTTATAAAATGGTACTTTTTTGTAACAAACGTTCCTATCATTAAGCCTATCTTTAATTAAATTTCATAATGTGAAGCAATTAAAAGTTTTATTATTATAAATTCACTTGCAATAACATAATTTTTTCCTTAACACATTCCAATAATAATGTCCAAGTTTAATAAAAAAATAGTTGTTGTTTACTCTTGATAAATAGTTACCTTAAAGCATGCTTACATGTTCATTAACATTCATTTCAAAAATAATATATATGATTTCATTATATTTTTCATCATTGTTTATTTCAATTCCCATATGTAAGGCTACACATTAAAATTAAGTGGAATTCCTCCCCAAAATTACAAATTAAAGAGATTAGAACATTTCCCATTTTATTTGGTTAGGTTTAGAGATAAAATTGGTAGTAGGGATGTAGTTAGTATTATTACAAGCGATATAAACATTCAAAAAGACTAAAGTTTCATTAAGCCTATTTTTTCGCTATTGGTTTCAATGAGCAACTACTCATCTTTGTTTAGTTTCAATTTTCAAGACTTTTAAATATTTTACTAGATGCTTTAGCTTAAATTTCATATTAAAGAGCACTAAGGATTATAACTAAACATCTTTTATTTATTTTTTCTTTACACATATCAATATCTAGACTTGGCATGCATGAACTTAGTTCTAATATTATGCATCATAAGTTGGGGCTTCAACCTCCTACAACTCGATATAATGATTAGCAATGCAATTGTAATACAACTTTCAAGAATTACATATCAAGTCTTCCACATAGAATTCTTAATCCTTAATTCCTTAACTCTTTCTCCCCAAGTCTTAATAAGTTGAATTAACATTAGGACCTTCTTTCTACTACCTACACTAGATCTTGACATTGCTCATTTTCTTTAGGAATCATTAGAGCTTTCCATAGTCTCCTCCCAAAAGGGTCTAACATCAAGGACATCTTTAAAATTAGAAATTTCTTAAACAATGGCATACAGTGGAGAATAGGCAACAAATCTATTATTAACTTTTGGGATGACAATTGGACTAAAGACCCCTTGGCATGGATGCCAAGTTTATTGCTATTATTGGATGCCTAAGAAAGGCGTTAATCATTGTTTCAATTATTTCAAAAAAAAAATCCGTTATGTAAAAGCGGACCTTTGTTGTTCTTTGTTATATTTGTTGTAGGTTAGGGTTTTTCACCATTCAATTAAGTTGGTAACACTGGCTATTCACCATATGTATTGTAATTCACTATGTTGTCAATTAAGAAGAAAATGTGATCATGAGACATTTACTATTGAAAATGCAATTATTAAAGCCATTTTAACTGTCCAATAAAAATTGGAAGTGATTTCATTTACCAAATACAGTTATTAAAGCTATTTTAATTGTCCAATAAAAATTGGAAGTGAATAAATTAACTACGCAATAAAAATTGGGAGTGAATAAATTCCTATCTACAAATGGTAAAAGGTTGTAAAAATAATAACATTATGTTTTTTCATTTATATGATAGAAAATAACTTAAGATTTTTTAATTATATTAATTTTTAAAAGATAAAACATATTGATTTTGTAAGCATAGGAAAATAAAAATAATAATAGAAAGATAAAAGATCATATGTTAATATTATGAGACTTTGAATCACATCTTCAACCAAATAAGTCTTAATTTGAAAGACATTATCAAATATAAAGGAAAATATTTAAATGTGTATATTTGAAATAATCAAATATAAATGAAAATATTTAAAAGTGTATATGTGAAATGGAAATATTAAATATTTTTTCTTTATGATAGTCCAATATATATATATATATATATATATATAAGTTTCTAAATTAATATAAAGTTTTCTAATTTTAAAACTTACGTATAAAAGAAATATTCTAAATTTACTATTTCATAAAAATTAAAAATATTGAAAAATCTTTAAAAAAGAAAACTGTATTTGATGTCATTGTAAAATATTTTTTAATAATAGAATAGAAATAAAATTATAAAAGGATGAAAAAAAATTATCTTTTAAAAAAAATTAAATTAATATATTTAAACTTGAAAAATTAGAAAATCAAATATAAAGAAAATATTCTAAATTTACTATTACAAATAAAAAGTATTTAATATTTTTAAAAAATTAAAAGTTTGAAAAGGGAAAAATCATTCATATTCTAAATATTTTATAAGTCATAAATATACAATATTGTATTATATTATATTAGATATTATTTATTATATAATATAAAATTATTTTTAATAATAAACATTTTGAATATTATAAGTATTTAGTTAAATAAATTATTATAAAATTTAAAATTAAAATAAAAAATTATATAAAATTAAATTAAATTAAATAGTAGTACTTCAAATCTAGCCCATAATCATAACACTATTTCTAAACCCCACTATTAATTTTAAATCTATCTATAACCCTAACCCTGACCCTAATTTGAAAATTAACACTAATTCTAATTGTAACCCTAACCCTAATCCAATTTCTCACCCTAACCATAATCATAAACCTAAATCTAATTCTAACACTAATTGTATGTCTAACCCTAACCCTAATCCCAACCCTAAAACTAACATTATTTATATCTCTAACTCTAACCCTAAACATAACTCTAACTCTAACCCTAAACCTAACCCTAACCCACCCTAATTGTAATTGAGCCCTAGCCCTAACCCTAACCATTAAACAATTAATATTCAATTAGGGTCATGTTTCAATTAGAGTTAAGATTAGGATTAGGGTTTACTTATGATTATGATTACTATTACGATTAAGGTTCAAATAGGGTTAGGGTTTAATTGGGGTTAAGCTTCAATTAGGGTTAAAGTTAGAGTTAAGGATCAATTATAGTTAAGGTAAGAATTTAATTAGGGTTATGAAAAGGGCTCAATTCGACGTAGGGTTAAGGTTTAATTAAGGTGAGACTTAATAAGCATTCAATTAGGGTTAGGGTTCAATTAGAGCAAGGGTTGAGATTAGAGCTTAGTTAGTGTTAGAATTAGGGTTCAATTAGGTTTGGGTTAGGGTTCAATTAGGGTTACAAGATAAATCTTTGGGTTAGTGTTACAATTAGAGTTAAATTAACATTAGGTTTTAATTAGGTTTAGTGTTAGGGTTAGGGTTAAGTTTGACTTAGGATTAGGGTTACAGTTAGGGTTAAGATTAATGTTAGGGTTCAATCAGGTAAGGTTAAGATTTAATTAGGGTTATAATTACAATTAGGGTTCAATTAAGGCTAGGGCTCTATAATAAATCTTGGAATAAGGATATGGGTTGGGGTTTAAATAGGGTTACTATTCTTGATTAGGGTTTTAAGTTTGAGTTAGAGTTCAATAGCATTATGGTTCAATTAGGATTAGCGTTAGGGTCAAGGTTCAATCAAGGTTAGGGTTAAAATTCAATTAGGACTAGCATTCAATCAAGGTTAGGGTTAAAGTTCTATTTGTGTTAAGATTTAATATAGGTTAGGATTAAAGTAGGGTTAGAATTATGATTAGGGTTGGGGTTAGTGTTGGGATTAAGGTTAGGCTTAAGATTAGGGTTAGCAATAGGGTCAAGATTAGGGTTAGGGTTATGATTAGGGTTAAAGATATAATTAGGATTATATTTGAGGTTTTTATTACGATTAGGGTTACACTTGGGGTTAGGGTATGTGATAGGGTTAGGATTAGGATTAGGGCTAGGGCTAGGGTTAGGATTTGGTTTGGGGTTTGTGTTAGGATATCTCAAGTGTAGGGTTAGGGTTATTGATTGGGGTTAGGGTTAGGATTAATATATAGGGTTAGCTTTACAATTTTAAAATAATGTCTGGGGTTAGGTTTTGGGTTGGTTAGGTTAATGTTAGGATTTAATCAAAGTTGGTGTTAGGTTCAAATACGAATAGGGTTAGGGATAGGGTTCATTTACAGTTATGGTTTCAATTAGGGTTATGGTTAGGTTTAATGTAAGTGTTAGTGTTAGGGCTGGGGTTAGGGTCAGGGTTCATTTACAATTAGGATTTCAATTAGGGTTAGGGTTAGGTTTAATGTAAACTTTTTAGTGTTAGGTTTAGGGTTAAGGTTCAATTAGTGTTATGATTTAATTAGGTTTGATTTTAGGGTTATGATTAGAGCTTATTTAGAGTTAGGGTTCAAATAGAGTTACAATTAGGGTTAAGATAAGGGTTCAATTTGAATTATGGTTAGGGTTACTTAACCCTACTATAATTAAGGTTCAATCAAGTTTAGGGTTATCTAACCCTAGGTAATATAATTAGGTTTTAATTAGGGTTATGGTTATTAAATATAACCTTAATTATAATCATAATAGTAACTTTAGAGTTAACCCTAACACAATTGTTGATTCTAACTCAAATTGTTTAACCTTCATCCTAACTCTAATTCTTATGATAATTGTAACCCCAAGATTTATCTAAGAACCTTAATTATAATGAGATTAATAACCCTAACCTAATTGTAACTACAACCCCAACCCGAACTCTAACTCTAATTCTATCTCTAACCCTAACCTTAACCATAACCATAAATGTAACTGCAATTGTAAACCTAAACCTAGTTGTAACAATAATTCTTATTCTAAACCTAGCTTTATCCATAATTTTAATTCAAACCCAAACCCTAACCCTAACCCTAAATCTAAACCTAACTCTAACCCTATCTATACCACCCACAATAATTATAAACCCAAACCTAACTCTAATTCTATCTCTGACCCTACCACTAACCTTGATTCCTAACTCTAATCCTAACCCCCTATCACTTACCCCATCTCTAATCCTAACCCTTATTCTTAACTCTAATCCTGACCCTATTACTTACCCTATCTCTAATCCTTACCCTAACCCTATCACTATCCCTAATCCTAAGCATGATCCTCCTTATTTCTCTAATCTTAACCCTAACCCTAATTGTGATGATAACTCCACCCCAAATTCTAATTCTATATCTAATCGTAACCTTAATGTATAACCCTATACCTAACCCTAATATATAGCCCTAATCATAACCCTATCTCTAACCCTAATGCTAACCCAAACCTAATACCAATTCTATCTCTTACCCTAACAATAACCCTAAGCCTATTGTTGGTCCTAATTTTATCTCTAATCATAACCCTAACCATAACCCTAATTTTAACCCCAACCCTAATCGCTAACCCTAAATCTAACCCTAATCCTTCCCCAAACCCTATTTCTAAACCTATCCCATTTTATATATATGCTAACCCCAATCCCAACCCTACCACTCATCGCAAATGTATTTTTAAACATGACCCTTTTTATATATGCTAACCCTAACCCTAAAAATAATCCTAAACCTACCTAATCCTAACCCTAATACTAACTCCAACCCTAATACCAATTCTATCTCTAAACCTAACCCTAACCCTATTCCCAATAATTTAATTAATCTGAACCTTAACCCTATTTTTTCTCTATCCTTAACCCTAACCCTCAACCATAACACTAAACCTAAGTCTACGCTAATTCTAAAAATAATGCTTACCCTAACCCTAATCCCAATACGAATGTTAACCCCAACCTTAATCGTATTTCTATCTCTAATCCAACCCTAACTTTAACCATACCCTTGATCCTAATTTTATGTGTAATCCTAACCCTAACCCTAATTGTGATGATAAAACCAACCCAAATTCTAATTCTAACTCTAATCATATGTGTAACCCTAACCCTAATCTTACTACTAACATTAACCCAACCCTAATCCAAATTTTAACTCTAACCCTAACCCTAACCCTAATCTTACTACTAATGTTAACCCAACCCTAATCCCAATTTTAACCCTAACCCTAATCTTACTACTAATGTTAACCCAACCCTAATCCCAATTTTAACTCTAACCCTAACCCTCTTCCTATTCCTATCCCTAACCATAACCCTAACCCTAAACCTATTCATAATGATAACACTAATTCTAATCATAACCCTAACCCTTATGTTAAGCCTAACCCAAACCTTAATAATTTTGTCTTCCATGTTGTGTTGCAAATGCTACTAGCATATATATATATTATTTATTATTAATATTTATAAAAACACCTAGAGATATCCTTCTCGAGACGTCTATTTTTAAGTAGTTTGTCACATAAAAGTGCAATATATTTATATATTTTAACTTAACATTTAAATATTAAATTATATACATTATTTTTTAAAATTGAATTACAAATATTATACTATCTATAGTTATCCATATGAAGGAGATTCCTAATATATTATAATATGATAGTATAATATTTGTAATTCAATTTTAAAAACTAATGTATATAACTTATAAATATATAAATAATTTATTTAAGATATTACATGTTGTGTCGCAACTACTACTAGTATATATATATTTAATAATATATATAAAATACGTCAAGAGATATCCTTCTCGAGACGCCTATTCAATTTTTATGTGAAAATTTGATTAAAATACACCGAGAGATATCCTTCTAGAGGCACCTATTTTTTAATCAAATTTTCACATAAAAATTGAATAGATGCCTCCAGAAAGATATCTCTCGACGTATTTTTAGCCGATAGGCTTTTATTATGGACTGGTCAATCCACAAGCCATCGGAATACCTGTCTCACGCACCTGCATACCATTCGACATCCCCGCCATGCCATTTGACGTCCATCAGAAGTTGTAAATTATCCGACATCATTGACAATTTGTTGTGTTAGCGTTAAAAAAAAGCCACCTCCATCAGAATCAAATCTAGACAAGAATCTGAAATTTTAATTCTACGTCTAATCTCATTATGGACGCATCTACCAAATTTCTTTCTCTCACTCCACCATCACCGCCTTCAGTTTGCATAAATAGACTATGTTGTCCACATTTGTTTACAAAGACAAGCTTTGGAGTTGGGCGTAGAAGGAATTACAGAGACAAACACAATTTGAGACGATACTACATTTTTTTCATGCTAATTGTATATTTCTTTTGCTTTATTTTTCATGTTTTGTCTTTTACATGCTCCCATCAGACCACATTTCTTTGAGAAGTTATGTCAAATGGCTAGCGTGCCTTAGTTGTGACTCCACATTTTGCATAAATATCTACTGGCAGTAATGAATATAATTTCTGACAAAATTTCTCTTTTTATTCTCCTTTGAAAATGGAGGCCATGTGAGTAGGGTGTTATTGTGTCTTTTAATTCCATAAGCATGTTGTCTGTCTATGCACAGTTGAAAAAAATACACATACTCATTTACATGTTTAGTATTCAAACGCACGCATGTGGTTAGCTGACCTTGGAATGGAATAGTAGAATAGGAACATTTACCGGCAGAATTTCATAGGCTAACCGACCTGGCTATTGCAAGCCCTCTGAGTGTTGTTGCCATTGCCAAATTAATGAGTTTCTAGATCACGGGAATCCTCCATTAAAAACAAACTCGAGCCTTCCAACATGTGAGCATTCTACCCCTCACAGGAAAGTGTATCTGGAATTGCTCTATTTTTTCTTCTACAGCCACGGCTCAACCTTCAACCTAGGTTGCAAATGAAGACAAGATTACAAATCTCAATCTCCACATAATTTATACGTGCACTGCATTCACTTCGAGATGATTGGACATATGGTGCAGAGATGATACGTAATTTTTTCACTATTTCGATCATTTGATTCGCTCACTTTCCTATCGTCTTTGGGAGCTAAGAAGGGATAGAAATAATCCATCGGTTCATAAATCACGCATGCATGTTGGATATTATCCCCAACTGCTGGGTTCCCGCCATGCCGCAGCCTTTCTTCACATTTCTCGTGGTACTGCGGTTTCACCGCCATACCACAGCCAGTCTTCCTACTCTCAGTGTTTGTGCGGTGCTCACTGCGATACCGTGGCTTCTCTCCTCCTTTCTCGCGGTTGTGCGACTTAACCACCACCCTGTGGCCTCTGTTTTCGCAACCCGCAGTTACACAGTTACCGCGTCCCTGCGGTCCGGGTCTTCACCTCTCACGATTGGGCGGTTATCTAGCTGCTACTTTGCGGTACCGCGGCCCGGTCTATCTTCATGTGCAGTAGCGTGATTTAACATGTTTTTGGCACATTTCCATGGTGTATGAGTTGGCTGTCATTTATTTTGTTTGGACATTCAAGGACATGATTTTAAATGTGTTTTGGACATCGATAACCTGGCCTCTCTTAAAATCTTTTAATATTGTTTTTAATGTTTGTAATTTTGGGTGCCGTATATAATCTTATGTATGAAATTATGTTAATGAAAAAAACATTTAGGAGAAGGAGATGAAGATGAATTAAAATGCTCAGAAGCAGCAAAAACATTTGCAGCAGCTGCTGCTCTGTGTAAAAGAAGTTTTTGAATATAATATTATCTATTTTTCTGTGTGTGAGAATTTTTTTTGGACTCTGTTTTTAATCCTCTCTCCACCTCTATTCCAACAAAGTGGTATCAGAGCCGTAGGGTGAGTTTCTATCAGTCTAGTAGTCAAGTATTGTACTTGGTCATATTGATGAGTCTGCAGAACCTCCTATCTCAAGGAGATGCAGGAGTTAGTTTAGATAAAGAAAGTAAGCAGCCATTGAAGTTGTATGAAGCTATTGAGTCCTGTGTAGAACACACTTTATCAGTCGAATGGCTCATGAATAGATTATTACTTTTAAATGTCAGTCACGATGTAATGGAAAAATCTAAAGAATTTGCACTAGTCTCTCAATAAAATAAGAGTTGGGTTAAACAGCCTGAGAGAGATTTGTAGAGAAAAACTTTGTGGTTGTCTTATGAGTTGTTTGAAGAGTCATGTTGGTCAGGCTCACTGGGAGTAGAGGTTCATGAGCTCTATGTTTGAGAAAAGCCATAGAGTTTCTAGGAATTCATCTGGTGTTGCAGTTAAGAACAATAATTATGTATGCAAGTCTGAGAAGCTTGACTGAGGTTAGGAAATATCAAATGTTTATGATTGGTTGTTGAGAAGAAGGTTGCAGTCCTTCAAGAACATCAGAGGAATGAAGTAAAATGTTTGAAGAAGAATTATTGTGAAGAGCCAGAGGTGTTGTATTTTAAAACAAAGAGAAGAATTACTATCATAAGAGAAGCTGAGCAGAAGCTTACAAGAAAGAAGAAGTTGTTACAAGGTGGCTTTCAGATTTGTGAAGATAGTTAGCAGCAAATTGTTAAAAAGAAGAAGTTGTGCTGAAGAAGAAGATTGTGTAGAACATCTATTTTCTGATCAAACGAAGTGTTGCAGACCCAGTTGCTGAATTCCAGTCACGAAATCAGGTGAGGAAAGCTGAAACTTTTTGTTACAGATGGGGAAAGTAGGAAAAAGGGTTAAAAAGGAAAATGAAAATTTGGCATCTGCAAAAGATGTTTTAGAAGAAGAACTAATTTTGCTTAAAGATGAACTAGATAATGTTAAAAAGAACAATGGGTGTTATTTTGAAAAAATAAAAGAGATGCTGAAAGAAAACTACATACTGTTAGAAGAAAATGATGATCTTGAGAAATAATTGAGAAAAGTTAAAGATAGAAATGGAGAGCTAGAAGAAAGGTTGAAATCCTTTGAAGAGATTAAGAGAACAAATGAGGAGTTTGAATAGATATTAAAGGTGTTTGATGAAATAAAGAAAAAGAATGAAGATTTGGAAGAAATTTTAAAAAGGGTAGAAGAAGAAAACAGTTTGCAGAAAAAGGAAATATCAAAATTGAAACAAGAAAAAGATTGTGTGAAAACAAAATCTTCAGTTTAAAATGTATCATGTGATACAGCAGATTTGTGTTCTTCATTTGGTAAAATTGATTTTGTTGAAAATATTGGTGATGAAAAATGTCAAGTTGAACATGTTGATGAATTTGCAAATCTTTCCTGTTGTGATGATGTGTTAGAATCTGCAAAAGCTGCTAGTTGTTTTGAAGAGAATGTTGGGTTAAAAATTATGAAAAGAATGGGTTACACAAGCCTAGGACTAGGCAAATATGATCAAGGACTGAGAGAGCCAATTGAGGCTACAATGAGACCCAAGTATGAAGGTCTCGGTTATGTCCCAGGAAAAGGGATTTGTGCTACAAGTGCAGGAAAATTTGTTTGAGAAATGAAGAGTGATGAGTGTTCTCTGTGAATCAAGTTGGCGGAAGCTAACAGGTATGTTCAAAGGTTTGTACAAGTGTTCATATGTGAAGATCAATAAAAATTATGATAGGCATGAATATTCAAAAGTGATGAAAAATGTTTTGAGAGAAAAGAAATTGTTGTCTAATGAACCACTTGAAAATAGTGAACATGCAAAATTTCAGACTAATGTTTTGAAGAATTGAAGACATGAGTTGGTAAAACTGTTGTTGCAGTTGAAGGGTTAATTGAATGGCATCATTATTGAATGTTGAAAAGGTTTGAAAGATTTGAAAAGTTAGAAAACATTGTTGTAATCATAGAACAAACAAGTGCAAGAAGAAGCCACAAGTGTTTCCAAGCTTGAGTGTTAGATGCCTCGTATGCAAGGGGTCATATGCAGGGAGATACAAAAATTATTCACAGAAGTAGCTGAAGCTACCACTGCAAAATACAAGTTTGGTACAACAGTAGCTATTGAAGAACTAGTTAAAATAGTGTTTTAAGGATGTTTTGAAATAAAGGCATATAAAGTTGTCAAAAAGGAAAGATGCAATAAATTTGATTGTGGGTTGGAGAGATGCCATCTTTTTATGAATGTATAAAAAAAAACGGTTACAGCCACAGCTGTTAAAGGACATCATCTGAGATTTGATTATGTAGAAAGGGATATGAGATGATAAATAATAGTTTCCAAGACTTTGAAATCTAAAAAAATGTTTTTGATTAATGAGAATTTTGAAAACTTACAGCAGTTAAAAGGTGTCATGGGTCATATAGGAACACCCACAATGAGAAGAGTTTCTTAGTCATATCCAATGACTGTAGGACAAGGAAAGGAAGAGGAGGAAGAGAGTGCCAAAATTTAACTACAGCTATTGGAGGAAAGAGAAACAGTTTTTGAAGAAAGAATATATAACACAATTAAATATAGCAGCATTTAGTAAGCAGTATGAAGACAAAAGATGGAATTAATGACAGAATTTTCAAGCACCAGTAGTGTGTCATCATGGGAAGAGTTGAGAAAATCAAGAATAAGTCATTGAATGCAATGAAGTCACAAAACAGATAGAATTATGTGATGCAAAAAGAATATTGAGGAAGTCCAATCAGTCTTAAAGGAAAAACTTGCAAATAGGGAATGAGAAGAAGTTCAAATGCTAACTGATGAACACTAAGCTACAGTTGAAGTAAGGAAGTCTATGTTTAAAGAAGAATCGAAACAACAACGCAAGGTTGTAGATGATGAATTAAAAAACAAGGGAAATGCAACAAACATTAGGGAACTTGAAATTCAAGAAGAAAAGAGAGAATTCATGCAAGATTGAGGAAAATATTGGAGCTTACAGAAAAAGAGAGAAATGATTTGTGGATTCTACCAATCAAATTGAAAGAAGAGGAGACCAAAGATTATAATTCAGCTGCAACTGATCAAGAAGAGTTTGCAGTCGGTCAAGAAAAAGAAGTATGGTGAGTTGTATCAACTCTCAAGAGTCCAAAGATGTAAAGAGGAAAAATGTTAGAATGATTGTTAAAATGTAAGGGGTTTGTAATGATTGAATGTTTGACAAAAAGGTTGTAGCAATAGCTAGTCATGAATGTAATGGTGTTCAGATGAAGCTCAGTCTATAATAGAGCAGAAAGAAGAAAAGGTTTTTGGTCAGTTATTGAAAAGAGGCAATTTTAGAGTTTGCAGAAGAAGAGTTTGGTTTGTAATCAACAACAACTGATAAAGAGAACAACTGATATTTGAGTAAGATTTACAAAGAGCTTGAAGCTGCTAAGCATAGATGGTAGAAAAGATCGTTGTTGCAGCAATTGGAAGAAACTAATCAAAATGGTCGAGTTCAAATTAGAGGAGGTTGAAGATCCAGTCAGAGTCTGCATTTATCAGAGAAAAGAGTTCGAAGAAAGGAAATACAAAAGGTTGATGACATCCAAATTGCTGAAAGAAGAAAAAGAATGAAATAAAGAGAGGAGATTTGGAGAAGCTACAGAATGCCGCAACATTCGTAACAAGATATGAGATTAACTTTCAATTGAGTGATTGAAGGAAATCAATGAGATCATTTGGGCAATTTCAGTCATAGCAGTCGTGTTTAAGGGGGGGTGTTGGATATTATCCCCGACTACTGGGTTCCCGCCATGCCGCAACCTTTCTTCACGTTGCCCACGGTACTACAGTTTCACCGCCATACCGCGGCCAGTCTTCCTGCTCTCGACGGTTGTATGGTGCTCACCGCGATACCGCGGCTTCTCTCCTCTTTGCCCACGGTTGTACAACTTAACCGCCACCCCGCGGCCTTTGTTTTCGCAACCCACGGTTACGTGGTTACCGCATCCCCATGGTCTGGGTCTTCGCCTCCCGCGGTTGGGCGATTATCTGGATGCTACCCTGCGGTACCGCAACCCGGTCTATCTTCATGCGCAATAGCGCGGTTTAACATGTTTTTGGCGTGTTTTCGTGGTGTATGAGTTGGCTATCATTTATTTTGTTTGGACATTCAGGGACATGATTTTAAATGTGTTTTGGACATTGATAACCTGGCCTCTCTTAAAAGCTTTTAATATTGTTTTTAATGTTTGTAATTTTGGGTGTCGTATATACTCTTATTTATGAAGTGATGTTAATGAAAAAGAAAATTAGGAGAAGGAGATGAAGATGAATTAAAATGCTCAGAAGTAGCAAAAAAATTTGTGTCAGCAGCTGCTCTGTGTAAAAGAAGTTTTTGAATATAATATTATCTATTTTTTTTTGTGTGAGAAATTTTTTTAGACTCTGTTTTTAATCCTCTCTCCACCTCTATTCCAACAATGCATGCTTTACCACTGAGGCCGCCACACTCACCCACCTAGGCGTGATGTCCAATTCATAGCAGCCCAACATCATTGATGTTTGCTTCTTCTTTTTTAACAACGAATTTGATCTTTCATAGTCTCAAATGGTCCTCCATTAACAAATGACCTGCAATGCTTCCTAAATAAGACACGGTCAAGTTTTGTAGTATATTTAGAAAATCAAACTAGTTTTCAAGAAAGAAAAAACTTTTGTACTTTTGTGGTGCTAGCAATAGTTTGTGTGTCAAAAAGAAAAGAGGAATATTACTCTGATTGTGTATAACACAGATTTGCAAAGAGAAACTAGCACAATCGAATAGAGAAGGAGATGAGCCTAATATCTTCTGGAAAAATTTCTCTTTACATTCTCCTTTGATAGATGTCCAATCCATAACAAATCCCATTCTGGTATTGGCATACTTGTCCAAACCCATGACAACTCTCATTATGGTATTTGGTGCAGCTCCTACCAGCCATTAATGGCATTTCATGAGATCACACTTCTTTGAGGCATTCTTCTATAGATAGCTTGGTTGCCTTACTTACCATAACATTTCCAACTATAATATCTGACAAAAATACGCCTTCCAATATGCGTTGATGAATGTCCATACCCTGATCTATGACTCCTCCCCTGTATTTTTGCATACAAATATTTCTTACCGAGTTTACCTTCATAAAATAATTATGGCAGCCAGAGAAAAATATAAAGAAGGTTCAACCTTTGACACTCCTCTACGCATGCAGGCCTCTAGGTGTATTTCTCTACATTATCTGTCACACTTTGCTATTCACAATTGGAAATTTACTGACCTTCCATCCATCCTCCATGTTTTCAATTTTGCAAGGACCAATTGGGACTTGTATATAAGACCTTCTATGTGCATTCTAGGTTGTTCAACCACAGTTGATGTTCTTTTGTGGTTACTGGTTCCTTTTTTTTGGGATCTGTTGGTAATTAGTATCTCCCATTATAATATGAGAGAAAATATAATTAGTAATAATTTATTAAAGGCATTAGTAAATGTTAATATTAATTATTTTATTTGTTTAATTAAAAATTTTAAGATATAATTTTTTATTTAATAAATATATTGTTATTGTTTGATAATTATTTAATTTTATATGAGATATTTATAATAATACTTATTGAATTAGATGGCATATGTATGAGTTAGATAGGTTTACAAATAAAATAATATTAATAATAGAAAAAAATTGGAAGATTGTTTTGTTTACTTTTCATAAACCTTTTTTCCCGCTTGAAAGTGAATTACAATTTTAAATTAGTAATTGTGTTTTTTTATCAATTTTTTTAATCTATTTACATTTTTCTTCTTTAATTTCTTTTATATATTGTAAGATGTTATTTTCTTATATTCTCTCATAATTGCAACATAGCTATATGTGGATACTAAGTATTTGAAGATATCTCACACTATTATGTTTTGTTTACTTGATCCATAAGGCTCTTATTTAAGTACATTTATTAACAAAACAATATTATAATATCAATTATTTATTAACAATGCTAAAAATAATTTAAAGAAGGGTAAATTAACAACTATCAATTTAGCTTGTACAAATTATATTTTATTGACACAATATTGTTACAAAAATTACATAATTTTTATTTATTTGTTGTTTGTATGTGTTTTTTTATGTTTTGTAATTATTCAATCACAATTAGGAAATTTGAATATTTGTATTCACTTTTTTAAATATTTAAGCTCAACTTTCTTTTATTTTACTTGTAATCAAATCTCTAAAAAATAGTTACTCCATCCATTATTGTATAGCTCTTTTTGTAAATATAAATATGTAAATATTTAAAATTAACAATAAGAAAAAGAAATTAAGTGTGGCTAAAATTAACAATGTTAAATAATTAATAAACCTTTTCCTTAATTAAATAATGTTTTTTTAAGTCTTGTTAATCTACTTTGCTATAGTGTGGAGTTGAATGCTTTTTGATATTAGCTAACATTAGGTACAATCTAATATTTGTTTCATTTAGGAATGAAAAATCTTGGTCACCGTACTGACATCATTCAAATATCAAGTAGCAATAGTTTTTGTAGCGATCTTCCAATTTCTTCATCTCCCACGATCAATTGGGATGGAAATCATGCAAGCATGGTTCAATATTTTTTGGCCAATATCACCATTAATTGCTTTAACCTTTAATAGAAAGCAAAGACACTTTTTCCAAACATACATAGTGTGCAGGATTTTGAAATTTAGTCAATGGAAGACACATTGAATTGCATCCATTCAACTTATGACACGTTAGTTGCCTTTTGCACTTTCCTAAGGGGAAATGCAAGCTCCCGAGCACTACGAATTAGGCAGTTCTTCATACATCAAATTCACATTCTATAACTATCTAAACAATGTCTAAAAATACTAATTATTCGAAATGTGCACCGGCGGGAGGAGTGGGAGGAGCGGGAGTGTTGCGAACGGCTCTCTGCCCGCGCATGTGTCTGTGGCTATGGTGTTCCCCGTGGCTGGGGATTGTCCGGCTGGGGGTCCTTGTGTTGTGAGCCCCTCTCTACTAGCGTTGGTGTTCCTTCTATGCTCCCATTGGTTGGCTCTTTACTTCCAACAACCTTTGGGCCTGGTGATGGCAGTATTCCGACTTCTTGTGTTGCGGAGGTGTGTAGTGCGGAGGTGCATGTTGTCCCTTCTGCTGGGGGCTCTCGTCCTTCCCCTACCTCAGGGTCTGGGTTGGGTCTTGCTGGTGGTTTTGCTGCCTCTGGTCCTCTTGCTGCTGGGGTTGTTACGGGGAAGGCAAAATCTTGTTCTGATGCTGCCAGGATAAATGCTCAGCCTCTCCTGAGATCCATTCCTTGTGCCTGGGACTCCTTGGTGGTGGTATGTGGCCCTGAGATAGTTGAAAATGAGGAGTTTTATCTGAAGATGGGGGTGGTCTATAGATTCAATGGGTTGTGGCCTTCCCTCCCGAACCTCCATGACTGGGTGGAGGCTTCTTGGAAGCCTCTGGTTACTGGGGAAATCGAGCTCTACCCTAGCGCCAGGGGCTTCTTTATTGCTACCTTTGGCTCCCCTCGTGAGCGAAGCTATGTTCTTGACAGAGGATGGATGTGGGGCGTTCATTCTTTGTCCATCAGTCCTTGGACTCGATCTTTCAACCCCCTTACGGAGCCTTTGAATACCAAGCCCGTTTGGGTCCGTCTACCTAACCTTCCTCTCCAATTTTGGGAGAAATCGTGCTTTGAGGCCATTGGCAACACCATAGGTCACTTCTTATTGGTGGATTCTACTACTACGGAGTTTGGGCACACCACGGTTGCTCGGATGTTAGTCGATTTGGACATCTCCAAACCTCTCCATGGGGATGTTGTTTTGCTAGTGGAGGACAGACCATGGAAGTAGCTCTTGGACTACAAAGGTCTCCCCTTTTGGTGTAGGAGGTGTTTTTCGGTGGGTCACTTGGCCTCTACTTGCCCTCAGGCCCGCCGCAAGGGCGTTGCAACTTGGTGGAAAGATGCTCTTCTAGATCACCTCATGGTGGGTTCTTCTTCTTCGGAGGTTGTTGCTCCTCTTCTAGACCCCTCTTCTTTGATTCCACCGTTAGACTGTTCTGTTGGCACTGTTGTGCCTAACCTTGCACATGTTGTCGCTGCTCCGTTGGACCTTTCTGCTGTCACTGTTGTGCCTGACCTTGCACCTGTTGTTGTTGCTCTGTCAGACCCTATCCACCCTTTGCTGGGTGCCTCTGCTGTTGATTCTTTCTTGGATGCCTTGTTGCCAGCTCCCTCGCTGCTGGGTGCTCCTGTGGTGGCTGAGGTGGAGTTGTTCCCTTCTCCGTTCTCTTCGGTTCCAACTTTTGAGCCTCCTTGGTTAGTTGTTCTTCGGAAGAAGAAATATGTGTCTGCTTCTCGGTCTCAGACCCGTGGTGCCTGCTCTGAACCCCCTAGGTCTGGGGTTGCTTAATTTCTTGTGTCAGCTGTCTGCCAGCTAGTCTTCGACAGCTGTTTCTGGTTGTGCCTCTAGTTCAAGTCCTGTTTGAACTATGTTGTCCTTTGGCCTTTTCGGCCCATTGTGAAGGGTTCGACACCCTATAAATGTTGCTTATATTTTCAAAAATAATGTCTAAAAAAAAATTAGTTTTCCAAATGTGTATATCATGTAATATTGTAATGTGATTACGAGCTCTACCAACTATGGATAGCGTGCTACTTTTTGTGAACCTCCTAAGATAAATTTTATTTACATACTAATACAAACAAGGCAGTGTGCCTAACAGTAAAATTACATTCCAAAAGTACCTAGATAGTATGTACTACACATCCACTTCAAAACTATGAAATCGTATGTGATATTCAAATGATATTACATATGTCCTCTATTAACTATATATATGTCTTATTTGTACTTGATGTTTTACATATGCAGAAGATGATAATTTTCTTTCATGCTTTTGCTTTTACATCTTATGACATTGCATTCCACCTATGTATCCTTCCTACAACCAATTCTCCCAAAAATAAATGAGAACATCCACTTTTCAATTTTTCTATTTTTACAAGTTTGTAAACCATAAACTACTTATCAACTCATCCGATTTTATAGGAATATTTCATATCCCTTACGTTATGTCTATATATTTTTATATAGTCAATTATGTATTGTTTCAATTCATTTAAATGTTTTTCCTTTTATTTCCTATCGGCGTCTCCCTTGAACCTCCTATAAGTACAAGTGCTAGTACATATATTATTAAATATATATATGCTAATTTAGAGCATTACCAAATTTGAATTTGGTGGAGAACATGCAAGACGTGTAACGAAATATGGCAAGGAAGAAAACATGGCGGGGAGGTTGAAAAACTAACAATGATTTTTATTTTTCCCTGTGGCGTGTTCACATTTTGTCAAAATTTCAAAAATCCTTCGATAAAACCCTTAAAAATCTAGTGGAAGTGTACAAAGAATCTTTGATGGCTTCGTTCTATTATTTATTACAATGGCATGTAAATCCCCGAAGTCTGTTCACACAAGATTCTACCTGGCTTCTCAAAATATGTGTGCAATTAGGGTTAAAACCCTGTATCACAAAGTTTGTTTCAATATTTCGTCAGAATTTCTTAGACTACCAAAATTCTAGCGGTTCGATTATGGTTTTGTTGTACGAGGCGGCATTGAATGTATCATACCAGATAAGGGATCATGTTTTTGTGAGGATTTTAAATAGAGATATGAGTTAAATTGAAGGAGCAGGAGGTGCTTTGGCAGGAGATATTGCTTACAGGATTACTGTCGAGGCCAAGGATGTTGCAGATACTATGTATGCATTTCTCCATGTACGATTTTTCTTTATTTCTTTTTATGAAAATATTAAAGCAGCAGGTTATGGAAATTAATAAAACTAGTTGATTGATATATGAACAACTTTGCTTCATAATAGTTGCAAAAAAAAATCATCCAGGGAATTCCTTCCGGGAAAGTTCTTCACTCGAGAATCTCTGTTCAACTGTCTTTCTGGATTTTGAGAACAAATCTGACTTTTTTAAAACTGGTACCATTCAAGCATCTATGTGGAAAAATCCCTCTGGTTTTTCGAAATTAGCATCATATAAGAATGAATCTGTGATTTTCCTTTGCAGGGGGATCTTCGGCTTAGATGTTGCAATTGAGGAGTTTCTTTTCATGAAATTCACAGAAAATATCAAACCATCTGTCTCATTTTTCTTCACCGAGTTCTTTAGAATCAGAATAAGTGAGCCTATAATTTCTCCTTGTTGGCCGACCTTTGGCTCAGATGCCATGACTGAATGGTATCTTTTCTGTCAAACTCACTGGGAACTACAAATTTTCTTGTATTTCCTTAAGATGTTATATGTTTTTAATACAAATTTTGTGAATTATATATACATCATCCCATTCAACAACCTATATATTTAAATTTTAAAAACTTAGAAATTCCATTTACGGATCATCAGGTGATTCCTTGTTTGCAAATCTTCTTGAATCACAAATATATTATATCTTTAACCCTAGGGTTAAAGGAAAAAGTATCATGTTGATGAATATTTATACGTTGTACTAATCCCCTTTGAAAATTATGAAAATTAGTGGATTTTTGTGAACAATTATGATTCTTAATATTATAATGATTATTATTTTTTTGATCGATAAACGGCAAGGCCAATATATTAATCATTGAAAGTTTTTAGTTACATACAGAGAATTACAGTCATCCGGTCATAAAGAGTTCAAACATATCAATTTTCAAAATTCATTAAATCCAAAAACAAACTATCTATGATTTTGCATCTGCAAAATCTTCTCAGCGATGTGTGGAAGTCTTTCTCCTCTTGCGATCTGATGAAGAGGAGCTCTACTCTCTTTTTGCTTCCAGTAGGCCTTCCTCCTCTTCGTGGAACATGAGATGATGATTTAGCCCATTACCAATTGCTTGGAGGTCTACGCCTTCTCCTCAATCCTCTCCTAGGATTAAACAATTTCACTAGTTTATTGCCCTGAGTATTATCAGTTTCATCATACCTAGGAACGTTTGATGCCACCAGTCTTTGATCACCTTAATTCTTTACCTTCTGCTGCAAATTTCCACAACCTTAATTCTGTACCTTCTGCTACAAGTTTTGAAAGTTCATCGGCCTCCCCATTTGCCTCCCTGTAAACATGATTAATGATGAAATATTCAAAGTACTCTAAAATGGTCAGTATTCTATCCAAGAGTGCTTTTAATCTCCAATTAGGAGTCACTGTTGTTCTGATTGCATTCACCGTAATAACTGAATCTCCTTCCACCTCTATCTTCGTTTTACATTCAACTAGTCCAATGTGTAGAGCACTAAATTCTTCTATATTGTTAGTATCTATTGGAAGAGGAACCGCTATTTTTCCTATGGTATCTCTCTTACTGTCTTTGATTATGCATCCTACTCCAGAAGGACCAGGATTTCCTTTTGATACCCCATCAAAATTTAACTTCAACCATCCCTCTTATGGTGGGTTCCATGTTGCTTGTTCTCTTTTCCGGTCGTTATTCCCTAAGAAAGAAGGAACTTTGAGTCCTAACCACTTAAATTTCATGCTTCCATCCCATTCGGTGAAGTTGCCCTTGATGTTGGGTCTTAATGTTGTCTTGCTATTCATATTCTCCACAATTGAGCTTTCAATTATGTTAAAGGCTAATTCAACCTGTCTTTCTTTGTTATCAAAAATCCTCCTATTCCTCTCCTTCCAAATTTCCCAGATTAGTGTTGAAGGGCTAATTTCCCATAAGCCACTTAATAGTCCATCCTTGGCCCTAATAGGCCAGCTTTGGAATAGTGAAATGATATCATTAGGAAGGGTTGTAATCCAGCCCAACTTGGCACAAAGCCATCTCCAACATTTTTCGAAAAAAGGACAATTTAAGAGGAGATGGTCTATACTTTCTTCTTGAGCTTTGCAAAGAACACACCTTGAAGGGCCTGAAAAGCTCATTTTCTTAAATTTTTCTGCTGTTAAAATCTTCTTTTTAGTTGCTAGCCAAGAGAAAACTCCTGCTTTTGGTATAATTTTATTACTCCAGAAAAGTTTATGTGATATGCCCAAGTCATTATTCTCCTCTTGACTAACCAATAAGTTATAACCTTCCTTTGCACTATACTGCCCGATCTTGGATGCCACCCAAATAAGCATATCATTTCCTTGCCTGAACACTAATTGTCTATTCTTTAATACTTCTTTTAACTGAAATATCTCATTATGAGGCACTAGAAGTCCATCAAAGCTTTTCCATTCCCATCCTAGGGTTGGATCTCCATCTGGGAAGTTGAGATAGTCCCTAATATTTTCTCCCCAATTTTGTTTGAGCCAAGTCTTCTTGCTTTCAATTGTTATGGAACTATCTATACTCGGATAACCTCCCCATGAGTCTTCCCAGAATAAACACGATCTACCATCGTTCACATCCCAAGATACAAAATCTGCCACTAAAGCCTTGAATTTTAGGATGAAGTTCCAAATCCTTGACCCCTTGGGTGGATTGCTAACTCTTATAATGTCCTTTGGCTCTCCAACATTTAAGTATTTGGTCTGCAATAACCTAACCCATCTTGACTGAGGATCTTTGATCATTCTCCAAACAAGTTTAGCCCCCAAAGCCTGATTTTGTTTGTCATGGTTTCTAAGTCCCAATCTTCCTAAAGATTTTGGTTTGCAAATTTTATCCCAAGCTATAAGGGCAATTTTATTTTTCTCTTCTGTATTTTGCCAAAAGAAGTTTCTCATTTTTTGAATTATAAAAGCATTCATACCTGTTCTCAGTGCCAAAAATGATAGGAGGTATATTGGTAGTGCTGATATTATAGCCTGGAGCATGAGTAACCTGCCTGCCCATGATAACCTTTTCCCTTTCCAAGAGTTTATCCTTTTATCCATTTTTTATTTCAATGGATCCCATAACTTTGAATTTCTCAGCCCCTTTATCAATAGGTATTCCAAGGTATATATAATGCAAAGTTCCCTTCTTGCATTTTAGTATGGTGATAATTTGTGTTTCTTCTGTTGGAGTAGTTGAAAAGAAATAAATGTCTGATTTGTCTCTATTAATTGCTTGTTCAAATTCTTTCTCGTAAGACCAAAGTATCTCTTGGAATCTTCTCGCTTCTCTCTTGCTAGCTGCCCCCATCAATAATGTATCATCAACAAATTATTGATGTGTAGAAGTGAAATCTCTTGTTACTCTGATACCTTCCAATTTGCTTCTTATTATGATTAGCCTTGATGGCTCTGCCTAATGCCTCTGCCATGATTATGAAGAGAAATGGGGACAACAGGTCCCCTTGTCTTATGCCTTTGGAAGAACTAAAATAACCCTCTGGAATCCCATTAATCAAAACTGAAAATTTTGGATTCGATATACACTCAAATATCCAATTGATCCATTGCTTATTAAATCCAAATGCTTGCAACATCTTACATAAGAAATGCCAATCTACATTATCATAGGCTTTTGAGATGTCAAGTTTGATTAGCATTCCAGCTCTTAGTGTTTTGTAGAGTATGAATCACTTCTTGAGCAACTATAACTCCATCTAAAATTGATCTGCCTGGAACAAAGCCCATTTGTTCTTCTAAAATAATGTTGTTTAGTAAAGGCCTTAGCCTATTTGTGATGACTTTGGAAAGTATCTTGTATATGGTGTTACATAGGGATATTGGCCTATAGTCTTCCAATCTCACAACCTTTTCTTTCTTTGGTATTAGGGCTATAAATGTATTATTGATTTCTTTTAGAATTTTCCCTAGCCTTCTAGAAGCCTCTAAAGCCTCCACCATGTTTGACCCTATAATATGCCAACACTTTTTGAAGAAACCTGTAGGGAATCCATTCGGGCCTGGGGCTTTCTCAGAAGGCAATTGATTTAGAGCAAATTCTACTTCTTCCATTGTGATACTTTCATTTAGTTTCCTGTTTTGCTCTTTGATTTTTGAGATAGTGCTTTTATTCCCTTTTCCTAGCCTCTACAATGTATGTGCAATTTGCTCAAGTATTTATACTGAACTCTCTCCAGTTTTTTGGACCAAAGCAGAAAATAATCAATTTGTAATTTAAACAGATTGTAAAACTTTGTATAAAGGTTGAAACAAGTATTGATTGGCATCATATTTCAGAACTTCAAAATAGAATCTAATTGAGGATTATGAATATTTTAATGATTTAACTTAGGATGTTCTATCAAAATTGAGGTGTTCCATGTTGAATTTTGAGAAGATTATCTATTTCTTAGTTTTTTCAAATTCAAGAATATGGTAAAAGGTAAAGGTCACTATTTAGATGTTGAACTAGCCATCATGTTTACTTGGGATAAGAGACCTTTCTGCAAGAACAACAGGATTGAATATCAGGATTGCATATCTTTACCTTGTCCAATACAGAGGCTTACATATAGCTTTGATCATCCAAACTTGATCTACTTCTTGAAATATTTCCATGTTAGTAAGTAATGTCTCTCTTCGTCTAATGTCATTTGCAGAGATTAGAATTATAATATAAGGAAATTATTAAAACAATAATATATAATATACTTTAAGTTACAATGTTTAACTATTGTCCCTAGGCGTTCAGCTTGGGGGGGGTTAATAAATAAAAGTATGCCTAAGTCGATTACTCTGCAATAAAGGCGAATTTTTGAAAATGGTCGTTCGTGATTTTTTGGTTGATAATGGAAATAAAATCTGCACTGGAGATCGACTGCCTTTTTGGGTGGACGAGTTTGGCAACTGGGAAAATAATGAAAGGCGGTATTTAGAAAATTGTTTGATTTTATTCTCTACAAGTTCTCACCAGGACGAACCCCCCTGTGGTGACTGGGACGAAACCCCCAGATTATGAACTGATTTTCTATGGAACGATGAGGCTCTCTGTGCAAATCATGGCGTATGGCTTGATGAAGGAGTTTAGGACGTGAAGAAGCAAATTGAGGTTGAATTCGCTGTAAGCAGTGAATAAGGAGTGGCGTTTTAATCAAAAAACTGTATCTGCTGCGTGAAGGATCTGACGTTGGAGGACTCACAGAGCAAATTCGTGATTGCTAAAAGAAAATCTGGGCGCATCTTCTAGTGTTCTCAATATCAGATCAGCGCTTCCTCCAGGTCTTCCATTTGCACACGTTTTAATGATAATCTTCTGTATTACTGTGTGTAGTTTGGTGTTTGTTAGGCGTGTAGGTTAGACTGGGTTTTCTGGGTTCTTTCCTTTGCATATGCTAGAGCAACACTTAAAATTCTGGGCGTTTCTCAAGACAATAAATTGTAATAAGGATTCAGAAAAAAAGTCACTGTTATTTGCATGTTTATTTTATGAAACTGTTCGTTATTGCTGCATTATTCTGAGTGCCTTTTGTAAGCAAAACTCCTATTAAACTGGAAATTTCAAAAGAAAAAGAAAACTCTTCACATTTTCGGGGAAAGTATATTTCATAGTATGCGAGAATCGACAATCCATCTACATGATAACATTTTTATAAATCTAGTGTTTTCTGCATTGGTGATTTTCTATTCATGTAACAGTTTTCCAAATTGATACGATACCTGTATCTTTTGATATGAATGCAGCATTCAAGATGATCTTTATTCCCTTCTCTACAATGACTTGAAGGCTCTAGATAGGATTTATGCAAGCATTAACACAAAATTTCTTAATGCTTTTGGGTTCTCCCAGAATCCTATTGCCTAACTAAACTATTTTTTTATTTGGGTTTACAGCAAGAGATTGTTGATGACAATGCCGAGTTTCTCATCATTCCTAGCACATCCCTCATCATGATAATCATTTGAATGCTCTCCTGGCTACAAGCCCAAATGGATGACAACGAGGGCCTCAAATATATCTTCAAAATCTATTTTCCACCTTGAATGTGAGTATTAATCTGACTTGTATTATTCATCTTCAATATGGATTAAGTCCTAGTGTAAGCTAAGTTTCTTTCTTATAGTTTTCATTATTGTCAAACTCATCTTCCTATTAGTACAAAACTTGAATCAATTATAGCGATTGATTTTCAATTCTTATTTGGTTCACTGGAGCCATCTTACATGATTTTTTGGTTTCAAAAAAATCTTTTTTTACAAGACCAATGACCCCCAACTTGGAATCTCCCATGGCGATAACTTTCTTATAGCCCACATAGATCACTAGGTGTAATCCGTCCATTGAAACCTCCATATATACCTTGTAATTTGATCTGTGGCCCAAGAAGAAAGCACCACCTTTTACAAACTTATCTAAAAAATTTGTCTCTAGGTATCCAACACCTGGATGACCTAGATTTCTGTTGCAGGCCCCATCAAAATTGAGCTTTAGAAACCCCTCTGGAGGCCTTTTCCAGACATTAACAATTCTGTACTTTTGAAACAAGACTATTGGGGATTTGAAATAACATGTTACGAGGTGTAGTAGTAATTAGCAGGAAATAGGCTGAAAATCTCTCAACAACTTGACATGAGATCTGTACGTTAGATGTAAATCTTCTTAAAACTGAAATAAATATTTTGTTTAGTACCAATAACAATTTATAATGTATTTTTGGTATTTTCCATATCCTACTCAAATAGTTTTGATTTCACTACCTTAGAGTTAGTGAAACCATGATCTATATTAAGTACAAAATGAACAACCCATGTCATTGGAAAGGCTTTACAAAAGATAGGAAAATCTTTGATAAGACATTATAAGGAACACTAATCTAAAAATGGTTTTAAAATAAATTGGAGAAACTTAGATGAGATGAGCTGGATGGGTTACATCATCTTAGAATATTTTTGTTTCATTATAATATTAATTTTTTGTTCTTTTATAGCTTCTATAATAGTCCTATAATAGTCCTACCTTCTTTTATGGTTTGCATTTAGCATATAAGAATAATATTGGAATATTTTTGTAGTTTAATGTGATGTATGTTAGCTCGTTTAGACTCTGTAAAATTTAAAGAGGGGAAAAATATTTAATATCTTTGAATCTATCCATAACAAGTAATAAACCAACTAGTTAGTACTCATGGCTGATCTTTGACTCTTACCAGTGCTTCAGGGTTTATAGTACTCTAGAAAGAACAGATTATGAGCATGTGAGATATCAGATTGCTGTTCAATATGTATTCAAAATGTTTATTCTTGTCAGTAGAGTTATAGCCTGTAAATTAATATCAGCTTTAATAAATTTCGAAATACTTATGCTTGGGAAAGGATGTATAGCAATATGTTTTTACCAAATTGAAATTGTTACTATAGTATCAACAATTTTCTTTATTATTGCCTGAATCACATATTTTAAGTTACTTTCTATGATTTTGTAAGTTTGTTAATGCTTATTTTACCTACTACATGCAGTAATGTGTCTTTTGTTTTGGCAGTAAGTCTTTGCTTGTAGATGTAATATAGATATAATAAATAATATATAAATAATAATTTTATATAATATTATAATAATATAATAGAGTTAAAAAGTGCAAATTTAGAGGTTAAAGATAGTGATGACATGAAAGATGAATACGTGGTTAAAATAAGGCAGTCTTCCATTCAACAATGTACACATTCATGAACATCAAAAAAAATTTAATCAAAACAAATCATGCATATCCTGGATAGATAGAATTAATCATGATAGAATTCCACCAATACACTACGTAGGACACAAATCAATGAAAGACATGAGAAGGTCATGTCATGAAGCACACTAGACAAAGTAGAGTAGGTTTACTATGAAATTCATCAAAAGAAACCATTTAAAAAGAGAAATCTTAAATAAATTATGTCTTCCAAAGGTTGGTTTGTAGGATAATCCCTTCATTGAATAGTGAAACATGATTTATATTTAGTTTATATGTTTGATCAAAGTAGTTCATTTTACCTTCCAACAACAAAGGTTGTACAACACATACTTTACCTTGAAACTACTTTGCATCCAAATATATGATGTACAATATCGAGTATAAATAGAAGTATACTCTTCGATCTTTAGGAATATATTCTTCGAGTTCAAAGTACGTCTTCTTGAAAATGCATATCCATATTCACATGACGAAGGTTATGACAATAACAAAATAAAAAATCCAATTGCATTTCAACATAAACCTCGCATGAAGAATTTGTTTTCCCTATGTAAAATATTTCATGCCAAAATAGATGCAATGATGGTCATCAA
This sequence comes from Sequoiadendron giganteum, assembly GCA_007115665.2. Lineage (NCBI taxonomy): Eukaryota > Viridiplantae > Streptophyta > Pinopsida > Cupressales > Cupressaceae > Sequoiadendron > Sequoiadendron giganteum. The sequence goes on along the minus strand of CM021108.1, from coordinate 637,141,192 downwards.
TAGCTCTAATGGTGCATAAATTAAATCATTTCCTATTAAGGAATTTAATTTATCAAAACATCAACAATTTGAGAATTTTCTATTTTTTGCAAATAGTGGTGCAAAATGTTTGCAAAAAAAAATCTCTATCGAGTAAGGTGATTTTGTTGTCCACGTCTTTAGCATTTGCTAATAGTTTTTATATAAATTTTAATATTATTCAATAGATTATTACTTAAATTTTAAAGAAAAAGAAAAGGTATATCAAAAAGAACAAATATTATCATATTTTAACCTTGAATTCAACTTGATAGTTTTTAAGAATTATGGATCAACCATGTAATTAATTTATTCTTTTGTATTATTAGTGATGAATATTTGTTAATAAATAAATTTATATGGTGATTTTTAATTAATTTATTACATCTATGGTATTTAGGTTCTATAATTAACAAGCATTTCAATTATGCAAGATAATTAAAGTCATCTTAATCACATATGTCTACAATGTGCATTAAATCATCATTGGTTTGTGTGTCAATGTGATTGTAATAATCATGTTCCATGAGACACTCACACACACCGAGATTGACAATAAGAGAGGTAGGGGCTCAAAATTCCTTTATCCTCTATAGTTTGGGTTAAATAGTGTGATTGCCTTGAGAACAAACCCATATCTTATATATACTATGATAGTCATATTCCATGAGAGATTCTCTTGTTGTTTCATGTGGTCCAACACTTTGCAAGAATCCACCAAATTTTTGCACTTGAGATATAAGTAAAATAAGATTAGTATGAAAATTCATGTACTTGACATTAATGTATATTTATTTCTATTATTTAAGTGATTTTTGGTCAATTTAAATAATATTGTACATTAAAATATACATTATGTTTATATTTAAAAATTTATTTGTGCGATTTCATTTATCTTTTATGGAGAGTTACGAGAGCTAGGGATGAGGCCATTTTCAATTCCAACCTCATTGTCCCATGATGCTTACTATATTTTCTTTGATGGGGCTTCTAAGAGGAATCCCAATATTGTCAGCGGAGTTATTTTTCTAAGTGGGAATCTTTGTGTCAAATTTGTAATTGGCTTCGATTCTTCCACCAATAACCATGTTGAAGCTAAAACTTTGAGATTGGGGATGTCTCTTACACTCAAAGAGAGATTTGGAGACTCCAATCTAATTCTCAAAATAATTAGTTTAGATCATTATAAGTCTATTAGTGTTGATTATGAAATCAAGTTGATGAAACTCACCTCAAAATAGTATAACATGATTAAATTCTAGCATATATATAGAAATTTCAACAAAGAGGTCGATAACATGGTAAAGATAGGAGTCACGCTCTCAATCTTGGACAATTGCAAATATGGAACTTCACTAATGTGATTATTCACTAGATAAATAAACCATTTCTTAATCACAAACTTTTCATAACAATCATTAATGGATTTATGACAAGATAGTTGAAGGCTCCTAATATTTAAAATTATTGATATAAAATATTTTTTACTAATTAAATATTAATATTATTTCTCTCTATCCACTATGTATGTCTCCCTCTCCCACTTCCACTTAATCTCTTAATCTCTTCCTCTATATATCTTCCTCTCTATCTCCCTATCTCTCTCTATCTTTATCTCTCGCTCTACCTCTCTCCATCTCTCTATCTATTTCTCTCCATCTTCCTCTACCCCTCTGTCTTTCTCTCTACATCTATTTTCCTCTCTCCCCCTCTATCTCTAGACATGTTCCCCTCTCTCTATCCATCCTTATCTCTCCCTCTCCTTCCTAGACCTCTATATCTATATCTCTTCATATTTATTTTCCATCTATCCCTCTATCTATATCTCACTATCTCTCCATCTCTCTCTACCCATATATCTCTCCCAATGTATACCTCTCTTTATATATCACTTCTTATCTCTATCTTCATCTTTTTATTTCTCCTCTCTCCCACTCTATATATTTATCTCTTCCATCTCTATCTATCCCTCTCCCCTCTCTCTTTATCTCTCCCTCTCCTCTCCATATCCCTCTCCATCTCCATCTCCACCTTCATTTCAATCTCTATTCCCTATTTCTATCTCCTTACTCCTTTATATCTCTCGTCCTCCCTCTATCTCTTCCTCTCTCTCTATTGCAAAAATAACATGAGACTATTGGTAATGGACCCTAATTGTCTTCTTGAGTAAGAGATTTTATTTAAGTCATGTTTGGATCCATGTAAGCTAATGAATAGTTGATATGAAACTATCACTTCTCCATTGAGACCTTTGTTGCAAAAAAAAAATATCTAAATGGCCTACCAATTGGCCTCATGTACTAAACAAATGTATGCAAAAAATACACCAATTTTTTTCCTAATTGACCTTCCACACCTTTTTGGCATACCCATTTCACAAAAAAGTGTGATTTCTAGTTTCTTAATTTCATAAATTTCTTGGTTTTTTTGTTGAGGCATTAGGGTTTCCTCGTCCTTATGGGTGAATGCAATCTTATCTTGTCTTCATATGATCTTCATCCCAAATTTTGTGTGATATTAGAATTTTATCTCAATGCTCCATGACTCGCCATAATTTCATGATCTAATTTGAGAACCTCTTGGGCTAATGAATATAGAGGCTTAATCTACTCACTATATAATCAAATGAGACACAATTACACAGTTTTTTATGATTATATCCAATCACAAAACATCTTAAATTAAGGAAATCAAATAGTGCTTGAGAATTTGTCTCAAAATTAAACACTTGTAGAAACAATCTCTAAATAATTTTAACAGAAATAGATAACTTCTATATCCCAATTTTTCCTAAAGGTCATAAAAGTTCATCTTATCATTTTTTTGAGGGAACTTGATAGGAGCCAAACTACTTTCCTCCTCACTTGGAAAAATCCATTTTCACCAATAAACCCTACTTTCATAAAAAAAAATGTGTTTCAAGAAAAAGATAATGCAATACAATGAAATAAACCATTAGTACTGACTTGTATCAAAAATTTATATTTTAATTCAAATAAATTAATATTTAGTCTTAGTGATCTAGATCCATTCTAGTGAATGAATTCCCTTACAATAAATCAAATTTATAACCATTTTATAAAAATTGTAAATTTGGATTAGGTAGTACACATAACTAGTATGTAATTACTATAATAGTTTGTGTAAACTAAATCTATTTTATCAAATGCAAACAAAATGGTGGTTTCAAATGGCACACCTAATTTTGCATTATAATCTCTAAACAATTATATAATTCCCCACAAATTGTCTCCTTTCTACCAATCAATGAGAGGGAAAAAGGATGAAGAAATATTTGTTAGATTTTATTTTTATTTAATATAGCCCTAACAACATATCCATGAGAATGTGATTTTTTTATAAACATCATCTACCACATGTGCACTAATAATGTTATTAAAGATGTACTAATTGACCTTAATTAATTTGCAACATATGAAACAATTATAAATCCTCCCAAATATTCCCTATTTAAATGCATACCTATAATGATATAGTCATTAGTTACAATCTTCCCAAAATATCAAACATTATTTCGACTGTGTTGTATCCAAGATAGTTTGGGTATCAATAATAATTTTATTTAGCTCCTTTAGTAATTATATATTGTTTCAACAATATTATTTAGTATATAAATTTTATATGACACATTTTTAATTATATAAATTAAAAATAACTACTTTTTGTATAAAACATCTTCACTTAGCTAGAAAGTCCACATAATAATGACCTCTTAGCCAAATTAATGAGTAGAAAGACAAACTTGTCATTAAAATATGTTATTGTCATCAACATAGAATTTCCATAATTTAGATTTGAGGGGAAAGGATTTGAGTGTTATTTCTTTGAAATGCTCCATGCAAACGTTAACTATTATAGGAGAAAGATGAGATCCCATGACAACCTCAACCATATGTTTGTAATCCACTCCTTGGAAGGTAAATAATGTGGAACTTAAGCATATCTCAAACAAGGAGGTAATCTATGTTGGTCATACATCTAATTAAATCGATGTAATTAAGGATGAGAACTTTGGTGAATAGGGAAATGACATGAAATCTAACTAAGATGTAACTGCAGTTTGACTTTTATCCATGATGAACTCCATGAAATGACCCAAATCCTTAATTAAGGAACTAAATATAACCTATAACTTGGGAAGATCAAATTGGATCTAGAAAGGATTCAAGCTTTTAGGTTGGGGGGTTGATGTTGTTCATGATGGGGAAAAGAAGAATTCTAGCCTTGTGTATTTTTGGGACACCATAAATGCATAGTGTAATGTCTTTGATAATGGCAAGTTGCTTTGATTGTCATAACATGAAAAGGGAGATGACATGTTTTTACATTTTTTAGTATCTCAAAAATGGGGTTGTGGCTAAGGATTTTATAGCTCCTACCAAAACAAATATTAAGCATCGTGGAGACAAAGTTGTGCTTGTTCATAGTAATAGTGGTATTTTTGTTTTCTACATTGATAATGAATATGCCTTTGTTGTTGATTAATATTTTAAAGACATAAAAATTGACAGAGAGTGTTAGGTTTTGGGGGGTTTAGTGTTCCTTAAAGTGACAATATAACCATGCCTAATCTCCTTAGCTATAATTAGAGAAGAGAACATACTAGGTTCTCAATTTCAATTAATGAATCCATATGAGGAATGGATGGAGGGGTGACCATAAAGTTGGAAACTCTTTTGAGAAAGTTGAATGCAAGAAGATTTGTATACTTGCAAGAGGTAAACCACAAGTTTGTTTTCCCAATCTTGTATGAATTTAGAAGAGGGTTTGAAGATTCTAGAGGGGGTGAGAGTGTTAGGGTATAACAAGTTTACCAATTGTGTAATTTTGTTAAAGTTGAGAAGGTGGGGTGGTAGAGTAGTTACGTTGAAGGCATTCACTTATATGAATGGAAGCAACCTAATTTTGATGATCAATGGTCAAGAATGCTCCTCAATAATGTAATACAATATAAAGTATCTCAATTGTTGATTATTTGCATTCCTTTGTCAATCTCATTTACAAACATTCGATAGATTTTTAATGGTGCTAATGCTTCTATTTTTGTTACTATTGTAACTAATTTTACTAGATATAGAGGGTAGATTTAAATTCTTGTTGAGAGGGATATTTTAGAGTAAATTTAGTATGTGTGAGAGGAGAACTTACACAAATATTATTTCTTGACCTCTAATATTTCCCACATTTCTTCCAATCCTATGGGAAAAATATATGACCTTAAGTGTCACATCTTTAATATTTATATATGTTATGCAATATATCCTTAATTTTTATAAGATTTAATATTTTAATATGAGGATGTAGTTTGCTGAAATAAAAACTTCTCCTTACTAATTAAATTTGAATGTTATTTAGTAGTACTTATTCAAAAAAAAAATACTTATATGATATTAAAGAGGAATTATAAGGAAACCTTCAAAATTTCTTTATCACATGATTTAATGTAAATGTTTATAGTTTTATTTAATTTTTTAATAGTATAGTTTAATATTATTTTCAAATAATAGAATAGTTATCAGATAAATAGCCTATTTTGGGGTGTGTCCTCACAAATCCAAACTAGTGCCCAAAAATTGTGTTAGTCTAAACCAAAAAAATTGACAAGATCCCCAACATACTTCCACTCAACACCTTCAATAAACAATATCAAATATAATTTGACAATAATTTCTAAATACTCAGTTAAACATGATTATCCAAATACCCTAAACATTATTATCCAAGTTACCATCATTTACCACTCTCTTGTTATAGTCACTATATGGGATATGTTGTATTCAACATATAAAGAGTAGGCATGTTGTTATTTACACTTTTCACCTTTTCATGTCTACATAGTTGGATTAAACTTATCTTCAACAAACAAAAAGTACAAACAATTAAATTGGGTTAAATTCATCTAATGATAATTTTTGACCAACTTTGTTGCTATATGTCAACTTAACATTATAATTTTTTAATCTTGACAAATTTTGTTTTATATTTATTTTAAATATTTGACTTTTGTTTTTGAGAGACGATAATCTTATAATTTATTAATTATTTAATCGATAATCTTATAATTTATTTTTTATTATTAAATAATTAGTAAATAATAAATATTGTATATTATTAGCATCCAACCCTTCATCTATTCCTTCTCATCTCTCTTTGTGGCTTTGGAAAATTACAACTTTAACTCTAGTTCATCTGTGGTGGAGGACTTCCTTGACCAAAATGTTCTTATGGCAGATGATGCTCATCCCTTAGTTTTTAGCTTGATGGCTTTTGGTCTGGTGGGGGATAACCCATTTGTATTCTCCACTCATCTCAATGTTTTGCACCCTTTTGTGGATGATGTGTTGTATTTTGAGGCTCATAATGTATTCAATTTAGTTCACTTTCTTTATCAACATGATTGGCCTTTTTAGCTTCCTCCTTAGGATCTTGCTAGTTCTTTGAAAGCTACACAGACTAGGTTTGTTGTCTTTCTATCTCTCGTTTCTTGATTTTTGTGATATTAGCTTCTATTGCTCTTATAGAGCTATGCATTGTTAATCTTGAATATCAATACAAAATTTAGAGTGGCATTGCCACTTTTATTCTAAAAAAACATAAAATTCAATTGTAAATCAAGGTTATCCCAAGTTTCGGGGACAAAGACGACAGGGACGGTGGGGCGAGTCCCCAAGTTTTCGATTTTTGAGGCCAAATTTAGGGACGGCAGGGGACGGCTATATAAAATATAGGGAAAATTTTAAATATTCATATGAAAACATGGATAAAGCATACATAATATACATTATAGATCCTTAACATATAACATTTGTGTTCAACATTCTTTGTCAATACTCAATACACATTGAAAATTCAGAATTAACATACATGAATCATAATACAACCTCCAAGTTATAATTTATAAACTTATATCAAATTACATAAGGTTATTTCCAGCTCACAAATTGGGAGAACATTTGTGATTACAATGAAGATTGTTCTACCTAGGTTATTGATTACTTGGCACAGAACAATAATGAATAGTTGAGGCATCTGAAGGTAGAATTATTGTAGTCTGCTAGGAGTGTGGACTGTTGGAAGTAAATTCAATGCTGTCTTATATGGATTTGAGCAGTTAAATGTGGGGAAAATTGCTGCACTCAAGGAGTTTTGGGCATCAAATTGCCTTAATATTCAGCCTATTTCCAATTGTGAAGAAGTAAGAACTGTTTAAAAAGGTCAAAATCCTAAGTCTTTGTCTCTAAAACCTGTTAGTGAACAACAAGCAAATAAATTCAAGTTTACACACTTTTGGAATAACTTTTTGTTATTTTTATATATCTCTAATAGAGCATCAAATATTTATCTTGTGAGTGTTACAAATATTGTGAAAGATATATGAAAATAATTTAAACGAACAACTCATAAACCAAAATATTGAAAACTATATATATATATATATATATTAAAACATGCTTTGGCGTGGGGGACTCCTGGGAGTGGCCGTCCCCAGGACTGGTCAGTCGTCCCTATTTGATCACCGCCGTCCCCGTTTCGGGGACGTTTCCTATTTTTTTGAAAAAAAGGGGACGGTCCCTGCCATCCCTTATACCCGGACGGGGCATTTTAGGGCTCGGATTTCCCTGTTGTAAATTAAATGAACATTAAAATTATATGATCATAATTAAAATTTTGTTACATTGTTCTCTTCCTTTTTCATTATTTTATAATTTTTCTTTTAAATTTAATAATATACGCAAATTTCTAATTTATTAATTACTGAAGGAATTATAAGAGCGTCAGAGTTCAATCAATCTTTCGAAAAGAAAGACTAGAATAATAAGATTCAAAAATTGTAACGCTAAACTGACATGACAGATGGCAACATAATTGGTCAGACTATCATTAGGTGAATAGGACCCGAATTTACCATGTTTTTGTCTGCTGAAGATAAACTTTAATCCAGCTGTGCAGACAGGTGGAGCGGCAAGGATTGAAAGAACAATGTTTGACTTCAATATCTCATCATATATAGTGAACTGAAAAGGGAGTGGTAAATGATGAGCTAGATAATAATGTTTAGGGTATCTGAATAATCATGTTTAGTTGAGTCTTGATATATTATTGCCATATTGTATTTGACACTTGTTCATTCAAGGCGTTGAATGGAAGCATGCTGGGGATGTCGCCAGGTTTTTTTGGGTTTAGCCTAACCATTATTGCCATCAGCTATTCCTATAAACTCTTCTAGTTGGTTTCTATCTTCTGCATTTTCTTTTGGTTTGCTTCATGTGGGCATTTCTGATTTTTGTTGTCTTCTCTTCTTTTGGTATTTTCTTTTTGTTTGGGTATAGAATGGTTATAAGCACTGCAAGCAACTCTGCATGCTTAGAGTCAGTGATGAATACAGTAGAAAAGGAGTCCCCACGTTTGAGCCACCAACTTTTACTTTTTTCCTCTCTGTTTCAGAATTCAACAACCCGGGCTGAGATAGACTGTGATGATGATAATGACAATGATGATCAGCATGATATTGCATTGGACTTGAGTTTAGGGATCAGAAGCAGCTTCTCTAATGGTGGTCAGGGTGGAGTGAGTGAGGATTTTGATATCATGAGAAGTGGAGAGAATAGGCCGAAGGAAGGAAGATGTTGGAAGGCTTCAACAAGAGTTGGTGCTCAAGCTGGGTCTTCTCGCATTTTCCCCTGCTTGTTCTGCTCTAGGAAGTTTAACAGTTCTCAGGCATTGGGTGGGCATCAAAATGCTCACAAGAGAGAAAGAACTGCTGCAAAGCGAGCACGGAGATCCTACATGAATATCAAACAGAGGTTATATAGCCTAGCACCTTCACCAACGATTTCTGCTCCTGAGTTTGCTTCATATTCCAGCATTTTGAATAGTTATCTCTGTGTAGGGGTCCCTTCTGCAACCATTGATGGAGGAGTAGGCAGAGGTTGTGGAGGAAAGGAAATATATGGATTGCTTCAACCCAATCTAGGTGGGTATTTTCTGCCCGATCTTTCAAAAAATGATTGCATGAGAGGAAAATCTCCACTTCTAGTCTCTCGCGAGGATGCTCATTTTTCTGAGATAGATTTAGCTTTGGCATCAGATTATCAGATGCCGGATTTATCCTTGAGCTTGTGACCAACGTAATTTGTTACATATTATGGTTTCTGTTCGACAGCTGAAGAGCGTTATACAGTTCATAAAATCTAAGGTTTTTAGACCTAAAGGGCAGAGGGGATTATGGGAATAAATGGTAGATAACATTGCTGGGATGAATGGGCGAGTTGCATGCTTATAATTATTTGGACAATTGATGGTGTAGTGTCTGTGACGGTAAATTTTATTCTTAAATCTTCTATATTGCGGCTTTCTTTTTGTGCGCGGCTATTCAGTTTTTGAGTTGCAGGGCTATATATGAACATTTTTATCTTTAAATTATCCTTCAAAAAAATATTTTGATTTCTTACACAATTGTTTTTTTCCCTGTCATAATAAATGACGTTAATCCATCAATTCATTTAGAGTATCTATTAATATGATCTAAGGTTCAACTTGATATCTTTCTATTGATACATAAATCAAATGATTCGGTTTCACACTATCTTGTTTTATTCTTGTCTTAAATAATGATGCTATTTCTTCAGGGCATCAAATCTGACATTCATTTGCATAATGTACTCTACACCCTGTAACATGTAGATCCTCCACCTTTTTGTATGACCCTCTCCTTTGTTTCGACCACCCTCTTAGCTTTGATTTGGAAACTAGTTTAAATAATGTGTTCCTGCGCACACATACCAAACATGAATTTCTCCTTCATTTCATGTATTTTATTGAATCAATTTCCCTCCCTATCCTATACATAGGAATATCTAGGGTATCTACCTCCTTTATTCCAAGCCATTTTGAGATTTATGTATAAAATTTCAATAGGATCTCTAACCAAATTAACTTCATCAAAATCACGAACCTTTATGAGGCTATAATCTGGCTACCTTCATTAAAGTAATGGCATGCTTTATTTGTCTACTTATTTCCATTTTTGAGTGAAAAATGTCTGGCTGCCTACTAACTGATTATAACTTGGTTGTTATAATCTCTAATTGGAAAACAGAAGAGCTTTGTATATGCATTTATTTCATCGGAATTTGCTCAGAGATATCTTATTTCAGGTCACTTTCAGGTATCACCAATGGAATAAATCTATTTCACTATGAAATGAAAGAATATATTTACAAGATTTTATATGAGAATCAAAGTATCACTAACATATTACTACGATAGGTCACTGGCAACACCATAGGTCTCTTCTTATTGGTGGATTCTACTACTAGAGAGTTTGGGCACACCACGGTTGTTCAGATGTTAGTCGATTTGGACATCTCCAAACCTTTCCATGGGGATGTTGTTTTGTTAGTGGAGGACAGACCATAGAAGCAGCTCTTAGACTACGAGGGTCTCCCCTTTCGGTGTAGGAGGTGCTTTTCGGTGGGTCACTTGGCCTCTGCTTGCCCTCAAGCTCGCCACAAGGGCACCGCAACTTGGTGGAAAGATGCTCTTCTGGATCACCTCACGGTGGGTTCTTCTTCTTTGGAGGTTGCTGCTCCTCTTCGGACCCCTTTTCTTTGATTCCACCGTTAGACTGTTCTACTTGCACTGTTGTGCCTGACCTTGCACATGTTGTCGCTACTCCATTGGATCTTTCTGCTATCACTGTTGTGCCTGACCTTGCACCTGTTGTCGCTGCTCTGTCAGACCCTGTCCACCCTTTGTTGGGTGCCTCTGTTGTTGATTCTTTCTCGGATGCCTTGTTGCCAGCTCCCTCGCTGCTGGGTGCTCCTGTGGTGGCTGAGGTGGAGTTGATCCCCTCACCGTTCTCTTCGGTTCCAGCTTCTGAGCCTCCTTGGTCGGTTGTTCTTCGGAAGAAAAAATCCGTGTCTGCTTCTCGATAACCCCTGGGTCTGGGGTTGCTTAATTTCTTGTGTCAGTTGTCTGTCAGCTGGTCTTCGACAATTGTCTGTCAGCTGTTTTTGGTTGTGCTTTTAGTTCAAGTTCTATTTTAACTATGTTTTCCTTTGACCTTTTCGACCCTTTGTGAAGAGTTTGGCACCCTGTAAATGCTGCTTATATTTTCAAAAACATATTACTACGATGCATTCTAATTTTTTGAATAACCATGAAAACAAGAAAAAAAAATTGTATCTGCAAACATTTTTGTATTTTTAATTATAATGATCATATGCCATGCCAAAAAACTTTATTATAATCCCAGTTAAAGCTCTAGCCCTACTGGTCTACTAGGGAAGATAATATCTTAGTCCGATTTGAATTTGAACTTTTCCTGGCAACATTACTAACCAACATTTATCATGCAGACGTATCATTAGCGTGTAAATCTTAGAGGATAAGGATGCTGGTTTACCCGCATCAGATAATAAAACAGGATAACAAGCACATAAGAAGCTATTAATTTAACATCCTGACCTATGCATTACTTATATTTTACTTGAGCAGTCAGCAGAGCTTCTGATGATGATTTGTCTTGTCAAAATGTTTAAGATCCAAAGCCTGAAATGCAATTAAAAGATTGCATATTTTAGTGATCAACAGATAGTCAGAAAATGCATAAGTCGAACTGACCAATACCTCATGTATAAGCGATAATTATAGGGTTTGGATAAGTCCTCTAATTTGTGCCAGAGAAATCAGGAAAAAATTAACATTTGTTCTAGATAAATCGAACAAACAGCATTTAGCAAACACAAATCAATATACCTTGGCATATAAGGTATGAAATACTTTGTTTTCTGTGGTGCAGGAAGTGGCACTAACTACTTCAAGTCCATCATTTTCCAGTGCAAGGAGAATGTTAGACAAGAAAATTTGACAATTTAATGAGATTGTTGAGACTTCAATAATCTTACAATGGTTTACCCACAGCCATTATCTTCGCAGAGGGAAAAGGTTGTGATCTATCACACAATGGCAGAACCTTACAATTTTTATCTTCACAACTATTATCTTTGATCTTGTTGATGTTAAAAAAAATCTATTCTATTGTAATACTTAAAAATTGTAAATTTGAAAGTTAGAAATGTTGGGTATGTTGGGTATGTTGTCTCGTAGATTGTTATCTTTGATCTCATGGATGTCAAAAATATTCTACTCTATTGTAATATTTAGGAAGACCAAGATTTCAAATTTTAACACAAATACTTTGAAATAATATAAGTTAATCTAAGATATTGCACTATGTTTTCTTTTTAAATTGAACAAAGCAAAAAAAATTACAAGAATAGAGCTACTAGCTGGAGAACATGGCCAACCAAAAAACCAGTCAAACTAAACAAATACAAGAACTGTCAAACAACAAAAATAGAAATAAAAGAACTGAATAACGTATTACAATAGTTGTACAACATATCAGCCATAAAATACAAGTTACATAAGTTGTACCATTTATCTCAATCCTAGGTGCTCTATGAGGGCATTCAATATTTTTGTCATTTAACCACCGAATTAGGAAGATTCTCTATTCTATAACTCCCAATTTGACCTTTTCATTATAATTCCTTACATATTACCCCAAATATCCCAAAGACTAAAAAAAATTCAATAATGTCCCCCAACCCCCAACACATGGGTATCCCATTTTCCCACTCCAACATCTTTAGAAATTATACCTTATTTACTATCTGCATAATTAAATATCGTTAATCAAGACTTAGGATTTCTTAAGGGGAATGACACCACTTATCTTAATATTCTTGTAGCTAATATTTATATTGAGAGTTATAGTAAGACACTAAAAATTTAAATCAATCTAGAAGAGGCAAGGCCCATGGCCTCTTTGCAGAAACTAAATTCTTTGTTCTCAGTAGCTTAGTGACATAATTTGTAACATTAACCAAAGTATCAAACTTCTATATAATGAGCTTGTCACCCTCAACCATATCCTAGATATAGTGATACTAAACACCAATTTACTTCGTACGAGCATGGTGAATCAATTTCTTTATCAAATAAATGGAACTTTTATTGTGACATTTGATCTTGACCTATTTGTGCTTAAAGTCAATAGCTAATCATAATATCTATAGCTAAACTACCTCCTTATAAACTTGTGTTGTATCTATGTACTCTACTTATGTGGTGGGCAATGCAACTAAGGTTGCCATTTATAAAACTAATAACTCCTCTAAATAAAGTAAAAATATATATGCTTATGGACCTCTTATTGTCAAATTACTATCCCAAGATGAATCAACAAAGCCATGTATATTATGAAATTTTCCCACATCACTATTCGTGAAAACATATATAAAATTATTAGAAGTCCCTTGTAAAAGGGTTAGATATAAATCCAATAAAAAATATCACTACTTGGGCAATTTTTGGTCATGTATAGAGAATAATTTATACATTAGGACACCTAGAGAAATGGCATATGGAATATTAAAAATATCCTCCAAATCATCATCTACCTTAGGAAACTAATCCAGTGATAAATTATAACCAATATGTACAAGAATGTTAGTTGGATTATAGTTATGCATCACAAAACTCTACAAAACATTATAAACATACTTAATTTGATCAATTTAAATATTTCTACCAACCTAATCCTTATTGATCTTCATACTCATAATTTACTTAATAGCCCCCAAATATTTTATGTCAAAGACACTAGACGATGAATATTTGAGCTCCCTAACCATTCATTTACTCTTTCCAATGAACAACATGCTATTAACATATACGATAATGATTTGCAATCGACCATTAATTAATTCTAGATAAGTGTGATGACCACTTCACTTCTAACAACCACAAGCTATAATGTGAAAGCATCAAACTTATGATACACCATTCTAAGATGAATAGTTTAGGCCATATAATGATCATTTCTACTTACAAACCAAGTTCCCATTCTCTTTAGCATAATTTTTTTAGGTTGTTTCAAATATATTTCTTCTATAAGATCCCCATGCAAGAAATCAATTTCAACATAGATATTTGTTCTACCTTTAAAACGCAAGTAAAAATAGTAGAAAAAAAGAATAATAGAATTTAGTTTTGCAAAAATTGATAAAATTTCATCAAAATCAACTCTCTCAACCTGGGCTATGCCTTTTTCCAACACTCACGCCTTATGTATATTCATCTATTGATCTACTTAGAGTTTCTTCTTAAATTCCCGTTTGAAAATCAAGATTTCCTTCATTTAGATAGCTCAACTAGATCCCAAGTCTCACATTTTTCCAAGACCGCCATCTCATATTGCATGGCCTCCATCCAAAACTCATGCTCCTTCAAAGAAATATTTTACTTCATGGATTAATATTCACCATTCATAAAAAATAAAATAAAGACATAACGGAGATATGATGGGATATACTTGTCAACTAGTTTCTATATCCCTCATGGATCTTCTCAAGTGTGCAATAAGAAAATCCTATTGTTTTTCTTCTAAACTCTCTAAATTTGAATATTCTTCATCATCTACATCATTCTATCTAACATATTATTATTTCACATGTATATCTTCACACTCATTTATTTTAGTTTAAAAATGCATCGCTTTCTTTTCCTTTTATTTAAGCTAAACTTGATAACACTTAACTTTAAGTTCCCAAAAAATCACATCTCTAAAATATATCATTTCCAGATTTAAAGAATTCTAGTTATATGCCCTTAACATTATCACCATAACCAACTCTAAAATATATCATTTTGAGATTTAAAGAAACCCAGTTATATGCCCTTAACATTATCACCATAACCAACAAAAATAAATAAATATTAGCTTTAAAATCCAAAATAGATTATTTTTCTTTAGGCACATGAACACAAGCCTCAAAGTCAAAGACTCTAATGTGTAAAATCTATGACTTTTTACTTGTCCACATTCATTTTTTGTTTTACCAATAGAAAAAAACATGGAGACCTATTAATCAAATAACAAGAGGTACTTGTAGCCTCAACCCAAAAACACTAATGCAATTGAGTTCTACTTAGCATACTTCTAGATTTATCCATTAACATACCATTCACCTCTTTACTAGATGATTTTGTTGTGGTTTATATAAATTTTTTCATATACTACTACATGTCTATAAAAAACATCAAATTATCTAGAACAATATTCCCTTCTATTATTTAACCTTAATACTTTTCTCTTTTTATTTATTTGATTTATTTAACCTAGATTGGGTTGATTCCCAACAAGGGGTTGAAGAAATCCATATATTTCCTTTCCTCCACCACCTCTGCCTACTCCTCCATCAATGGTTGCAGAAGGGACCCCTACACAGAGATAACTATTCAAAATGTTGGAATATGAAGCAAACTCAGGAGAAAAAAGCATTGGTGAAGGTGCAACAATTCTTTCCCTCTTGTGGGCATTTTGATGCCCACCCAATGCCTGAGAACTATTAAACTTCCTACAGTAAAACAAGTAGGGGAAAATGCGAGAAGACCCATCTTGAGCAGAGCCTGTGTTCGCACCAACTGTTGTTGAAGCCTTCCCACATTTTCCTTCCTTTACACCATTCTCTTCACTTTTCATGATATCAAAGTATTCACTCACTCCACCCTGACCACCATTAGAGAAGCTGCTTTTGATCCTTAAACTCAAGTCCAATGCAATATCAGGGTGATCATCATCACAGTTTGTCTCTGCCAGGATTGTTGAATTCTGAAACAGAGCAAAAAAGTAAAAGTTGGTGGTTCAAACGTGAGGAATTAGACTCCTTTTCTACTGTATTCATCATCGACTCTAAGCATGCAGAGTTTCTTGCAGTGCTTATAACCATTCTATACCCAAACAAAAAGAAAATGCCAAAAGAAGAGAAGCCAACAAAAATCGACAATGCCCACATGAAGCAAACCAAAACAAAATGTAGAAGATAAAAACCAACTAAAAGAGTTTATAGGAATAACTGATGGCAATAATGGTTATTCTAAACCCAAAAAAACCTAGCGACATCCCCAACATGCTTCCATTCAACGCCTTCAATGAACAAGTGTCAAATACAATTTGGAAAACTCAATTAAACATGATTATCCAGATACCCTGAACATTATTATCTAGATCATCATTTACCACTCTCTTTTCACGTTCACTATATATGATGTGATATTGTAGTCAAACATACACTTTACATTCCTAGTTGTTCCACCTGTCTGCACAGTTGGATTAAACTTATCTTCAGCAAACAAAAGACATGGCGAATTCCGGTCCTATTCACCTAAAGATAACGTTTGACCAATTATGTTGCCATCTGTGAGTTTAGTGTTACAGTTTTTGAATCTTAATTAATTTATTTCAAATCTTTCTTTTCAAAATATTTTTGGAGCTATGTCGGTCTTATAATTCTTATTTTTTATTTTCAGTAATTAATAAATTAGAAATTTGTGTATATTATTAAATTTCGACAAAAAAATTAAAAAATAATGAAAAACGATGCTTGTGATTAACCTCTTCCAAGTATACATAGATCTTTTTGAATTCAACTTTCTCAAAATATTTCCCAACTTCATGATCACCCTTCATCCATTTTTCATGGATTTATTAATTGAAATTGAGAACCTAGTATGTTCTCTTCTCTCAAGCATAGCTAAGGAGATTAGGCATGGTTGTGTTGTCACTTTAAGGAACACTAAAGCCCCCAAAACCTAGCATCCTCTTTGTCAATCTTTATGCCTTTGAAATATTAATCAACAACAAAGGCATCTGCATTATCAAGGTAGACAACAAAAATACCACTATTACTATGAACAAGCACAAATTGTTCTCTAAGATGTTCAATGTTTTTGTTGATAGGAGCTATAAAATCCTTAGCCACAACCCCATTTTTTAGATAATGAAAAAATAAAAACATGTCATCTCCCTCTTTTCATTAGATGACAACAACACGAAGCAACTTGCCCCTATCAAAGACATCAACCCATACATTTACGGTGTCCCAAAAATACACAAGGCTTGAATTCTTCTTTGCCCCATCAAAAACACCATCAACTCCGCAACTTAAAAGCTTGAATCCTTTCTATTCAATTCGATCTTCACAAGTTATAGGTTAAATTTAGTTCCTTAATTAAGGATCTGGCCATTTCATGGAGTTCATCATGGATAAAAGTCAAAAGGGAGTGACATCTTAGTTAGATTTGATGTCATTTCCCTATTCACCAAGGTTCTCATCCTTAATTACATTGAACATAGATTACCTCCTTGGTTGAGATATGCTTAAGGTCCACATTATTTACCTTCCAAGGAGTGGACTATGAACATATGGTTAAGGTTGCCATGGGATCCCCTCTTTCTCCTATAATAGCTAACCTTTGCATGGAGCATTTCAAAGAAATAACACTGAAATCCTTTCCCCTCAAACCTAAATGGTGGAAATGCTATGTTGATGAAAAAACATATGTTAACCACAAGTTTGTCTTCCTACTCATTAATTTGGTTAAGAGGCCATTGTTATGTGAACTTTCTTCCTAATTGAAAATATTTCATACAAAAAAATGGTTATTTTTTAATTTATAAAAAGAAAATAAATATGTGATATAAAATTTAGATGCTAAAGAATATTTTTGAAACAATAGATAGTAACTAATGGAGCTAAATCAAATTATTATTGAATTAAAATGCTATACCCAAACTATCTTGGATACAACATAGTTGAAATGATGTTTGATATTTTCGAAAGATTGTAACTAATGACTATATCATTATAGGTATGAATTTAAATAGGAAATATTTGAGAGGCTTTAGAATTGTTTCATATGTTGCAAATGAATTAGTGCCAATTAGTACATCTTTGAGAACATTATAGTGAAGATAACTCCAAAATCACCAACAAAGATGAAAACATCACAAGAAAAAGATACCCATTCAAATAATACAACTTTAAGACAAAAACATTTCTCCTTCGATTTGGAAAAATTATATCTATAAAGGTTTCCAAGTTCTTGTATGTAACATATTCTATGGACAAGGTTTACGATGCTCACCCAAAACAAGTATTCCTCCATAATCTCCATCTAAACTAGGCTCACCTCCACCAAAAATTAATACAACTCCAAAATCACCAACAAAGATGAATAAATCACAAGAAAAAGATACCCATTCAAATAATACAACTTTAAGACAAAAAAAATTATCCTTCGAGTTGGAAAAATTATATCTATAAAGGTTTCCAAGTTCTTGTATGCAACATATTCTATGGACAAGGTTTAGGATGCAATGAACTTGAGGCAATAAGCATCATATCTGACACAACTCTTAAAGCAATAGGATTGGTTTAGTATATCACCTAAGAAATATCAAGAATTGTATAGACTTTTATTGTTAAATTAGTTTCTTCTCATACACAAAGCACACTAATTTATCATGTGTATGTGAATCACACATGATATATCCAAGTTAAGTGTATAGTCATCAATATCACAGGGTATTTGATAATCATGAAGTGTATGGGTAAATGTTTCATGCAATAAGCACATAAACTAATCTAGATGATAGAGCTAATGTGATGCAAATAAATTTCACACAGTTGAATCAAGAAAAAAAAACACACTTAGAGCTAAGGTTACTAAATATCATAACATTGAAACATGACTATCACTATTACTCATCATCATGTATAGGAGAAGGTGATTAATTCAAATAATATGCAAATCTATGGATATATGACTCACATCACATGCAAGGGTTGTCTCATCACAAAGCACACTATAATTTTTCATGTGTGTATATGAATCACATGATATCTATCCTCGTTAAGTGTATAGCCATTATTATCATAAGGCACCCGATAATCATGAAGTATATGGGTAAACAATACATGCACTAAGTACATAAACTAATCTAGACAATAGAGATCTAAGGGTATTGAATATCATAGCATTCAAGCATTAATGCTAATTATTAAAGTACAAATGTGAAAGATAAGGAGCTTAGCTCTAGATAATTGAAGGTGTTAGAACTAATGCAAATTTTAATTAAGTGAAGTAAAATATTTTATCTTCCTTTATCTCTCTATTTTATCTCTACTTTATTTTACTTGTGTGCTTGAAAGGAAAGGATATTCCTTTATTAAATATACATAATAATCATTCTTTCATAGTTTGTTTTACCCTATCTCTAGCTCAAGCTTGGAAGGTTAATATGTAGGTGACTTGTATGCACTTCCCCTTAATCTTATTTTATTTCTTAATATTTTAAATAATTCCTAAAGGCATGTGCATGTTACAAGAATCCATGTTAATTCTCCTAACTTAACTACTAATTTTTCTTTGCATGCATAAAATATACATTCCATTGTAATCATATGCACAAAATAAACTAAGCGTTCTTTCCATTTTTTAATAAAATGTAAATAATAAAATTAGCATTTTTTAAATAAAATGTAAAGAATATAAATTATACTTTTTGGGTGTACTAGTTGCTACCACACCAGTAAAGCCATGACCTTTCCATGGATGTCTCTATTGTGGTTTAAATCTATTTTTCATTTGATTCTAAGTTTTTATTTTCTACAACCAATAATTAGCCTTCTCCACATCATTTCTACCACTATTATTGTATAAATCAAACTTATTATTATTGTTTCTAAATTATTAGTTTCATTTTATTTGTTTAAAATCTATCTCTAGCTATAGTATATTTGCTAAGAGAAGGAATATAGTCTACGTGAATACACAAAATAGAACTCAAATAATTTACACCTTTAAATTGCTTTCTTGGAAAGAATTAAATATTCTATTGAACTTACATTGGAAGCATTAAATAAGTAAAATCTACATCACATTTTGGTTGTATTTGTGGTTTTATTTGTTAAAAATTGGTTCAATAAGTATTATGAATGTTTTTTTCTAGATGATATTGGAAGTATTACTTATATGCATGCAAATTTAAATTTTATTAATTTATACTCAAGTAATTAAAAGTTACATATATATTCTTATGTACATTTAAAATATTAACTTTATTTTGTGCAACATGAACATGGTTGAATTTTTTGGGCATACACATATAGAAATTATTAGATTGAAATTAATTCTAGAGGACTTGTAAACCACATGGGTCTATAGGTCAAACTACACGATTATATTACAAAGTTTGATTCATATTAGAAATTATTTAGAAGGTGTTATTGCTTAGTCTGGTAATACTTTAATAATTATTCTTGTCAGAATACAAGAGAGTCTAATGATGTTCCTTTGAACACTGTCCAACTTAATGTGCCAAAATAAATTATTAAAAGAGATTGTTTTCCATATTTTTGCCTCTAGATCTAGTGTTAAGGGATATCAGGTGACTAGGTGTGAGTGCCTTCATTTGGCATAATTGATATACACCAAATTTATTACCACACATGATTATTATCCTAATGATGGCCAAATTCCATTATATTTTACACAAAAGTTGTAATCAATGTTTATTTAGGCCTCAATGTCAACTACTTAGATTTACCTCCATGTTTGCGGTAAGGGTGTGTTAGGGTATGCGATAGGGATGCATATCATTATGCAAATCGAGAGACTCCTTCTTAGAAGAGATTGGTTGGTGAGAGTATTTATATGATCTCTCCATTGCTTAATTATATTACTGATCATGTGATTATTGCTTCCCAAAGGGAAGGAATTGATGGTATTTCTCAGATTGCTATACGAACTTAGATGATATCTTCAGGTATGGTGAGACAGTACTTGATGAGACATCCACACAAGTCATTTACATCGTGTTGACCATCATCATCTCACTTAGATCCTTATCATATTGTTGTCATCCCATATCCAAAGGATCTTGATTATATTACAGATGGGGGTTAGATTCATATGCTAACAAAAAAATTTCTAAGAGCTTATCAAGTGATGTCATCACAACTAGGCATGTCACTTTGTTATATTTTGGTTCATATGTGGATTGTACCCTTATAAATTTTGAGGCCAAACACCTAACTGACAATTTTTTGATGTAAATCCTAGAGACGAATCCTTTAGTGGTTAGAAGTCACATAGTGGAATGGTGCAATCTACAAATCATTTTGTCACCCCCTAGTAGTTTATGGCACTTGATCCATTAGATTATCTTGTAGGGGGAATGGGTTTCATACATTTTCTTTCTTCATAATCAATGCCATGTCACATTCATAGTCCATTGCATAAAAAATTGCTCTAGTTATTGGATGAGAGATCTTCAATAGAGGTAGATGCTAGCGTGTAGACAACATGGACTTATTTGTCAACGTATGCAGATTTAGTTAGAGATGGTGTTCCTCCTATTACAATGAAACACATATTTTTTTTATTTTAAAGTTAAATTCACACTATAAATTTTAATCACATGATTGAGGTACACAATTAAATTATATTTAAAAATTAAACTTTGAATGCATGCATATAGCTTGGGGTAGTAGGTGTATTCCTATTTCGAGCATAGGGTGCATATGCACACGTACTTCACTTGAAAATAATGGACATGTGAGATAATTTATGTATAAGTATTCTAACTTTACAATCAAATTGAAGTTCATATATAAATATATCATGTCTATATGAGTGTGCAAATTATGTATACATATTATAATATTTTTTTTGTAGATATTTATAGGGATTTATTCATTTATTAGAGCATAAGGTTCGTTTGATTAGGAGTCGAGTTGAGGATCAAATTAGCTAGTTTATATTACATACAATACATGTTTATTTTATGTTTATATTTGAAATTGTTACATCCCTAACTTTAACTATGTTTTACTTTTTACTTTTGAAGTAATTACTAGATGATTACACATGATTCAATGATTTGATGTTTAGTATAAATGTCTGGAAAAATCAATGTTTTCACGAGTTATGTTTATTTGACTACAATAGACATGTGTTTAAAAGTTGTCAAGGTGTGATGATTTCATAAGGACTATGAAATGGTTAATGATACACTAATGTCGAGTTGGTGATTGCAAGTTGCATTCAGGAACAGGGTTCTGCCCCTCCGAGAAAGGAAGGGAGAGCATCATCAGAGAGAAGGGTATAGATACAAGGAAAATAACAGGTTGTTGCCATCTTAGGTCTAGTCTTGTTGCAAAATAGTGAACCTAGTTGAGTTCGTTCGTTTGATCATGAATACGATTGTTTGACGACGTAACGACCTATGTTGTCAACCTTACCTTTGATACTAATACTTCTTAAATGATTTTTATGTTAAACTATATGTTGACAATTTACAATGGCTACATATGCCGAGAGTTAGCAACAGATCAACTCTTAGTAAAGAGGGACAAATTATATTTGAATTGCTCAACTCGTTAATGAGGAGCTTAATAGAATGCTATGGTAGTAAGTATATATATAAATATATACATTTTATAATGTCTAGAATTCCAACGTAAAGCCCTTTTAGCGACTTCATAATATTTGAAGGTGAAAGAAGTTTCAATTCAATGAAATGCTTTTGAAAATCTATTTCAAGGCCACGATATAGTGCTTGAGGGTGGTGCATGCTTAAGCCATGTGCAAGCCAAGTATTACCATGATTGGCATCGTGGCTATCTCCACAATTTGTGGAAGTGATAAATGATTGCTTTTAACCATTCTAAAACTAATCTTGAATTGTTTCTTGCTCGGGTATTATGGAAGAGGTATTTGAATTCAAAGAGGAGATGTAACCCGAGGAAGGTGGCAAAATCGGGTCACCATTTTGTAATACATTTCTTACCTCTTTATGATGGTGGTTTTCTCACACACGCGGAGGCGGCATAAACAACCGGCTTTAACTGTTTCTTGCGAACAGATGTGGGGGGGAAAGGAGGAGGAAAAACCGTTATGAGAGGATAACTCAGGAGTCAGGACAGGCAAGAGAGAACAAGGAATGGAACGGGCAAGAGAGAACAGGGAATGGAACGGGCAAGAAAGAACAAGGAATGGAATGGGCAAAAAGATGGCATGCAAAGACTTCATTCAGGTAGAATGAAAGTTGAAATAATGTCGTCTTTCATTTGTTTCCAACCTAGTCTTGTACAAGTATCAACTGTGTCGAGCCTTTCATAGAAAGTTTATTGTATTAAGCTTCATAGAACATTCCTTATTGAAGAGGCTTGAGGTTGATAAGGCCAAGTCTCATTGTGCTACATATTTACTATGTTCAAACTAAGGCCATACGAGCAAGCTATCTGTTAATGCATTCTTTGAGCTATACCGTATTACATTCTTTACTGTGGTTACTCTTGAGGCTTGAGGCCGAGCTTTAATACTTATACCATGCACTCTTGCTATAGACTCGTGGTCTCGAAGGCCAAACTTTATTGTAATGTATATTGTGCTATGTTTGTGGCTCTAGGCCACGAAAGGCCGAGCTTTACACATTGGAACCCATATGGTAACCGTGGTTCGAGACCATCATGACCGAGCCCATGCATAAACCCCAATGTTTACATACGTCGATTAACAACGCGGCATGGATAAAAATAGGGTTAAGACTCACATAATGAGTCGAGCTTGAGATACTCAAGGCATAAGAAGTGTCGGGCAATAACGTTATTACTTATGAAAACCGAGTGTGGGTAAATAAGGGTTATAGAAAAATAATCGTAACGGAGATAGTGTATATCATCCAAAGCTCATAAGGATTATTAGAGCTATTCACCATTATGAAGCCGTTCTTTTTTTTGGGCTAAGGGAAGGTATGCCTAGAGTAATTAGAATACGATTCTAGCTTGCATGATAGATTATATTGAAGTTGTGAGCCATGAAAGACCTAGGGTGGTGCATTGGGTCGTTTTATGATATTTATTGTTAGTGGAATGAGGTGATGTGGAGTCACTAGTTCCTCATTACGGAAGTAACCCATTGAGTCATAAAGCAACTTTTGATGAGACTCGAGTGTCCAAGCATGGATGATGAATCGAATTGGTTCCACTTTTATCAGAAGTATGAGAGAAAGGTCGATTTGAATTTACTGTGGGACATGACAGCTTATAAGTCGAGTCAGGGTGGTGGACATACAAGGACGTTCACTGTGCAACATATATGTATGTAAATCTTTGGCCAAAGTAATGCATCCATCCCTACATGTATTGTCAGATCTCAGTGCTCTAGATGGCCTAGTGTCTCCAGTAGATTCATACATAGTTAGAGTGGGTCTATAGTTGTGTGACTGCGAGACAATAGGAAGGACACTGTACCAGATACTATGATGGTTAATCTAAGGGATCCTAATATCTAACTTTGAGCTTTTTGGAATGATAGTATTCTTTTAGATATTATATTGGTGAGGGAATACCTCGAACATTATGCTTATTCATGTTACATGATATCTGAACTTGAGCTTGATGCCATGTGGTCTAGGAAAGACTGGAAGCACTTGTTCTTATGTTTTGTTACGCTTGTGTTTACCTTTGGGAACCAAGGAAGTTGTTATTTCCCAGTATTGGGTTAAGGGAAGCTAAACCCTAGTTTGGAAATAAGGAGGATATAGAAAATACCTTGAATACCATGTATATTCATGTTACGTTAAATGTAAATTCAAGCAATGCCAAGTGGTCTAGGAAAGACTAGAAGAATTTGCTCTTATATTTTGTGTCAAATAAGCTATTAACTTTGGAAAATGAGGATTTTTGATATTTTTCCATGTATTGGGTTAGAGAAGCTAAACCTTAGTATTGAAACGTGGAAGCTATAGAAAATCTATAAATTTTATGTCGGATATGACATTGTACATATATAATTGATTGATAGTGAAAGGTTGAGAAAACCAAGAACAAGACTGGAAGAGTCTTTATAATACCCTAAGAGATTCTATGATAATGTCGAAACTCAATTTAATGCATCAAGATGTTGGGTACTGAATTTTGAGAGTAAAATGACAGGAAGTCATAAACCCTAGATATTGCAAGATTGCAATAAGGGACTTTTAAAAAGGTATGGAATACCTAAATCTTTACATTACATGTGTATCCTGGATTAAGGATTAGTTCTAAGTCAAATTGGCTAGAATGGATTTTCTATACCGACTAGTTTGTGTCTAAAGTACCAAGTAAAGTAAGTAAAATTATAGGATGAGATAAATTCTAAGACGAGTTAGGAGTGTGTGTCTAGATGGCATGATCAATCAGGATGATCATACTTAGCTAGAAGGGATCTAGAGTTGTATGGTCAATTGAGTTTTGTAGGACACATCACCAGGACTCAAAAGGAGAAACTTGTTAGTTCCTTATATCTATACCCTTCGTGAAGGGACGGGTTTCTTCAGTAGAAGAAACACGGGAGACCAGTAGGTCTTTGGTTGGGAGGAAAAACACTCGGATGATGCTCTCCCTCTATAGTATAAGACTCACCGAGGCTCGTCAAGATAGTTAATCATATTCCAGATGCAGTGAATATGTATGTATACATGCCAATCTTCATATAAAGGTAATAAAACATGTTTGTAAGTTATGATTTGATATTATATACAATCAATACAAAATTTAATTCAAGGTTGCAACATATGATATTTTATTTTAAATGTTTCAATTAAACAAGAAAGTAATACAAAGGAGATTCCCTAGCTTTGAGAAAAATCATTGTCTATAACGACAAGGCCAACTATGTGAAGGTGGAGGCTCATGTGGCCTCACCTAACCTAGACCTGCAAATAGACTTATTCTATACAATTTTTTAGAAGACCTAACACATAGGTAAGATACTTTTTTGGGAAAATTCCCTTGAGCATTTTAATATACACAACCTTCCAAGTAATTAGAATCTTTGGATTCACATTCAATTAAAGCAATCAAAAGAAATAAACACAATATTAAGAAAGAGGTCATCACAAGGTTTCATGATGAAGCTAAAATCTATTAATGCATGTGAATGATTAATTTTCTTCCAAAGACCATCATTTTAATCAAAATAAAGTGAATTTTATCCAAGCTATGTGTTTATGGTGAAATTTTAAATATTTTTTTGATGGCTTGGGCATAGCTTTGTTTCTATCTAGGTGTTTATAGCCCTAATAGAGTTACCTCTAGTTCCCTTTAAACATAACTCCATTACTAGCCGAGTTTCCATATCCCCGATACAGATAATCTAAATCACCCAAAGAATTGAGTTATGATATTTCTCCCTTTTTTGCACTTTCTTGACACATACATTTTTTGTTTTACAAAATATTTTAACTAATTTCTCAAATTTCAAGCAAGGAATCTTGAATAATGGGTTGGATGTTGGAACACATTTGTCATTGCACCAAAAGATTGACCAATTAACACACAATACAAATACTAGAGATAAACAGATCCACAGGAGGTGATTATTCCATGTCTTGAATTTGAAGGGAGACGTTGGTGATTAGTCCAACAATCCCCCCCTCGGAGTCACCTAGGGGGATTTGAACCCACAACCCAACTCTGATACCATTTGTTGGAACATGTTTGTCGTTGTGCCAAAAGATTGACCTATTAACACATGATACAAACACCAGAGATAAACGGATCCACAAGAGGTGGTTAGGCCATGTCCCGAATCCGAAGGGAGACGCTGATGATTAGTCTAGTATTGGGAACCACAATAGTCATTTTGAAAGAAATGTAACTTTTAGATTTTTCACTTGAAGCAAAACTACAACACTTGATGTGAACTAACTCATGGATTTCTTAATATTTGAAAGGTATGTTAAAATTTTAGCATCTTTAGAGACTCCATAAATTACTAAGCCTTAATAGATGTCAATACTTTAAATTGTGAAATGAATGAAAGTAAACCAAAGGCTCTAAATATGTGACTAGCTGGATATATGAAAATATTAACAACAAATTTCCAAATTGAAGTTATCATTTTGTCATACCTAACATACAAACCTAAGCCTTTCATTCATCAAGAGGAAAACCCAAGAACAAATGAAACACACAAAAAAACAAAAACAAAATAAAAGAAAACAAGCAATGGAAATAGACCAAAAGCAAATCCAAATTCTAAATCAAACATCACAAGATAAAACAAAACCAAAACCTACTCTACTATGTTACAAGGTGTTGCAATCACACTTTCCCAAATTACAATAAACCTTATGTTATATCGAATTAATTATTACATTTGAATTGATTATATATAGTATACAGATCATACCTATCTAGTGAATTGAAAGTTATCTACCATATTTTTTATGCCTCATTGGTTAGTCCAATTAGCTCTTCAAAAAAAAAAAAAAAAAATCTCATGGTCATCTCTATTTAGTCTCCACTTACAATGTCCATGTGTGTATAGAACGAGATGAAGATAGTAGTAATTACTAGGTGGCTATACTGATACACCATGTTATTAGGTTGGTAATCAATAAAATCCCATTTTGAACAATTTTGACTTGTTTTAAATATGTTCCTTACACTACAACTAAGCCAGTGGGAAAGAACATTCCATCATTTATTTTTGATTTTATTAACTTAATCATTTATTTTGTGTGACACAATAAATGATAATTTACACCTATATTTCCCATATTTGTTATGACTACAAAAACATCTCTTGCTACAATGAAACATGTAAAATATATTTTTGTCACATGAATTTGAAATTTGAAGAATTAAATTAAAATTAAATGTTATCAACACTTAAAATTAAAAATTTTTAAAAGTTGTGATATTTATGTACTTTTAAAAATCATTCTTGAATTATGGTCATAATCAATTGAAATTAAAGGAATATCTTCAAATCTTTCATCTTCATCTTTGTCATATGTGTCACTAACAACTAGTGGCACTAAATTCCATTCACTAACATATCCACATTGTTGGCTCTTTAATTCTCATAATTTTACATGCGGTCACAAGAAAATAAATAGTAATCCCTACTACAAAATGTTCATATCTAACTATTTGTACTTATGACACATTGTAAGGACCTCATTTTCTCTACTCTCTTACATTAATGCACATTTTTCCAATCCAAACCTACATATTTTATATATACATCAAACACAGATAAATCAATTATAGTTTTGTTAAATTATAATTGTAATCATAATAAAATGAAATAAATATAAATAAATATTGAACAAGCCATTTTTTTTCAAATAACATACATATGTGATATCTCCTAGAACACTCTATGTGGATGTGGATTCCTCCATAAACCTATGCCAACCTCACATATTAAGTGATTCTCACACCATGACAATGTCACACACATCATTTATATGATTTATGTCATAGTTTGTTTGATGCAAGCTCCTACACCATCATGTTAGCCCTTCCCATACCCACTTTCAAAGGAACTCCAAATGTGAGGTATATTGTGAATTCGATCATACCTACAAAGTGCAAAAAAAGTTCTTGATGATTTGAATTGTAAAGCACACCCATGTGATCATATGAAATATTTCTTAATTTTCACACTTTTTGTTAAATCTTGAAAAAATGTGTTAAAACAGTGTACAAAATGCATGTCACGTTCTTTATCATATTTAATATAAAATTGATATTATTTCTTAATGAATTGTAGATCTATACTTTCTACACCATCCAAATCTAATTGTACATGTCAATAATAGAATGCATCATAATAGTCACTTGTTCTAAATAATAATGTTCTATTTGAATCTCCTCTTGATAGGTTAAAGAGTAATTTTCTACAAAGTCAACTATTAATAAGACTATTCTAGGTGGAAAAATATATCTCAAGAACTTTAAATATTTTTCTTGTCACTTAGCACAAAATGCATGTCGTATGTATGGTTCTATCAATTTATGAAAAAAATATACAAATGTTCCAACAAGCAATTCATCTTCTACATAATCTAATGTTGACTTCTTTCCCAAATTTTGTTTGATACTTTATATATTTATACCTCTTGCAATTTACCATCTTGGTCATGTAAATGCCTTTATTTCTCAATATCATTTTTTTCAAATTTGCACATGTTTTAAAAAAACATTTTATATATTTTATTAGACCATTTGCATCATCAGCATATTTATCACATAAGATGGATGCTATGAATTCACTTACCCATTTAGGAGTTGCATTTTCAACACCACCATTTTCTTGTTCAATCTTTTGAAACACTTAATAATAAAGATTAATTTCAATATGGTGATGACAATAGGAAGTTTCAAAGACTTTATTTGACTTCCTGTACCATGGATTTAACATTTCAAATATTATTTATCTAATCTTGATATGAGGACTGACATCACAAAATTTAACATGCATTTCATGTTGTGTTATGTCTAAACAATATTTTGTATGTAGTTATTGGCCAAATCTTGTGTTTTAAAACATCTCTAATATTTGATAAAGTACAAGTATGATAATGCCAAAAATTAAAGAATAACTTCCTAACAACATCTTCAATCTTGTCAGACCAAGGAACCCTACACATTAATGTCCAATTTCCTTCTATTGTATTATCATCCAAAACCTTTCTCTTTTTCACATATCTTATTATTTTTATACTTAATCCAATTTGACTTGAAAGTGAAGAAATTTGACATTTTTTTACATTTCTATACTTACAATAGAATTCAACATCACTCTTCTTGAAATTCTCTTATCAACAAACTATGATGTTTTTCTAATGGAACTCAAACCTTTTGTAACATTTTCAACATCTTAATTCGAGTTGAAATGACAACTGTTGCATGCGTGGGTGGGAGTGGGAGTGGGAGCCAACGACTCCCTGGTTCATTTGATGCACATGCTTTGGGCGCTACTCAGTCCTCGTTGACTGCAGGGGGTATTCATTCCAGCGGGGGACCTCCTCCTGCCATTTTCTCTCTGCATGGATTAGATCTGCCCCACGCGAACAGTCCTGGTGTGTCTCCCGATGGGATTTTGTCCCCAGTCTAGGATTCTTTGATTTGGCCCTCTATTCTTGTGGTCGCAACGGTGGTCTCGAAAATCTCCGTGGATGACTGTGGGCGGCCTAGGTGTGATGGGGTCCCTAATGCTTCCCATGTTGTGGGCTCTAGTCTTGGTGCTTCGCGTCTGATGGACTCTGCTAAGGGCTTTCCTTGGGTGAAGTCTTTTTTTGAGGCTACCAAAGTGGGTTCTCTACCTCCTTAGTCTCGGGCTCGGGCTCTGCCCTATGCTCGTGATTCTCCTGTGGTGGTCTGGGGACCTGAGGTTACTGAAAATGAGGAATATTATTTGAAGTAGGGAGTCGTCTACAGGTTTAATGGCTTGTGGCCCTCCCCTCCCGACCTCCATGGTTGGGTTTCCACCTCTTGGAAGTCAGTTGTCTCTAGGGAGATTGAGCTTTATCCCTACGCTAGGGGTTTCTTTATAGCAACCTTTGCCTCTTCTGTGAAGCGAGATTATGTTTTGGATAGGGGATGGATGTGGGGGATTCATTCATTGTCCATCAAGCCTTGGTCTCCTTCTTTCAATCCCCTTACAGAGTCGTTGAATACCAAACATGTTTGGGTTTGTCTATTGAATCTCCCTCTCTAGTTTTGGGAGGATTCATGTTATGAAGCTATTGGAAACACCATTGGATGCTTTTTGATGGTGGATCCTATGACTTGGGAGCTCGGGCATACTATGATTGCTTGTATCTTAGTTGATCTAGACATCTCCAAACCCCTCCATGGTGATGTGGTCCTGTTGGTGGAGGACAAACCTTGGAAGCAACTCTTGGACTATGAGGGTCTCCCTTTTCGGTGTAGGAGATGTTTCTATGTGGGTCATTTGGCCTCTGGCTACCCTCTTTCCCACTGCAAGGGTGTTGCTACTTGGTGGAAGGATTCTCTCCCGGATCATCTCACAGTGGGTTCTTCTCCTTTGAAGTCTTCTTCTGCGAAGGTTGACCTGCTTGAGTCTTCTCATGAGCCTGTGTCTTGCCCGACTCCTCTTCCAACTATCCCCTTTGAGGATCCTTTGTTGGCTCATTATGCTGACACTATTTTGTTTGAGCCTGCTCGAACCTTGTTGGTTGCCTCCACTGGTCCCTCGATTGATCTTGTCTCATCTCTTCCGCTGCAGTCTCCCCCGTGCGTTGGCTCCTTGCCCTCGATGGTTAATGTGGATCTGCTTTTCTCTCCTCATTCGGTGGATGATTTCGATCTTTCCTGGTCAGTTGTGCTGAGAAAGAAGAGGGGGCTCCCTCGATCTGTTGTTGCTTCGCGACCTCGGGTTAAGGGAGTCAATTTGGTCCCCTCTAATTTTGGGATTGTCTAGTCCTTGTCTAGTTTTTGACAGCTAGTTGTTAGTTGTTTTTGTGTGAGGTCTGTCCTCTTTTCTTAGTTCATTCTTGTTTTGAACTAGCTTCTTTTGGCCCTTTGGGATCTTTGTGTAAAGGGTACAGCACCCTGAAAATGCTTCTTATCTTATCAAAAACATTTTCAACATCTTTTTTGTGTGTTTTTCTCTTTTTTGTGAAATCTACACCCACCAATTGTAATGTCTCTTTCATCTCATCACAAGTAAATACACTTGATAATAGTTGTGCTCTATCAATTGTATCATGATGTTTGAAATTTTTTTCAAATATTTCCTTTGAAGTTCTATTCAATGACTTCTTAGGAACTTGATGATGCAGGAGCACTCGAGCGTAAGTGCAATTGGCATCACCCAAAAAGAATTTTGGTTGTTTGTTTCAGTTTTGGTTTGTTTTAGTCATGTTCATCTCTCAACATAAGGAACTCAATTGTGCAATCAAACTATCAATTTGAAGTTTTTGCTTAAACGACATTTTTAGGCTCCATAAGTAGTTTTAAAATTATTTCTCGAAAACCTTGAGTAAATTAATTTTGCAAGGGAATTCTTAGAGGCACCATGTGAAATGTGAAAAAAGAATCAAGGTCATTTCTTTCCTACTTTATGATATTTTAAAGTCGAAAGTCTCTTAAAAAATATTGGTAGTTTACGAAAAAATTAAAAATCTCAAGATTTTGGACGACTGGAGTGAAATCATTTTGCAAGGAACTCAGGGACATCATCTCGAGCCTACTCGCCAAATTTCATGCAATTCAGAGAAGTTTGAATTTTTCACCTACAGGTGCAAATTCCACACTCCCCGCACATAACTACGAGTCACAAAATAAAATTATTTTCCAGGAGAAAAATAGTTGCAGCTAGCAAGAGGGAAAGGGGCTGCGTAGAAGTTAAGGAGAATTAAGGGATGTTGCACAGAGAATAACAGGAGGGGTTGTGCCATATTAATGGCTTCAGAAATTCAAAACATGATATAGCAAAAGATTGCATGGGAAATAAGAGATAGGAGAAGTTGTGTGAGACTTGGAAGTAGTTACTATGAAGAGAAGGAAGGTATGAGTAGAGGAGAGTTGCACCATAGTTGATAGAGGGCTGCATTATATTCAAAATAAAGGGAAATCTAATTCATTATAGGTATGGAGATTAGTAGATATATGAAATTAAAGTATATGCAAAGAAGAGGCAAGTTATGCAAATGGAAATTACAAAAGAGGTGAGAGATATAGTTTGAAGTTAATATTTTGTAGATTTAAAATAAATAAAGAGGTTGGAGTGAATGGCGAAGATGATGATTTGTTCATACAAATGATGGTGATTGAAGAAGAATGGATGTCAAAACTTGTTGTTGCAGCGAAGGGAGATGAATGAAAGGTTGCAGTTGATGAGGATGTGGAAGATGTCATAGTGAAATTCGATGTTGTAGCTACAAATGAAGATGAGGTAAATCAATTTCATGATGTTATTTTGTTTTCAGATAAGATGATAGAAGGGGAGATGGATAGAGGACAAGAGCATGTTGCATATTTTCTTGTAGAGATTGTGGAGGGTGATGCGGGTGATGTTTGGTGGAGGTGGTCAGTTAGAGGTGGGTTTGAACCCGCAAAGGAGGAGAGGAAAGTGTAGAGTATTTGGCAGAGGAGGTCGGGTTTTGGTGGATATGAGTCCACGAGGGGGAGAAGGAAGAGAATGCGGTGTTGTTAGAGGGAGATGGTGTGTATTCCAGAGAAGTGTTGGAAAAAGGAAGAAAACATAACTTGGGCACTTTGGACATCGATGGAGTTCGCTACATGTTGCACACAACCTGGAAGAGTAGTTCAACTATTCAACTCCACCATTGTGAGCCTATGCTCACAATCTTTCTACTTGATGTGTTTGATGTAGGAGCATCCGGGTGCACGTGCAATTGACATCACCCAAAAAGAATTTTAGTTGTTTGTTTCACTTTTGGTTTGTTTCGGTCATGTTTGGCATCTCTCAGCATAAGGAATTTAGATGTGTAGTCAAACTATCAATTTGAAGTTTTTTCTTAAATGACATTTTTAGGCTCCATAAGCAATTTTCGAAAATTATTTCTAGAAAACCTGTAAGGCCTCAAATAAAATAATTTTGCAAGGGAATGTGAAAAAAAAATCAAGGTCATTTCAATCCTAGTTTGTGATATTTTAAAATCGAAAGTCTATTTAAAAATATCCACAGTTTATGAAAATTTTAAAAATCTCCAAATTCTAGAGGGTTGGAGTGAAATCGTTTTGCAGGAAACCTAGGAACATCAACTCAAACCTACTCACCAAATTTCATGTAATTCAAAAAATTTTGAATTTTTCACTTGTTGATGCCCAATTCCACACTCCCAGCATATAAACAATAAGTCACAAAATAAAAAAAATCTCCAAATTTATTATGCAACTTCACAAGGAAAAAAAAAGAAATAATAATTAAAAATGTAGGCTCAAAATGAAGAGGAGATGGAAGGTCTACATTGGAAAGAGAATTTTAAAAAACTAAAAGAAAAGAATGTAAAAAGGCTGCAATAGGGGGATGCCATGAGAAAAATAGTTGTAGCTAGCAAAAGGGAAAGGGGCTACGTAGAAGTTAAGGAGAATTAAGGAATGTTGCACAGAGAATAACAAGAGGATTTGTGCCATATTAATGGCTTCGTAAATTCAAAACATGATATAGCAGAAGATTGCATGGGAAATTAGAGATAGGAGAAGTTGTGTGAGACTTGGAAGTAGTTACTATGAAAAGAAGGAAGGAATGAGTAGAGGAGAGTTGTTCCATAGTTGATAGAGGGTTGCATGGTATTCAAAATAAAGGGAAATATAATTCATTGCAGGTATGGAGATTAGCAGATATATGAAATTAAGTTATATGCAAAGAAGAGGCAAGTTATGCAGATGGAAATCACAGAAGAGGTGCGAAATACAGTCTGTATTTAATATTTTGCAAATTTAAAATAAATAAAAACAAGGGCACACCATATCTGGTATGATATGTGTTCAGAATAAGGACAAGGAGGGAAGGCGTGGAAGGCGTGGAAGTAGAAAGAGAGAAAAATTTGGAAATACAAATTGGAATTCATAGTGGAAAGTTGGTTGCACAAATGAAATGTAAGTTTAATTTGAAAATTGAAATGAACAAGGGAGTTCGTGTGGAGAACATGGCTTGTAACATTTTGATTTATGTAATGTGAATTTGGATTATTGATTTCAATTTTCCTTCAAATAAATTTGAGTTTTAAATCAATTTGACTGGTAAATGTAATTGTCAATTCAAGTGATTGGTTGGCTACGAATTTGAAAATTTTGTGATTAGTGAATTAATATAGAGAGTAATTGTTTTTTGAAATATGTGGGTGCGTATTGCTTGGTTTTATTGTGACTTGAGGTTAAGTTGTAGGGTGATCCCACAATAATGGTTTACAATTTTTGGTCAAACTAGACATTGAACTGATTTTTTCTAACTAAATCTTCACTTTTGAGCACCTATAGCAGCTAAACCATAAGGAACTTGAAGATGATGCAAACTAGTGATTTGTGACATTTTGCTTGTAGATTCTAAATACAGTTTTTTCAAAAAAATTGGAATCGGATTGCACTTCTTTTTCCATCTCCTTCAAAAACTAGTTTTTATCAGTAAACACCATTTTTAAGGAATGATGCTCACCGTATACAACATAACCTTCTTTTATATGAAGGATAAAATTCTTTTTTTTTTTAATTTAGATTTGTAACTACAATATCTAATCAGTTCATTTGGTTTCATAGTGTTTTATTGAATATTTTTTCCTTAATCAAGTTTCGAAGTCAAACCAATTATAATTCAAACATAGGTGGACCGTATACAACATAAAAAAAATTGTATGTATCAAAATTCTTTTTTTTTACTGGATCAAGGACATAAATACCTAGCCTGAACATATTTTTAGAATTTTATTTTGATAATCTATTATTTTTCCACATGTGTAGAACAGAAAGCTTGATTTTCAATGAAAAACCTATGTTTAATCAAACTAAAAAAACAAATACATAATAAAACCAAAACATATTAAAATTATATTCGATGGATAGCTCATTTCGATGACTACCATCATCCAGTTGGGTCTATGAAGTCTCCTCCATTTTCATCCTCAACTCTAGCTTTGAAGGGAAAAATTATGTAGAAATTTGGTGGGGGAGAAGGGGGGAAAAGGGGGGAAAGGGGGGTTCGAATGAACCCAAGTTCGAGTGAACCCCCTCTTGTATTCAATTTTCATTGTCTTCGTCATTAAAAAATGCAAAAAAGGTGAGTCTCGTCATTTAATATGGTTCACTCGAACCAGGGTCCATTCGAACGCCCCAGTTCGTGCGAACCCCTAAAAAACAAATAAAAAATCATAAGAGCGTTTTTGCAATTTTCCTTCCTCACTGGAATTGTAAACCAATTTTGTGGGTTTACCCTATATGGACAACAAAGTGAAGTTTGTTCGTTTACATCACTTGACTAGGTTGTTCGACATATAATTTTGATTTCTCTATATCAACAATTCCAACTAAATGGTCAATATTTCTATTATTGTTTTCCCCTTTAACGTCTTTAATTTGATTCATTTACTTATCTATAGAGGGAAGTGATCCAAAACCCTATCTAGTATCAGTGATCTATCAACTTCCACATCATCACTTAGAATATTTTGTTGGGCCTCCTCTTTGGCATTAATGCATGGTTGGTACTCCTTTGCTCCAATATGTAAATTAGGTTCAAGGATTTTCATTCCAATTTTTGTATGTTGAACCCCTACACTTCATATGAAAGAGAATTTTGAATATACAAAGTATAGATATATAAACTAAAAGCTACTATTTAACATTAAATAATTTTAAAAAACTAGACATTTATCATTTTTTTCATTCTCT
Source organism: Sequoiadendron giganteum (assembly GCA_007115665.2). Classification (NCBI taxonomy): domain Eukaryota; kingdom Viridiplantae; phylum Streptophyta; class Pinopsida; order Cupressales; family Cupressaceae; genus Sequoiadendron; species Sequoiadendron giganteum. The sequence goes on along the minus strand of CM021108.1, from coordinate 637,105,082 downwards.
AAATTTCAAATAAGCTTATATAGCATTGTTAAATTCTAATTACTCACATTACTATATAAAATCAAACCTATTAAATTTCTAACATGATTTCCTCATCGATATACTTTCATTTGAACATAGTAGAGGTGTACAACACCGAGCATTTGGACATATCATGATGCATTTAGTGGTAGTTCAAAGGTACACATAGATAGTTTAAAGTGACTTTCATGACATTTTAACTTTTATTCAGATAACATACAAGATCGAATTCAAAACGAGCCACTAAGTTGAAGGTGTATCCATATTGAGAATATGACACAATGTTAAAAAGGCTAGCTTTAAAGTATAAATGAGGGAAAATAAAAACCAATGGTATGTACCATTTGGTATTTAGTAGCCTATTCAACAAAAATGGAGTTTTTTCAACAAAAAGAATTCCCACTAGATTTGGCATGATGTGATCCAAATAAATATTAAGTCCATGCATATATGAAAGAAGACAAGCCTTAGCATGATAGAATAAAACCTATATAAAACAAAACATTAGTAGTTGACACAAACAAAGAGGTAAGGGCGTGGAATAATTCTAAACGCAATTCAATATATATAAATTTGGTGAAAAAATAAATGAATGATTTCATGGAGCATTTATAGAAGGCTGCACCATATATGCCATTTTAATTTTATAGAACCAGTAGAGAACTAGGTAAAACTTGAAATGTAATCACTATCAACAAACTACTTGTAAAACATTATGCACTAAATTTAAATTTAATTTAATTTTGATAAGATAGAAATGATCTAATGTGGCAAGGGTAGCATGACACTTACATAATGAGGAGAGTACAAAAAATATAAATGTGTCACAACTAATATAAATATATTTGTATAATTAATTAGAAGAAATAAAATAAAGATTGAATTACAATTACACTATTTTTTGTTGGATCTTATCCATTAATTTTTATATCTAAACAATTAGGCTTAAATTATATGAGCTTAGATTTGTAAATTAGAATTGCATTATTAGAATTAGAGAATTGGTAAATAAATTAGAGAGAAACTAGTGAATCTAATGAATTTAACCTAGACAATTTATTTGGAATCTATGTAGAATTTGAATAAGATGAATGTAGAACATAATCTAAAATTTATATCAATTAAATCTAAAATTAGAAACTATATTCAAAACCTAAAGTTTCCTAAAATAGGTAGAGATACAAATCTTGGAGAGATGGATAAAATTGAAACTCTAAGAGAAGGAAACAAATTATTTGATCCACTAGATGAATATGGAAAATTCATTTACAAGCATCATACAAATTAATCCATTATGTCATGAAGGAATGTTTACATGGAAATTCACAAACAGGTTTGCAATTACCATTTCAAGATAAAAAGGATGTAGCATCCTCATTAGATTATAAAATTTATAGATTAGAAGCTTATACTTGGTGACCTTGGCTAGGTTCAATCTCACTTCATTGTAATAACTAATAAACTATATTTTGTCAAATTCAATAGAAATATAATTGTATATTAGCTTATTTGAATAGAGACAATTGTTAAACATAAATTTATAAAATACACACTTGAAACATCCTTAATTTTAATACAATAGTGCAATGTTACATAGTTTTTCACAAACCAACAATATACAATATTCATAACTTCTTTGTCATACTAATCACTATTTACAAAGTTTATTCTCTATAGCTCATAAATAGAGATTAACAAAATATTATTTCCTTTTTTCTCATATTTTAAGAATTGGTTTTTAATTACTAACTATAATCCTTTGATAGATAGTGTGAACCCTAACCAAAAAAACAAGTGTTAACAAAGATACATGGGTTGGAGTACAAAATGTAAGCTAAGACAAAACACATACATATAAAAATCTATTTGCATTTAAACATTCTAGAATACAAAGTAGATGCCTATGAAATGATATAGCAATATAACATAGTTGGTATTTATATTATATAAAAATAATATTATTTTTTATTCAAACTTACTTGTCTGAGCACTTCTTGATTGTGCTACAAATTTTAAAATTCCAATTACAACCATTATAAACCTTTGATTATGGTTATTCCTTCATTTATAATGCTCTTAAAGTTTTATTTTTAGGCTATTTATTATCTATATTATTACTAAACTAATAGTTTTAGGTCAATGGTTTGATGATAAGATCTACACAATTAATATTTGTCTAGATGGGTGAAAAGTTACAACTAGTCAAGCATGAAGAAAGATAGCACTAGTGATAGGTCATATCTATTAGTAAACTTGAGAGCAAAGCTTTATGTCAAGTTGTAGCCAAGATAATTGTTTAGTTCTAGACCTACAAGTGTCAATGAATGTGAGCTTGGCTAATTTGAAGGAAATATTGGGTATGTGTGTGCACAATGTATGAGTTGGGATGAATGAATATATAATGACATAGAAATTGGTAAAAATGGTTGAAACTTTGATTTAATTAATCTAGTTGTGAATCTCTAGTAATGGTTGTACACCTCACCATCATAGTGTGAAGTTGAGTACCTTGCTGTGAGGACCCCTGTGTGGAAAAGCAAGCTTGACACTTGTCTTTAGCCTCTAAACAACACCTTTTCAAAGTATTACCTTTTAATGTTTGATATCATGATGCCTAATTTAGTTAGGTAGTGTATGCATGCCCTCGTAGTATATTAGTATAGGAAGGTAGAGCAAACTAGGAGAGTGAGACTTAGAACTAGATATGCATACATATGACTAGTGGCCTAGTGGGAATATACCTTCATTGGGAAATAATTGTGAATAAAATATATATGTAATTAACTCATAATCTAGAAGTTCAAGATTGTTTCTCTATTTTTCATATTCTTATATATATAAATAAATGAATAATTCTTAAGTTAAATTATAGTATCATGAATTATGTTTGTCAATATAAGGGAGTCTTTTATGTAATTTTTTTGATAATTTGAATCATATGGTCTAGACAATCCTTTCTACTACTCAAGGGATTACAAATCTCTCTAAAAGGAAATTGAATGTTTAGTAATGTTGTACCCTTGCTCTAATTTGTATTTCTAGTAATTAATAATTAATTTTGGAGAGTTATTAATAAAAATTAAATAATACGGTGTTAATAGATGATTGGGATTATAAATTCTAGTTTATGCACCTCATGCTTCACATAACATGTGCAAAAGGCTCCATCTTCACATTCTACGTGGTTTATGAGAAAATAAATAATTACAACATTTTAGTTAATGAATCTAGTTATGTTTGACAAAGGTTCATACTTTTATTTTAGTGTTTTTTGTGAAGAAAAAGCTATGCATGCATGCATAAAAATCAACACATGCATGTAAGAAAAATGGTGCATGCATGCAAAACTTGCTTAGGAGGAGGAAGAAGATGAGAACAAATAAATAGGATTTAAATACAAAAGGAAGGATTTAAATACAAATATAATTTGTATTAATTATATATAATATTTTTGAAATATTTTAAAATAAATTTCTAAGTACATATCTTCTTTCTCTTCAAAATATCATTGCATCCTTTCTTCATTTAATTTATTGTTTTTTTTTGTTGAATATGAATGCATTACCTTATTATTCCTTGTTCTTTTTATTTCCCATCTCCTTTGCAAAATATGTGCCCAAAATTCTTTTACCAAATTTTTTTCTCAAAAAAAACCTAAAAATAAATACAAGTTTTGTAATTATTTCTCCAAATATTTTACCTACAAAAAATCTCAAAAATGTCAATACAAATTTCATTTATTTGTCTTAATTCAAGTTGGTTTATTTATATGCTATTTGTATTTTAATTTTTTTAAGGTCAACTTTAACATTTCAAATGGTGTTGGGTGATGGATCTTTGAATGAAGGCACCTTCAATTGAAGGTCTTTTGATAATTTTGTTTGAAGGTCCATGAGGGGCCTTGGATGGGCCTTCCTTCTCTAGTTCTTAGATTTTTGAAAAAAAATCCTTCTTCAAACCTTGGGTTCAACCAACGAATGGAGTTGACATGAGAGGATAATTTGTAGGATTGTAGCCCTTAAAGTAGCTTTTCACAAAGTATAATATTGAATATATTTAATTTGATTCTTATATTTATTTTGTATTTTCTAATGAACATAGGATTTTCATCAAACACCAAGGTCTTTATTCCATACACGTGAAAAAATAGTAAAATAGATTTTAAAAATTCTTTAAAATATTAACATTCTAGGTATTGGTGTCGTAGTTTTAACAAGAAAAGATAATTTGGATATATATAAAAAATTATGCGATATGGAATAAACTTATATTTAAAGTATAATTAATCTCTTTAAAAATTAATAAAAACATAAAATTTGCAACAAATTATTATGGAAAAGTATCTACACACTAGATATTGGTGCTATGAATGAATCTATGTTTAAGAATTTATAAATTTAATCTTCTTGTAAGAAAATCATGTGATATGGAATAAATGTAGCTTTTTAAAAATATGCTTTTATTTTTTTAATTAAAACTTAAGTAAAAAAATTCATGAGTCATTTTTAAATTAGAAAATACATTTGCAATCTACAAATAAATCTAAAAAGTCACTAGTTCACATCATCTTCAAGTTCTTAATATTTTAGTTGCTATGGATGATAGAAGGTAAAGAAATTGTTAAAAATGTCAATTTCAGTGTCACACTTTGACCAATATGTGGGACACACTATTATTGGATCACTTGGAGGTAAAGGAAATGAATAACCTCTAATGCTTTCTTAGGGGTTTAGGAGGTAGAGGAAATGGATGACCTCCAACTTACCTATTGGGCCATTGAGGGTCAAAAGAAATGGGTAACCTTTGACGTACCTCTGACATATCTATTAATAGACTACCTCCTTTCATGTGCTCCTCAAATGATCCTTGTTGACTCCTTCCCTCAAAGTCGATCCTCAAGCTACCAAAGGGGACATCAACAAATAGTAAATCCAAGTCACCTAGAACTCTCTTTCTGAGCCACTCAACCAAAAACTTTCTTTCTTACTTAGAATATTTCCTAAAAATGGTGGATGGTGTCACATCCTCTTTTTGTAATAATACTATTGTGCATCAAAATGCATATTTCATAGCCTCTCATCTTCTCTAACCCAAATTTTGTGCATATGATTTTCCTCTTCTCTTCCCTTTTTTCTTTCTTTGGCTTCCAGAGTCTCTAAGCATTGGAGCATGCTAGTTCTTCCAAGTGTTTGTCAGTTGTTAGAGTTTTGGTGCCCCTCATCTTGACATGCCTTTCTTTCCAACTCTACCTTTTCTTTATGCTTGTTGGAGTTTAAAACTTGTGCTTATTGTCATGCTTCCTACTAGAACTCTAATCTCCAACCAATGTTAAAATTCATGAAGTATCTTTGACTCGCGAGCTTCCATTTCCCCACCTATTTTTCACTGTTCATTCCACCTACCTTTGAGAATGACTTAAGATATCATCAATTCTTAAATTTGATTCCATGAGTTACAATAAGGGGTTTCCTTTGTTGGAAACAATATTTTATTTTAGGGACATGGATCTACATGTACTTTTCACCGTAGAAGTTAAGTAAATAGCCTTAGCCATCATTAATGTGGTGGTTAGGATTTGAGCCTATGTGACCCTACACCATTATTTAGAGGACTATAGTAGGTTGCAATTCATTTGTTCCCCATACCTACACGGGCCAATTTTGAGCGTGATTCAATAGAAAAATGGTGCCCAATAGGTATGGGTGCTCTTTGCAGTGTACAAATCATGGTTCAAGGACTTTGATGTATGAATTAAACTTTACTCTAGAGGTTATAAGGGTTGAGAGATGACATTCAAAAATGGATATGTGAAAAATACAAAACCCTAACTAGAAAATTCATTGATCCCTCTTGTTCAAGCATCCAATTCTAAGAATAAAAATAAGTGGATCTATTGGAGGTCAAAGGATGAAACTGTTAAAGATGTTACGTGCTAAAGGAAGAAAACCCTCTTAGTCGAAGTAGTGATCTAGAGGTCATATTGGAATTTTTATGATGATGGCTATCAACTGGATCGAGGTAGACTATAGTGCAGGAGGTCATAGATGTTGGTATAGAGTCCATAGTCCATTAAAGCCAATGTAGTGACATTTCTAATGTTATATAGATCCATTGAATGTAAGAAAGACTATAATTTATTGTGTTGTAACTCAAATTGTATATAGGTAGCAATGAATGCAAAGGTAGAATTTGTAATTTGGGTTATCCATGTAAATACATGAATGAAGTGGCATTTTTTTGGTTTGCTAGATTCAAACATAATGGATTTGAATTTGTCATTTTAGGTTAAAATAAGGAAATTTGAAGTATAATAATGAGTTGTGAATGTTGTGTAAACATTAATGTAAGTGGAGTTTGTAACGGTTTAGATTAAATATATTCGAATATGAAATATATTTACCCTAAATATTTGGTTGTGATATTTTAAGCTATATTGAGGTAACTATTTAAATAATATTTGTAGAGTTTTAAATAAGGTTTGAAAAAGGTTTTAAGTAATATTTGCATTAATATCCGATGGGGATATTACATTGGTATTAGAGCCAATGATCTTGCCAACTTGTTCTTTTCAAAATTGATCCTTGAAGTGTAGGAATTTTATGCACTCCAATGACAAAGTAGCTAGGTATTGCCAAAGGGAAATTAGAAAGCATAACTACTTCGTAAAGGAGTTGAGACATAATATTATGTAAGACAAGGAAAATGCCTCATATGTGAGAGAGAACCTTGAGATTCATGTGGAGAGAAAGTTTGATATGATGTTGGACATGTTGGCATAAATGTTGTAGAAAATGGATAATAACATGAATGGACCTAGACGACAAAACAATAAAAGTAGCTCTTTTGATACCAACAACTGTCATGTCACCACCAAAACACAACAGATAGTCCTTATCTCATTTCCAAGACCATTCCAATCTACTCACATTTGTAGGGAGGAAGAGGCCCCTAAAACTATAGATTAAAATATCATCATTGATGATATTACAACTTGCTACTCTAAGTAACAACCCTTATGGAGAAAATTTGAGTTGAAACGTCCCTTACCAATTTCATAAATATGAAAGTTTTATAAGAACAACCCTAGAAATGAACCTAGGAAACAAACTCCATTAAGAGAAATTTAACACGTCTTATAGGGGAGTTGACACTATCCACCTATAATGGGTCCAAAAAATTCACTATCCATGTATGGGTGCAAAAATTAGACATGTGCCTAAGTCTCAAGCCTATGATTGAAGATGATGCTATTATGTTTTCACATGAATGGTGGTACCGTGGAATAATCACTCAAGGCCACACGCCTATTAACTTGTATGATGAGTTTTGCAAGCTACTAATTGAGAGGTTTGAGAGAAAGGATCCTAAGCTACATTTTAAAGAATTGCATCAACTAAAATAGTATGGGTTAGTGGAGAACTATGTGACAATTTTGGAAATTGTCGATAATGATTCTTGATGTCACATAAATGAGGTTAACTATGCTTTTCACATAAGGACTAATTGAATTTCTCAAATAATTGGTCAAAGCATTTTAACCACCTTCCCTACATGAGGTAATCAAGAGGGCCTTGGCATTCAAAACCTCTATGCCCAAGAATAGGTTTTAGAAAAATACTTTCCTTCTTTGGAAGCCTTTCCATAAGAAACAACAATATAAGAATTACCCATTGAGACAAGACCTAGAGGAAAATAATGAGTTGAGAAGGAAGAAGATATGCTTCACTTGCAAGGAGCCTTGGTCACCTTGACACTGGTGTCTTGGAAAGGTTCAAATGCACTACATTGAAGTATTCTTTGAAGATGGGTATGGAGTTGAGGACCCTAAGTTATTGAGTGAAGAAGAGGAAGTAATCAAAGTAGGGATTGAAAAAGGAGAAGACGGTTCAAAGGAAGGAGAAAGAATCTCCCAAGGCACCTTTGTTGAGTTCTCCATTACTCCCAAGTATAATCCTTTTTGGATGCGGGGTTTTAAAGCGACAATGAGTTACTATACTAATTGATACTAGTGCTACTTATAACTCATAGATGAAGGTCGAGTGATATGTAAAGGATTGAAAATAGAAGACTTTGAAGGTTTCAATGTAAGGGTTGGTAATGACTTCTCTATCCAATGTACCAAGAAGATCCCTCAACTAAATCTTATCCTAGGAGATTATAATATGAAAGATGACTTCTATGTAGTTAGTATAGGAGACATTGATATGGTTTTGAATATTTAGTGGCTACACTCATTGGGATGGATTACACATAACTTCTAAACAATGTAACTATAGTTCCAATACGAAGGAAAAGAAGTGGTACTTCATGGAATGGAAAATGGAGTGTCAAGAATCACATTTACAAAAAGTAGAGAGAATTTTCAATCACATAGGTAAATTGGGTAGTGCAATGCTTAGTATCAATGACTAAATCTCCTCAATGCTTAGGAAAAAAGGGCATACCTCATGGATATGCAACTTATATTGAGTAAACACATCATACTTTTCAAAAATATTCCTCTAGGGAGACCACTTGATAGAGGTTTTTAATATCTTATTGAATTAGAGGAGGGTGATAAGCTTGTCACTACCACCCCTTATCACCATCCCAGAAGGCTTAAGGAGGAGATTGAGAAGGAAATAAAGGAATTGTTGAACATGGGATAAGTCATGCCTACTTGCAATCCTTTCACCTCTTCTGTAGTCCTAGTGAAGAAAAATAAAGGCATGATGAGAATGGGCATTGACTACATCACAATAAACAAGAAAACTATCAAAAATTGATATCTAATCCTCATAATTGACAAGCTCATAAATAAGCTTTATGGGGTAATCTATTTCTAAAAACTAAACCGTAGGTCAGGTTATCAAACTAGGATTGAGAAGAGGACATCCACAAGATAGCCTTTCAATGCCACTATGGGCATTATGAATTTATGATCATGTCATTTGGCTCGATAAAAGCCAATGCAACCTTCTAGTCATGCATGAACGAGGTGTTCACTAAACAATAGTGGAAGTTTGTTCTTGTTTTATTTTATGACATCCTTATTTACAAAAAAACTTTGAAGGAGCACCTAAACAACCTTAACAAGGTGTTACAAATTCTAGAGGCACCAAATCTTTTTGCAAAGGAGTCTAAATGTGAATATGGCATGACTAAAATTTTATACTTGGGGCACATCATTAAAGTGAAGGGAGTGTAGGCAAACATGGAAAAGATGAAATCCATTTTGGATTGAACACCCTAAAGAATTTGACACAATTGTTGTTGGGGATACAGATTCGGTCTGTCATCAAGATAGGCATCTAAGACAATAGTGCCTTAGTGATTTCAATTCAAAATCACAACAAAGACACAACCAACTATGCTATGAAGCAGAAACAAGCATAGTTGATCCCCCATTGATCCTCTGAGAGAAATGAATGCAACAAGAAACAGATTCAACAAAACTAGTAACCATGAAAGACAAAAAGAAGACACAAAGATATACGTGGGGAAAACCCTTTCAGGTAAAAAACCCCACACTCCAAAATTTCGAGCCATTGTATTATTCGGCAACAAAACCAGTTACAATACAATATCAGGCTCAAAGCCAATACAGGAGTTACATCTTGTTCTACTGGAGAAGTAACAAGTACCCACAAGATTCCATTTAGCTCCTCATATGACTGTCATAGCCAGCCTCATGGCCAGCCCAGTCATTCGGCCTCCAATGATTCCCATGCCCAGATCCAAGAGATAGAGTGTTCACAGTTACATTGCCTAAGCAAACTGCTCGAACACCCTCTCCATCTCTCTACAAATCTCTTCACAGCTTCGGCTCTCCAACCTGCAAGTCCAACTGCTGCAATCTCGCATCATGCATTATGCTTGCAGCCCCGTGCACATGCATTCACATGCCCGCGCATCCTGCTCGCAGTCTCATGGTCACGCATTCAGCTCGCACATCTCGCACTTGCTCTGCAACACATGACCCTTGTAGACTCGTTGAACTTACTTGCAAGCCCCTTTTTGAAATAATACATCTCTCATCCAATAAGTAACCGACTCAACAAGAGCAAGGAAGACCATCCGCAAATCACGCATCTGGTCGGATCTGACAGATCTCCCTACAATGAGTCGTCCAGGCATTCAATGCCAATCCTAACATTGTCAGAGCCGGAGTCGGAACAGGAGTCAAAACAGGAATCCACCGAAAAAGCACACTGCCGGAGTCGGAGTCGGAGACGGAGACAGAGACGGAACTGGAGTCGAAACATGACTCCACCAAAATTACAGGTTCAGGAACCAATTTGGTTCCATGTCCGCCCGCGGCAAAGAGGAACACATCGAAAACAGGACTAACCGGGTAAAGTCAACCCGGGGTCAAACCAAGATGAGAGCACAAAAGATCGGAGTCGAAGTCAAGGACGGAACAGGAATAGAAACAGGACTTTACCAAAAGTCCAAGAACAGGAACCAAACCGGTTCCAGTTCCGCCTCCGCCAACTACAAGAAACAACAATCTAGAACATGGACAAAGTAGAGGAAAACTCCCCAAGGAGAATCCAAACATCCAGAGGAACTAGATCACAAAAGCAGGAGTCGGACCTGGAGTCGGAACAGGAACAGGAACAGGAACATGGCAAACAGACATTGCCAACTTCCAAAACTGGTTCCGCCTCCGCCAAAACCAAGCAAAGAGCAACAGACTGCCGGAGCCGGACCCAAAGCCAAACCCGGAACATGACAAAAGGAACAATGCCAAGTTCCAAACTGGTTCCACCTCCGCCAAAACAAAACTCGAAGAACCAAGAAAGCGGGGAGCGGAGCGGGAGACGGAACGGGGAATAAGGCAAACAGAACAATGCCAAGTTCCATCCCGGTTCCGCCTCCGCCAGAACAAAACTCAAAGAACTAAGAAAGCAGGGAGCGAAGCGGGAGACGAAACGGGAACAAAACCCAGAACAAGGCAAACGGAACAATGCCAAGTTTCATCCCGGTTCCGCCTCCGCCAGAACAAAAGACTTTGCCAAGGAAACAAAAGAATTCGCCTAAGTCTTCAAAGGGGGTCACCAGAAAGTTGAGGCATAATTCCCAACAATCTCCCACTTGCTAAAGACTTTCAGGCATCCTCTAAACCACCCCGAACAAGGACCAACACATGCTCTCACACTCCAATCAAAACCACTGCAACAACATCAGAAAGATGTCCACCACCTTAAGCAACAGCTCCAAACACAGGAACACACCAAGGTGAAACAACAACAGTCTCAGGAATGAAAGCAAAAGATCCTCCAGACGGCAAAGGCAAAAAACAGCAAAGCACCACTCCAACCAAACTCCAGAACAAGAGAAACTGACCAGCTAGAAAAGCAACCAGGAATAGACTACCCTCATCCAACTGATCAAACCCACATGACTGAAAACCAGCACCCACAACTCATGCTATAACATCCAACCACCCATACCTTAAAGGTATGACCTAAAAGTGAACTCATGCCATCAAAAGAAACCCACCCATCTCACCAGCAAACAAGCACCCCGTGTCAACCAGTCATAGACCAAACACATCCAAGTACTCCCACTGCAAGGGCACTGTCCAAATGAGTGCAAACAAAGCACCATCACAAATGATCCAGGCATACCAAGTCCACCAAACCCAGCATAAAGAAATGTAACCATGTAGTTCCAAGGAAAATCCATACTGATCTGCAACCACCTGCTGCAAGAAAATTTTCTCTCAACTGTCTTCCACAGTTCTTCCAAACACCTCCAAAGCTGACTAAAGAAAGAAGCACAGGCACCTTCGTGTCATCACCCAGGTGACAACACATGACCACAAACAGTGACCAACCCGGTACCACAAAGGCAACTCACATCTAAAGTCACAAGAGCAATCAGGAAGAACAAGACCAGATAAGAGAGAAACGACAAATCAACAAGAAACATGTCCTTCTACAAACACTTCTAAATGCCAGCTGTGACAAGAATGATCTTCTTTACATCCCAAAGGGAAAAGCCTTGACAACATCTGACAAAAAATGGATGTAAGCTCTTTAAAGAAGATCAGACCTACCCATATAACCTTCTCCTTTCAGTCCTCAAAAGCACAAGGAGATTAACTATGTTTTCCAACCTTTCATTAGGAATCCTCCAGAATCTAAACCAACTCAAGATTCATAACATGAAAGATAAAACATAAAGCACTTGAAAAGTATAATGGGTAAATACCTTTCACAATGACACCACTGCCAAGCAGATCAAGAAGAAAAAGAAACATGCTCATCCAAGATATACAAGCCACCATGGCTAACCTAAGAGCATTCTCCTTCAAGATATTTGTTGAATTTACATTCAACCAAAGTGCAGGCTTCTCGAACTTTCAGTTGTAACAACAATATTCATTTAAGAATTCAAGCCTCACCTTTATTCTCCATGCATCCATGAGTATCAACACCTGTCATCTCATGCTAACTCCAAACTGCAACACTGCAATAACCAGAAGTCCTCCAGCATATGACCAATGTACTCAAAGTAAAGAGAATCCCTAGACCACTATCAAAGTTCCATAACCTAGAACAGGAACTTATCATGACACCATGATCTACACATCTCCAAGGGAGATACCATGCTTCAAGTGAACTGTCCATGGTCTTCAAGAGCAAAAGAACATGCCAAAACTCTAATGCACAAGCAAGAGTATACCATGACATAAAGCAAACAACTCTAAACCAACATTACCTATCAAGCACCACTAGCAACTCAGCCAAAGACTACCAAGGTCCTTCATGGCTCCAAAGTGTTGCACATCTTCAAATAGTGAACATGTAGATGCAAATTCTGCAACACTAAAGAAGACACCAGTCATTGCTAAAGCTCCCACTGAAACGTGACACTGAGCTTTCCAAGCACCATGACTGACCACGCCATCACTGTCAAAAGCTTACACTATGCCAGTGTACCCTGCTTTCCATGACATCGTGATCCACATGCTTCAGGTCCCCATCACTGACTATTTAGGTACTCAAACGCCATTCCTTCTCTCATCTCAAAATAGCCACACCAATGCACAAGTGACCACAGACAAGGTCAGCTAATAGATCTGCACAACAAAGTTACACCCTCGTGGATATAGACAGTCCACTTCCGAGTTGTCTCACAACAAGCATGTAGGTAAGGACAGCCTGCAATATTGCACAACCCGTGGATGCAACCAAAAGTAAACCTACAAATCTATCATTGCACTGAAAACTGCAAAACTGAGATAATCAAAGAGAACAGCCAAAGCAGACAATCATGACTCAAACACCAGATCAGCAACAGATCTGATTTTCCAATCACGTCCACAACCCAAGCACCAAAGTCTAGAAAACCATCAAAGCATACCACAAGAATGCTGAAGGAAAAACATACCAACACTCCCATGCAGAGAAGACACCGCTCCTCAAAACCAGTCGAACTGCAGCTATCTCATCCAGTCACACCCCAGAAACTAGGATCTAGAAAAATAACCAACAACAGTTCCACAAAACACAAGTTTTCCTTAACCGTGCAAAACCTGCAAAAAACCACAGTGTTCCCAAAACACCCACGCACCTCCATATTCACTGCTCATCTGGACAACTCAGGAGTCTCCACACAACCATCACAGTAAACCGGAACAATGAAAGAACAAGAGAATGCAACTGTAGACTTTTTAGGAAAATCTACACAAAACCTTCAGAGCCAAAGACATGAATCTGAACCATGCAAATGCAAGAAAGGGGCACACAGGAACAACAGGTCCGTTTCAGACCAATTCCAATGCCACAGTCATGCACAAGCACAAGGAAGAGCCAGGCTATCCAGAAGTTGCAGACAACCGAGGTCACCTCATAGCCTCCATGCAATCAGAGCACCAGAGAAAATGCCTTCAGTGTTAAGTCAGAAACATCCAGCACAAGCACAACAATCCATAGCTGAACAACGACAAAAGCTAGTCCATACCACCAAGGAGCCTCTCACACAGATACCCAGTATGAACACCACGCTTTGCTGCAACACAAACATGAACACATCTTATGCCCTTTGCATCAGGAACAATGTTACCAATCAGGAGCTCCAGATCATGTTGCCACAACATGACCCACTCCATATTTTCTAGCGCCTTTCAAACTGTATGTTGAATCAATGAAGCACACACTTCCACTCACCGAAGGACCAATCACCAACCGATTTCTCCAGACTTCCTCAAGCTTGCCAGGCTAAGAAATCACCACAAGAGAAAACCCAGAACTTCAGCAACCAGGAGAAGGCTCTGATACCACTTGTTGGTATCATCAAGCCACAACCTCCCTTAAACATGTTCTAATACCACTTGTCGGTATCACGAGCAACAAGCTACCAGCTCTAATACCACTTGTTGGGGATACGGATTCGGTCTATCATCAAGATAGGCATCTAAGACAGTAGTGCCTTAGTGATTTCAATTCAAAATCACAACAAAAACACAACCAACTATGCTATAAAGCGGAAACAAGCACAGTTGATCCCCCATTGATCCTCTAAGAGAAATGAATGCAACAAGAAACAGATTCAACAAAACCAGTAACCATGAAAGACAAAAAGAAGACACAAAGATATACGTGGGGAAAACCCTTTCAGGTAAAAAACCCCACACTCCAAAATTTCGAGCCATTGTATTATTCAACAACAAAACCAGTTACAATACAATATCAGGCTCAAAGCCAATACAGGAGTTACATCTTGTTCTACTAGAGAAGTAACAGGTACCCGCAAAATTCCATTCAGCTCCTCAAATGACTGTCACAGCCAGCCTCATGGCCAGCCCAGTCATTCGGCCTCCAATGATTCCCATGCCCAGATCCAAGAGATAGAGTGTTCACAGTTACATTGTCTAAGCAAACTACTCGAACACCCTCTCCATCTCTCTACAAATCTCTTCACAGCTTCGGCTCTCCAACCTACAAGTCCAACTGCTGCAATCTCGCATCATGCATCATGCATTATGCTTGCAGCCCCATGCACATGCATTCACATGCCCGCGCATCCTGCTCGCAGTCTCATAGTCGCGCATTCAGCTCGCACATCTCGCACCTGCTCTGCAACCCACGACCCTTGCAAACTCGTCGAACTTACTTGCAAGCCCCTTTTTGAAATAATACATCTCTCATCCAATAAGTAACCGACTCAACAAGAGCAAGGAAGACCATCCGCAAATCACGCATCTGGTCGGATCTGACAGATCTCTCTGCAACGAGTCGTCCAGGCATTCAATGCCAAACCTAACACTGTCAGAGCCGGAGTCGGAATAGGAGTCGAAACAGGACTCCATTGAAAAAGCACACTGCCAGAGTTGGAGTCGAAGATGGAGACGGAACTGGAGTCGAAACATGACTCCACCGAAATTACAGGTTTAGGAACCAATTCTGTTCCGCGTCCGCCCGCGGCAAAGAGGAACACATCGGAAACAGGACTGATCGGGTAAAGTCAACCCGGGGTCAAACCAAGACGAGAGCACAAAAGATCGGAGTCGGAGTCGGGGACGGAACAGGAACAGAAACAGGACTTTACCAAAAGTCCAAGAACAGGAACCAAACCGGTTCCGGTTCTGCCTCCACCAACTGCAAGAAACAACAATCCAAAACATGGAAAAAGCAGAGGAAAACTCCCCGAGGAGAATCCAAACATCCAGAGGAACTAGATCACAAAAGCAGGAGTCGGACCCGGAGTCGGAACAGGAACAGGAACATGGCAAACAGACATTGCCAACTTCCAAAACTGGTTCCGCCTCCACTAGAACCAAGCGAAGAGCAACAGACTGCCGGAGCCGGACCCAGAGCCAAACCCGGAACATGACAAAAGGAACAATGCCAAGTTCCAAACCGGTTCCGTCTCCGCTAGAACAAAACTCAAAGAACCAAGAAAGCGGGGAGCGGAGCGGGAGACGGAACGGGAACAAGACCCGGAACAAGGCAAACAGAACAATGCCAAGTTCCATCCTGGTTCCGCCTCCGCCAAAACAAAACTCGAAGAACCAAAAAAGCGGGAAGCGGAGCGAGAGACGAAATGGGAACAAGACCTGGAACAAGGCAAACGGAACAATGTCAAGTTCCATCCCGGTTCCGCCTCTGCCAGAACAAAAGACTTTGCCAAGGAAACAAAAGAATTCGCCTAAGTCTTCAAAGGGGGTCACCAGAAAGTTGAGGCATAATTCCCAACAATTGCAAGGATTATGTGACCTATGTAGCTCCTAATAGAGGTTTATTAGGGGATTTTTCTAATTGGTGTAAGACTTACACAAGGATTGAAGCTCTTAGGATCAGCCACAAAACCAAAGATAGCCTTCCACAATATAGTAGAGCAAGAGGATAAATTGTTTGATTATGATGCAATAATGGTATAATGATTAATAATGGGATACTACATAATGTACATATGAGGACTTGTTTATATAGGCAAGGTTGAGAGATAAGACAAGACAAAATTGTGAGAAGTATCTTAAATCTTATGACATGAGACAACTAAAGATAAGGTCGCATGTGTACTAGAGACCTAATAGGACCTAATAAGTGAACCAATTAAGTAAAACACCCTATCACATCAATGCCCCCCTTAAGTGCAACTTAGGGAGAAGTAAACAAATGTGCGAATGCAAAGATGCATAGGTGATGCAAGGATGAGTCCCGACTACTAAGTCATGTTAAGTACTCATGAACAAAAGATCTCTCATAAACAAAGTAAAGGAGAAAAAATCGCAAGAAAAAACCCCTTTCGAAAAGAGAGAATGCAAGAAAATAAACATGTACAAGTGATGAAAGGAGGAATCAACATGACTCCCCAAAGACAACATCCATCACAAATATACAATACATATCCCCCATAGTAGAGAAAGAGTGAGACTTTAAATCCCCTCCATAATTAAGTAGCTCCTATGCCAATGGTGAATGATTAAAGACAAGAGAATCCAAAGCCTGCAAACAACATTCCTCCCCTTGGGAAGAAACAAGTCCAACTCCAAGAAGATAAATGAGGGAAGAAGTCTCAAGATGAGCACGTCTGTAAAAATTGCTCGTGTTTCCATGCTAGAGTATGCCACAACAAAATCAAATGCTAACCCAATCAAGGTAGATGACAAATAAAGACTATGTGGAAACTCATGAACAACAATATCCAAAGACAAAGATGGGATGATAATAGTTGTGTTGTAACTATCATCAAAGAGATGAATATCTTCAAGCGTGTCCTCCAAATCTAGTAGAAAAATGACGCGAAAGGTAATGTGAAACTGTTAACAGTTAAACTGGAATGAGAAACTAAAAAACTGATTAACCATTAAAATGCTTGAATTCTACAGGTATACAGTAAACTGTAATTCTGATTCATTTGATATCTCTAATGTTTAAACTAAAAAAATTAATCCATCATAAAGAACATAGATTGTCCGATTAATTGTCTAGCTTTATTTCAACTTTTTATATTTATCTTAAATGGTAAATTTTAATTGTTCAAATTTATTGTATTATTGTTTTCTGCACTGTTTCCTATATTGGCTAAAAGTGCTATCCTTGCTCCTGAATCACCTTCACTTTTTGAAGGTTTCCATGCTCCCGGTGACCTTGGTGTCCTCTTGGAGGAAGAGCAAGTGAGTAGAAAGCATTCTGAATTGATCTCAAACCCAAGAAATATCTGGTTGACAACAACCTAAATTTCTAGAATTAAGGTGATATGCAAAAACAACTACATACCAGAAGTCACGAATAAAAACAAATATAGAATTGTATTAGAAATTTTTTAATCAGTACCATTTTGAACACAACCCTTTCGAAGGAGATAGAATGATTATCTATCTATCTAACTCAATCCATGTACGTACATATGTAATTGATAATACACAATGCAATGTAAACAAGTATAATGGTTGAGCTCTAATATTAAGTATGGTTTGACATGGCCTGTGAGGCAGTGCCCCTGGACCTCACCACAAGGTGAACTCCCTGGGTTATATGGGAGGCTCCAGGAAATCAAGTATCTGGCTCATCATGTGCCATTAAAGTAGGTGCAAAATATTGGATGTAAAACCATATAGGAATTTGATTCTGGTGTCAACATCCACCATAGATTTACCACTGCCACCTTTATTCATTCCCAAAAATGACAAAATCGTAAGGGGTTTCAGTTTTGGTGTCCATGTCAACCATAGGTTTAGAACTCTCACCTAGATCATTCATCCCCGGGAAAGTATTAGTCTTGACAGCAACAAGTTATGGAAAAGGGTGCAGAAACTTATCTTCCAGCTGACCTCTAGCGAATGATTTCCCTGTCTTAGAAACCCAATAGAGTGACATGGATCACATTTGTTTATTTCATGTTACAAGCATCTGATCCTGTTCCACTTCTTGAATTTGTCCTCCTATAATTGGATGTGCACAAACACAAATTTTGTTTCTCAGCTTTAATGTCTGAAAACGTAAAATGGGTATTGATCTTCATATGTCTTAGGGTGAGATTTACTGTAGCCAATTGCTCTAGCAGTTTAGACACAATATCTCTCTACAAATGATTGAAGTTCAAATCCCATCAGACAGGAAGCCTCATTAATGTGTCCTTGTCTAAGAATTTGACGAGTTTCCAAAAACAGCACACTGGATCTGCCAAAGTAGTTCTTTTTTTAAGAGGAAACATAACAAAATTAACAAGATGAATATAGTGTATGTCCAAAAGATTAAAATGCCCACATATTAGGGGTTGGAGTTCAAGGTATTGATCTTTAATGTCTGAAAACGTAAAATGGGTATTGATCTTCATATGTCTTAGAGTGAGATTTACTGTAGCCACTTGCTCTAGCAGTTTAGACACAATATCTCTCTACAAATGATTGAAGTTCAAATCCTATCAGACAGGAAGCCTCATTAATGTGTCCTTGTCTAAGAATTTGACCAGTTTCCAAAAACAAAACAAAAAACAGCACACTGGATTTGCCAAAGTAGTTCTTATTTTAAGAGGAAACATAACAAAATTAACAAGATGAATATAGTTTATGTCCAAAAGATTAAAATGCCCACATATTAAGGGTTGGAGTTCGGGGTATAGCATAAGTTGGGCCAGAGGGGTACTGCCTTTGGGCCTAGGAGAGTTGGGCTACTAGGACACCCTTTGTAACCTCACTCCCCTATCATGGTGTAACAATACAGGGAGGTCAATCATGGGGAAATGGAAAAGGATGGCAAGATGAGGGGATAACGGATAAATTAGAATCCTCACTAGGTAGGCCATCTCATATGAATGGCATGTGCCACATGAGGCCAAAGAGGCCACCTCATATGAATGGCATGCACCACATGAGGCCTAGGGCCGCTAAGACACCCCATCGAGTCATGCTCTCCCATGGTTGAGCATCCCTAGGGTAAGGTAATAATTGGATTAATGAATTTACTATGGATTTACCAATGTTTGATCATGATACACTACTTGTTAAGTTATTATTGTAATTGATCTCTAACTCGTTGCAGGGATTAAATCAAGCCAAGGTACCCTCTAAATCTATTGTTGCTTGGGAAATTGATAAATTAGGGCAAAATTAGTAAAATTCCTATTAGGGACATTACAATGACAATAGAGGAAGTTGCAAAACTCCGAAAAGCATAAGGGAAGATTAGGGTTCAAGAGTGTGGCATAAAGTAAGGTAAAGTCCAAAACTCTGGAAAGGTGAGGGAAAAGAGTAGGGAATGGTGAAAAGGTATGATAGGATGGAGAACTCCAAAATATCGACAGAAGTAATGAAGGTGGGGAAGGGATGAAAGGTATGCCGTAAAGACAAAGAGCAAGGGCCAAGTTAGAATAGGAATCGAGGATTAAGGAATTGGGGGAATCGGGGATTAGAGGTAACACATATGAGGTACCTAGGTAACGGTAAGACCAAAACTCTAACAAAAGCAAAGGGAAAATCGGACTTGGAAAGAAAGGCATGCCTACATTAGAAAGTTTGAAACTCTAATAGGAATAAAGGAATGTTGAACTTGGGTGGAAATTCATACCGGAAAGGGGAACTTTGAAACTCCAACAACTTGCACACTCAAGAATTTAAACACAAAAACCTCTAGACTTAAAATATTTAAGATCTATGTGGATGCCTCATATTAAGCTTAGCCCACCAAAAGTAGGAAATGGGATTTTGGTCCCGAAACATGAATTTATTGAAAAAGGGACATTACAAGTCCACCCTTCACAAAATTGTTTGTCCTAAAGCAATTCAACTTTGGGAGTCTTCAACCCTTCATTGCTTCTTTTGAATTCATGATCTTTTTCCTTATGATTACTATGGTGCTTATGATCTACATCTATTGGTGGGCACTAGTATTCCTCCCAACTCTTTGCTAGTGACTTGGCACATAACCATTATCATAGAAAAACTTGTGGCATTCTAGGAATTCAACAAATTCGATTATTTTCTCCATTAGAATAAGAGGTACAAATTCTATCTTGATGCAATTGACTAATGTTGTCCATTGCCTTCCATGCATTTCCATGCAATCACTTCTTTGCCAAGTTCTAACCCAGAAAGATAGAGGTTTTTTGCACTAGGAAGCACAATGTTTGCATGCATAAAACTAACATTCCCATGGAAGGGCCTACTAGCAATGTAATTGAATTACAAACATTATGAAGGGGCAAGAAAAATGCCTTTGGAAAAAGAACCGACTAGAACTCCTTCACCAGGTCTTAAGGGGCTGCATAGAGTAATGTAGGCCTGGTTATCCATGTCCAACATTTCCAGATTAGTCATAGCAGTTGTACTCTAGTTTGTGCCATTCTTTGGATCAACCTTTCTATCAAGATGGACACTAAGCTTAAGAATAAGGATCATATCATAGAGGCAATACAACACCATCCGTATCCTGAGAAACAATAACCATGTTTTCTACTGGTATAATCTATTTTCTTCCGTTTTCATATAATGCCCATGATTGACAAGTTGCTCAATATCTGAGGAGAAAATAAATCTATTCGTCTCTTTCAACAATAGTAGCCATGTCTTGCTTATTTTTTGTTCCAACCCAAACTGACTTTTCTTGACCATGATTAAAGGGGTTCATTGCATAATAGATTTTCATTTGACACTGTATTGAATCCATTTTGGTATCCCTTAGTACAGAAGAACGTGAAAGCAAGAAATCACTGGAGTATATTTGTTGCATATTAACAGCAATGGTCTTTTGCATATCCCTCTTTTCATCTAATCACCTACCCAACTTTCTTCTAGTAATATATCTTTTTAGTTCTACAAAGCTTGTGCCTTTTGTGCACTCTATTTCTCTACTATGAATACAAATGTCTTTTGCATAATTACATACCACACTATCAGTCAACTAGCTTTTTGAACAACATTTTCCTAGAGATTTGCATGGGTTCCTTTGTTTATCAGAAATTATTTCCGTGGCTGACTCAAAAATATTGGAAGTGCTTCCAAGTGATGCTACGAATTTACCTGCAAATTGTTTACTTCTAGCACCTAAGACTTGAAACAAGGATTCATTTACTGCTATTCCCATGGGTCTGATAACTTCATCTATTGAAATGAATTGCTCCTTTACAACCCTCAACTAAATTGTGGTACAGTTATTTGCTTTTATGCGATGGAGTATTTTTTTCTGCAAATTTCAAATAAGCTGCCGCACATGGTTTGAGACCTTAATTTCCTCCAGCATAGCTTATATTCCATGTTTCCTGCAATCCTAAATCATAGGCAATTAAAACTTAATCAGTGGCAGCTAACTGGATTGTTCATCCCCAAATCAATAGTATTAACTATTAACTGAAAGCAGCCAAGAGAACCGACAAATACTAAAAGACTCAACTGCTGCCTAATTGAAAGACATAAGACTCAGCCACCTTATCTCAAAAAGTAACATTAACTGAAAGAACTACAGCACTGCCTGTCTAACTGCTAATTCTGCACTGCCAGTACACTCATTCAGCTAGCTGCATTATTCCATTGTTCCACTTTCCTAATTGAAAGTGCTTACAATCCTGTCTAATTGCTAAAAGTAACTATTCTGAAAGTAACTCAGTGCTACGGACTGTAAAGGGGACTTCAAAAATTGTCGCCTTTTTCTGTTTTAGATGTCAAAAATTCAACTCAAGTGCTAGTTATGACATTTACTTAGCTTTAGTTGGTAATCCTTTGTGCCCAGGTAAGCTTAGTGGAGTGATGCCAAATAATGCATGTGTGAACATCAAGAAGAGTATCTTCCTCCAAATGTGGTGATTCATAAGATAACTTACAACATCATGCATACTTTTGAAAAGGAAGAACTAACCTGATAACATTTTCACCAATTCATCACAAAACTTTGTAAAGCCCACCATATAAACTAAGTTAGAACTTTATAATGCTGCTGAGATTTGAATGTTTGTTTATACAAGAATTAGCCAAAATATATCATCAATCTGAACATGTTAAGGAACTTGGTGCTGATCATGAATCTCTTTGTATTTGGCTTGAGTCTTTAATAATGTATCATGAATCTGTGCATGGATTTTAGTCCAGAAGGCCTTTCCAAATACATAAAAAGATTCTGGTCCCTGTCTACTGATCTGATAACCCAGGCCGGGGTCAAAGAACATTCTGCAGATCTTGCAGGCTAGTTTCCACCGTCACTCCATGCAAAAGAGCAAAATCTTTTAACTCTCTAACCACTCCGATATTAAGATTTTTTACCAAAGAACACTTTGAGCAAGAAAGATCTTATCTCACTAGGGTTCTGATGAGAAATGGACATAAAGGATAACAAAGGTTGAAAGTGGTCCTTCAGAATGCAGCAAAAGATTCTCAAACATGCAAATTGTAAGCTTATGCAGGAAATCAACAACAGGTTTATCCCCTTCCATTCAAGTGGTGACCAACATAACAGACATGATCCTAAAAGAACCCAACAGATTCAAAGCAGCATAGTGGGGTCAATATAATTCCATGTTCTCATAGGTGCCTATTTACTGGGGAGACTGATACAACAATCTAGGTGATGATTAAAGAACTTTGTGGGGACCTTTGGCACAATCATGTTGAAAAGTTGACACCAATGGAGCGTTCACTTAGAACAAAGCATCCCGTGCACATTGACGATGCAAAAGTCATTGCTAGAATCTATCATATCAACAAACAAGACTTGAGTTAAGTTGGGAAATAGACAAACACCAAAAGAATATGAAAAAGGATGACGTTTGAACCCTAAGACATACCTGGAAACACATCATCTACAAACTTAATAATTGAGTTGCCAAATAAAACTGACGTCATAACTCATAACTAAAAAGCTAAACATTTCTCAAGATATGCTGATGTTGCATATTTTTCCAACAAAGATATATTAATAAATCTTCTCTGTCTGCAATCATTCATTCCCAAATTGTAATGAAAGGTGGAAAAGAGTTGGCCAAAATGTCATATATAAATATTGGATGCAACAAATCCAAAATTCTCCTCATAACAAGACATTGGTAAGTGATAGATACTAAGAAATTTAGAAAATGTCAGAATCAAATGTAGCTGAACGAATGAAGGATTACATTTGAAGATAAGTGATATATAAGAAAAAAAACAGAAGAATGATAGGTAGATCACCAACTTGAAATTGTCACTAACAAGATAAAAGATTTTTCAAGTAGGTGGTGTTTTTGCAATGTGCCAAACTATGTGATGTTTTATCAAGATTCAACTACAATGTTTTTGAGTCAACTATCACCAACCCATTTTCATGAGTAGTGATTCACAAGAACCCATCTCTCGAGCATGAATGGTCCACTTAGCACTCATTGCCTCGAGGAGTGTAACATCGGGACTTCCCGAGAGGTCACCAATCCCAATACTATTCCAACTCAATTGTGGTTAATCAAGTAGTTTCCTCCAAGATCAAGCTCACATAGCTTGCTACCCCATTTGCAAAACCTTCAGCAAATATTGTGCCTTATGAACTATTTATTATAGAGCTCCTCACCTCATTCATTTTCAAGTAGGTGGTGTTTACACTGTGTGTCGAATTATGTGATGTTCTATTGAGATTCAATTGCATAGTTATTGATTCAATTGTCATCGATCCATACTTCATAGGTCCACTTAGCACTCATTGCATTTGGGCGATGTTCACAAGGGTGAAGCATCAAGACTTCTAAGGACGTCAACCATCCTAGTACTAATCTAACTCAAGCACGCTTAACCATAGATTTTCCCCCAAGATCAAGGCCACTTGTTTGCTACCCCATTTACAAAACCTTCAACAAGTGTTGTGCCTTACAAACTACTCATTATAGAGCTCAGCTCATTCGTTTTCAAGTAAGTGGTGTTTTTGTAGTGTGTCAAATTATGTGATATTGTATTAGAATTCAGCAATTGTAAAGCATTCATTATAGAGCTCCTTAGCCCATCCATTTTCAATGTTTTTGTAGTGTGTTGAATTATGTGATGTTTTATCAAGATTCAACTATTGGCAGGACTTGCTGAAGGTTTTGCAAATGAGTTAACAAGCTAAGTGGGCTTTATCTTGGGGGAAACTCCACAGTTAAGCAGGTTTAAGTCAGAGTAGTACTAGGATGTGTGACCTCCTAGGAAGTCTCAATGAGCATCCCCTAGAAACAATGAGTGCTAAGGGGACCATTCATGCTCATGAGAGATGGGTTCTTGTGGAACACTACTCATGAAATATGGGTTGATGACAGTTTACTCAAAAACTACACAGTTTAATCCTAATAAAAAATCACAAGATAAATGTATGGCAATATAAATAGCAAGTGGGAAATATCTAAATAATAATACAGACCTAATAAATATGTTTCGGAAGTCCATTTTATGCAGTAGGTCAATATATCATGTAGACTTAGTTGAGTAATACACTATGTACAGAGACTGAAGATGACTCCAGTAGACTGCGTGTATGTAGGGAAGAACCATTAACCAAGGTTTGACCTCAATCTATTCTTCTTCATTCACTTTGATAATTACAGAGATGATCAGAATTGGGGAAAAATATATACCCTGTGTGCAAAGACCACCAAATCCCTTAAACTGGAAATTATATGATTCACAAAACAAGTATGTTACTGCAATAGTTTACAAGTTACAAAAATATCCAGTGAGAAGACTGAGATAAACGACTTACAGATAGTCCCATAATAGGGGAAGAGCAAGCCCCATATGAGGAACAAAATAGAGAATCATCTGCCTGCAAAGGGAAAATTAATCATAGGTTCCCTGATGTCTGACACACAGCTTACAGTTCAGACTATATGTAAAGACAAAAGCTTATAGGAATCCAATTACATCTAAGGACCAGGTGTATTAGCTAGGGCCTAATATCCAATAGGACAAAATAGTCATTGAGGCCCTAAAGCCATACACAGGTTGGAACCTGCGAGCTGTGATTAGTCATTCAACAAGTGACCAGTGTATCATTCCTGTTGAGCCAGTTTGGGAGGAAAGTTGCAGTTGCCCCCTTGTAGATGGCACGATGTAGCAAGTTGTATAGATATGATTTCAGAAGAAAAGGTCGGTCCCTTAACATTGGCATTTCTTCGATTATTTTTAAGCAGTTTTTTCAAAATTACTCTATAATCCAAACATGTATCAACACAATTGTGAGTATTGCTTTATTACTGACTGCATGTGCCCTACTTTTAAAAACAAAGCTTATTGCTCTTGTTTATTAGTAGTGATGCAGAAATTGAACTCTTCACCAACCCTTATATTAAAGCTTTAAATTACCGGTGCAAATTGCTAGTCACATTTTGGGATTTAAGGGAGTATGTTGTAAGTTGAGCCCAGGTACTTGACATTATGGTATCAAAAAGCAGCAATAAGAGTATTTATGTTGAATTGCAGTCTAAAAATGTGCTAGCTTTAAATTGCTAGTCACATTTTGGGATTTAACGGAGTATGTTGCAAATTGAGCCCAGACACTTTGCATTATGGTGTCAAAAAGCAGTGATAAGAGTATTTATATTGAATTACAGTCTAAATTGCACCAGCTATAATTACTGTGCAAATTGCTAGTCACATTTTAGGATTTATGGGAGTATGTTGTAACTTGAGCCCAGGCACTTGACATTATGGTACCAATAAGCAGTAATTAGAATATTTATGTTGAATTACAGTCCAAAAATGTGCTAGTCATATTTCAGAATTTTAAACAAGCATGTCTTAAGTTAAGCCAGGTGCTTAACATGGTGGCAAAGAGTAGGTAATTAGAGCGTGTCAAAGTAGCATCTAAAGACGACACCAGACAGCATCTGAGGACCAATAACCACCATGTAGATCATGAACTTTATCGACTGTTAGCATAGAAGCAAATGTGGAAGCGCCTACAATCTTCAAAGAAGTAGTGAGAGATTTGCATGAGCAGTGGAGCGTATAGGAAAAGATTATTATAGATTTCCCAAATCAGCTGCAGATGAAGACTGAAAAAGCATTCACAAAAGTCAATTAGAGTGGGCCAGAGGATGCAATGAGTTGCTGCCACACATCCTAGAGCCAATATGAGGAATTAATTCATTGCATTGAAACAAGGAGAAAGCCACATGCAGAAGCTTGTAATGTGAAAAGAGTCTGCAATCCTTCATGCATTCTTAAGGAAGCTGTAGACTTTGACTATCATATGAAGATTCACACTGAGAATTCAAGGAAGGGACCCACCATACGCTCGATGCAGCACAACAGATGGTGTGGCAAATGCCAGATTAGTGAGACCATAAAATTATTTCAATGTGTGGCATTCCCCATGACTATGAATGTTATGATACTGAAGCCTCTTTCAACAGAAAAAGCATCATAAGAATAACTGAGTGGAAATTCCATGAGGATAAGCTAATGTGAAACTAGGCTACCTAATATTTTAAGAAACAATATATCATCTGAGCATTGAGTTTTAGGTTTGTTATGCTACATAATATTCTTTTGATAGTGAGTTTCTCTTTAATATGTAAAAGGTATTTTTTTCTTGCCCTTCAATAATGCAACTTGCTACTTGCTAATTGCTAGTCAAGGGCATGAAATATTTGAGGCTTGCCTGATTTCCAGTGAGATGATCATCCCTCTCAAATATTTCTGTGAGTACTTTATGGTCAAATACTCTTATCGATCTACTTTATGGTAACTAGTAACGTTGAACCAGAATCAGCTAAACATTTCATTTATCGATCTGCTATCTCCTATAAGATTGAATATCAATTTCTTCATACTTTATTAAGGATTTCTTCACAGTATGGGGATTGGATATGCCTCACCCAATCATGGCAAAACTTTTCATCATAAGCGGTGGCTCCTGAGAGATAAATTTTTTATTTATGCTTCCCCCAAGGGAGCATGTTTCAGATACAGCTAAGGGCAACCCCCAAAAAGCCAAATATAGTGCTAGTACATGTTAGAAGACATTTGTGCCCCACAAAAATAAAATCATAGAATTCTCCTGATATATTGAAAGAGTAATTGTTGTAAATGGTTTGATCGATTTTCTGTTATGAGGAGTTTGTGTAAAATCCATTCTATGCAATAAATCCTTATGATAAATCGAGTATTCTGTGTCCATTTATTACTTTTGCCAATATTGCATTAAGTTGAATATATCAATTCTATCAAAGTTGTTCTGTGCTTAAACCTCATCAAACAAACAAATTGCACAGGTTCCGTAAACAGCTGAAGGAAGGATATTTCAGTCCCAAATGAACAATATTGCTTCTACAATTCTGAAATTGTGCACTCAAGTATGCAAGCCAACTATTTGACGAAATGAAGGAAAATAAAAATTTAATCAGATATCGGTAAGGGACATTTCAGTGGCAGAGAACAATATTACAACAAAGGTGATCTGGAAAGTAATAATTTTTACTGTAAATATAAATATCGCAGAAACTAAAAGAGAGCGTCCACGTAAGTAGGCAATGCTTCTCGAAGATACATTAAAAAAAAAAATTTAAGTCCACAAATTTGCACATTTATGGGTTCTCCTGCTCAGAAAAGAGATGACAAGAGAAAAGGAACTTGCCGTCAAAATAGTCTCCATAATTGCAATGTCAAAAGTAAAAACTTAATTTATCAATTTCTCAATTAACACACACAAATTCAAATACAAGTATGCTATGGCTAAACTTCAAAATTGGTAGCTCTCTTCAATATTCATTAAGTGGGGGTTTTGCTTTTGTCCTTTTTCTTCTTCTTCTTTGGTATTTCATCAGTCAATACTTGTGTTTCTTCATCTTCATTTACATCTTTTTTCTTCTTCTTTTTCTTCTTCTCAGATTCTCCTGCATCCTCCTGACCATCATTTTCCAATCCATCTTCCATTTTCTTCTTCTTTTTCTTCTTTTCAGGCTCTACTGCCATGTCATCATCTTGGTGTGACATCGTTTCTTCTCTTTTCTTTTTCTTCTTCTTCTTCTCAGGCTCCTCTTCTTGGTATGAAATTGCTTCCTCTGGGATCTCATTTCTTTTGCTCCCTCCCTTCTTCTTTTTCTTTAAAGGCTCAACAGCCACTTCTTCAACATGCAACTCTTTGTGTTTTCTTTTTTTGTCACCCTGGTCAAGTTGTTTAAGGCTTTGATCTGTTTCTGCAGGCTTTTCATGTTTTGTCTTCTTATCTGATGTTTGTTGCTGCCCAATAGTTGAATCTGCAGCTGGATTGTATGTCTGCACCAAAAAAACACTTGTGCCTATAAATAACAATCTATTCTAGTAATCAATTCACTATCATGGTATCCACTTCAATATTTATATAAACTACCATCGACTTTAAAAAAAAAAAATTCAATTACGATCAAAAAGCCCAACTTCATTGAATTCAGATAAAAGAGATCCATTGAGCAAAATTAAACTAATAATTACCAAACGTTTAAGTCACTTGAAAAGGGTTCAACAAACAACTTGTTATTTACTACAATTATGCAAAGTAATTTGAATATTGAAGACCCCTGTTAAAATAAAATCAATACCTTTGCAGCTGTTAAAAGACCATAAGTGTCCCTCTTTCGCTCTTTATCATAAGGCTCTATCTTCGGCTTGCCCTTTGTTGATCCAGCAAGTCGTCCCAAAGCTCTTCCTTCAAGCTGTCTTAATCTAGCCTCAAGCTAGAACACAAACAAGAAGATTCAAATATTTTCAATGACTCAAGTATGTGCTGTGGAGCCATTACAGGAATATATAATAATTCCCTAGAAAAAAGGCTTCAAATCATAGCAAAAATGTATAAAATTATGTCTTTGCAGACATACTTAAGTAACTTAATCGTTGCAACAACAAAAAAATAGCAACAAAGTACATAACCTACTTTGGCTCGGCTTTCAAAACCTTGAGATGCATCCTGACTTTCTCCAAGAGCATCAATACGAATTGCAAGGGCAGCTTTTGCTGCTAGAGATCTTGAAATTTTCCCTTTCAATTTTGGTGCTGCTTGTCCTATTAGTGAAGCATGGAATATAAGTCCATATTTTGGTGTCTGATTCTTGGTTTTCAAAGCTCTAAATAAAGCCTGTGCACAAAACAAACTAGTAAATTAAAAAATGAAATCTGCCTGCATCTTTGGTTTTCCAAATATTTCCATCAAAATTGAAGAACAAAATACAATTAGAAGAAAAACAATTTGCTCTGAAAAGGCACCCTGTCCATTTATAACACAAATACAAAAAAATGTAAAACCAGAACCTTCTCAGCCCCAAGAATTTGAACTGTGCTTCCAGGTTGCTTTGCAAGATTCAACAAGCTCCCTGCATGAGAAATAAGACGGGCACCAACAAGTTCCCCTACAAGAACTGTCAAATTAGGGGCAATGGCATTCATCCGACTTCGTAAATAATCAAAAAGTTGCCCTCTATACTCAGAGAGAGAAATCACTTGGTCACAAAGGGCTTTAATGTTAATCATGTCATGCTCGCTAACTTCTGTTCCCATGGAGATCACTGCTGCCTCTTTCAACTCTGATTCAACTTCCTCTGGTAGTATCTGCAAAGAAGAAACAGAAAATGAAGATGTCCTCAAAAATGTCCCAAGAACATACTAACATGTGGCAAAAAGTTTAGATGCTCTAATATTAAAATGTTCCAATAAATGCACCCATTACTCCATCCAACTTTAAGGAAGCTACCTCAGAAAAATCAAGATCAGCCGCATTTGTGCGACTACCCATAAGCTTTACTGCTTTTGCATAGTGTATATTATCCTGGACAATTTTTGCTAGCTCTGGAAAATGCCATCCATACCACTCCCGTACCCTCATTGCATATGTGTTCAGTTCTTTGTCAAGATCATCCAGTAGACCTATTGCCTGAATGATCATTGTGTCCACCTGGGGAATAGGTTATAATAATTTATCAAAATTAGAGAAAAAATAATAGAAGTATTAGAGGACATCATGCTGCAATATTAATGTTAGAATGTGCCTGGCTTATATATAAGTATTTAAAAGATGGAGAAGTGAAAAACTCAACTACCAAATATTATGGCAGATAGATTTAATTACTGTTGTATTATAAGATTGTCTACAAGAAAGTTTATTTAATACAAGGGAAATACTTTAAAAAACTAAGACGAAAAGCACATCCTCATAAATTCTTTAAACAAGAAAATACCTTATCAGGGCTGAATTTTAGCTTAAATCTGGAAAGGCTATGAGACAGACCCAAGCTCATGGGTGCCAAGTCTTGAACACCAAGACCAGTTATAAGTTCACTCAATTGAGATCGGAGACCACGCATTAGCTCCATAATAGAGCTATTGTGTACACATTCAATTTTCTAAATCAAGCAGAAAAAAGTCATTAGTGGCACCATTCCTGGAACACAGCATTAATAATCAAGGCCTAAAGCACAAAATTAATCCCATAAAATAACATTTCTTACATGATAGTATAATAATTCAATTTTGAAGACGAAAAGGAATTTACCAATTTCTCCTTTATTGCATTTCCAAGCTTTGAATCTGCTACTGCTAATATTTCCCCCTCACATTCATGACGAAGAAACGTGCGAAGCCCCTTGCTGGGTTTACTATCAACTAGCAATGTAGCCGCAGTTAAAGCTTCTGCTGTATTCTCGAATTTGCTAAACGCCTTCAGCTTGACAACCTAGACAAGTTATAATATTAAGAGTCAACTACATTTGCTTCCACAAAACTTAAACTAGCTTAGGTATCTTGAAAATATCTATCTAAAAGATGCCAAGGAATATTGGTCTCAAAACACCTATATTGAATTTGTGACATAGGTTAAATAGGCACCTCAGATTGATATCTCTCAGTGTCTTTTAGCCTTTAGGTAAGATGCATTTAAATATCTATGCTTTTATATATAAACGTATACACCTGTACATATACACATACAAAACCTCCACACTCGGAATATTTGAGACCATTGAGGCTGGGTTCCATCAGGCTTAACTTGCTGAAGATAGGAAATGGGCATTTGTTCCACAAACATAAATTAATTGAAAAGGGAACATGACAAGACAACTCATAGAACAATCCCATCCATTATTATCCCAGCTGAGGTCAAACTGGAACATAACCAGCTATCTTTTTACTTAACCGTTCCTCTTTGTTAATGAGTTTAACAATAGAACATGCAATCTTAAAGGCTTCAGGAAAAATTCAATAACAAATCCCTCATGTGAATATACACGCCAGTCTGGCAAGTCTTTATTAATTCATGCTCATATATATAAAGAACAACATAATTTCTATTCAATTACCCATGCTTACAAAGGTTTTATGATATCTATGATGAAGGCCTGATCAATGTGAATATTTGAAAAAAATATATATTTTTAAAAAAATTCCATATTTTTGAATGGCCATCCCTGCTGTCCCCCAAAAAATGGCCTTAAACAAACCCATTCCGAAAACACATTCCACATTCCCTGCTGTCCCTTCCCGGAAACTTGGGGGAGCATAGGAAAAAACTCAAACCCAAATAATTTGAAATGCTTGAATGGTGAAAGAAGCTAACCTTCCGCGCAGATTCTGTTGTCTGAAATTCCTTCCATAAGTCCTGAGCCAACAAGCAGGAAGTTCTTAAAGCACACCATATATAGATTATAGCAAGAAAGGACCAAAGAGTCATAGACATTAAGATTTACCTATTTAAACAAGAATGATCTCACTTCACTAAAAGATCAAGATATGATGCAAATGTGAATGAAAAATGGACTTCTCTAAGAATCCAATGAATTACCATAACCTTGACAGTAAAACAATAAGAACAGAAAATTGCATACCTCTACTTGACTAAGCTTCCCTTCATCAAGTAATTTAAATAGAGCAAACCCCGCAGGGGTTTCAAACAAGACCAGCATCTTTACAGTCTCTATGCAAAGTGCTCCGTCTTTTGCTTCGAGAGATGAAACTTCTTACAGAGTTTACTTACTTTTTTATTGATAGCCAGGTATTGCAGCTTTGTTGTCAATTTACTGGCATGTCTACAGAAAACAAAACAAGGATCACTCAGAAATGCATCATAAAAAACTTAAAACTGTAAAAGTAAAATAGGGAAAATATAACTTCTTTTATACACAAAGGCACATAATATTCCTATTAAAGCTGCTACTAAATAGTAATATGCACAAGAAAACCAACGAATCTATAATAAAAATAATAATGCAAGTGCTATATATAGACTATTAAACAAAGAAAAATGATAGTATGGCCATATTAAAAAATTAAAAATTAAAAAAGAAACATTTAGACTTTTATCTTGACAACTCTAAGACAGTTATAAACTTATAAATGCCTACAAAATGAAAACCAGGTATTAATATAATCATACCACTAAGCATATTAATTTGATCCAAGAAAATAAAGGATATTCATAAAACAACAAAAGCATATTAATGTGATCTAAGAAAATAACGGACAAATTAATGTCTTAGTTAGAAAACTGTATTTCTGAAAAATATTTGGAAGTTCAATAGATGTAGACTACCGAGTTTTAGTTAGTGCAGCACCCTGCCCAGTAATTGCAGTTTACATAGTTAATGCAAGTCAATCGTGGCATGAGTCATCCAAACAAGCTTGACTTCTCGTGCTCAAAGTTCCCCTTCTAACATAAAGATCTAAGCTACCTATTCCTGGCAGAATAGAATGCTAACTTATTTCCTTGATAAATGGTATTTTCTTCACTAAGCTAACTTATTTCCTTGATTGAAAGGATCTAAATTGTAGTCATTATACTGCAGAATAGAATGCTTGGATAAAAAGTTAAAACAAACTTCTCATACTGATAGCTACAAGTAATAAGGAATGTCTGCATGCAAATGAATAATTTGGATCATGATTGTATTCAATAATGATAGCAGGAGTCTTCTGTCTTTTGTTTCTGAAATATCGTACAAAATTGCACAATGAATGTTGACAACAAAAATAACAATAAGAAAAAACAGCAAAATAGTACACCTTACATATTTTCTTCATTTAAATTCATAATTACTTCCATTTTTTCAAATGGGCCTAGATTACAAATCCACGAGATATATTAAATGGTTTGGGAAATTTTGTCATCTATTAATATAATGTTTGGCATAGTTGAGATATCTGGTATTCCTAAAGATGCACAAGTAGACTCTATATTAATTTTCAGTTGCATATTTCATTAATATATCGATAAAATAAAGATTGCTCAAGAATACATTGGATAAAACAAAAAAAACAGAGAGATTAACATGATAAATCAAATGTCTGATAAAACAATCCAAATATAAAGGAATTATAAAGTACAGAGACTATAGCAGTCACCTTGTTACTAACTCCTAACTACACATAACTGTCCGGTGCACTCGACCCTGTCTTGAAATTTTCTTCAGGTGGTACAACTACAGTATATTGAAAAGCGAATTGCAAAACGGGAGGGGCACCAGAGTTCCTGAAAACCAAGAGTCAAATCAGGGTCAAAAAATGGTAGAAGGCAAAATACAAAAGGCATATATAGCATGTACAACATTTTTCTTCAAACACACTAATCTAATCTCTAGACTGATGTTAAGGAAAAATAAAATATAATGCTGAAGGTTTTAGTTACTAGGGTTTACACAGAATAACCAGGACAATTGTTGACAAATAACCAAATATCTCAAATATTTTATGATAAACAATAAACTAGAAATAATTGGCATAGACCTACTCTTGTTTTTTCCCATTTCATATTACTGTTATGTTTATTTGCATACAGCCATGCCAAACGGCAGTAACTGCAGGCATCGCTACACATTAAACAACTTGGGGGTAGTTAAAATTGGTAAAAACAGCTTCACTTCACAAATCTTACAAATATAATTTATATACTTCTGATTAGTTGAATATTAACGTACCAATGAACTCTCTAAAATAATTCTGGGGATCCCATGTCTTTCATAAGTTCTATGTTTTGTTTCCATCTTCAGATTATCTCAAGTACCCAGATTTATAATAGCAGTTAGTATTGTCCACCCATTAACTTTCAGATTTGTATGAGGAATTGTGAAAAATGATAAAATCCTAATGCAGCATTGAACAACCAGTGACAATACATAAAAAACGGAAAGAGGTACACATTAAAGAGCAAGGATGGTCGAAAACTTCTTAAGTTATACCTTGTCAGGCAACCAAACACTGACCAATGACATAAAGATCTAAAAAACAAGTAGATGCAACCAGTTAATGGCAGACGGGCGTACCTATTCCTGGTTTTCAATATTTGCTCGATCTGCAAAGTTACAGCTCTTGTTTTCAATCTCCAGGAGTGTGGGGACTTATTCTGTCTTTCCTTGTATCCCCAAGGTTTAGGGTTTTTGTGGATTAGTGAGTGAGTTACAAAGTGGATACGGGGGTTTGAACTTCCTAATTTACTTAACTTGGATCTAACATGAGGTATGGAGGTGTCACAAAATATCTAAGCCTATGGTTCCATGGAGAGGGACTATTTAAAAGTTTTGGTGGTTGTTAATAATTTTTAGGAGCCTTTTATAATAGGGTTTCATAAATTTTATAGTAGTATGTGATGTTAAAAATTAAGTTTAATTTTTTTAAGAAAGTGGTGGTCTCCTAGATTTTTCTACTAGTTTGTGATTTTAGAGAAATGTAATATTTTCTAGTGATGTCATATGACAAAAAATACTTAACCTTGTGAAAAAAATTATCATCCTCATTTCAAAGGTAGTTATTGGAAAACTAAGAACTAAAAAGGAGGGGCTCGTATTTTCAAAAATAAGATTAGAATTCATCATGTAACATTTTTTCCGCATCTCATGGGACCTCACACTCCATAAAAATAGATCATGAAGCCCACTTCATGGAACCAATTCTTATAAAAAATTTCTCCGTGTGTTAGGATTTTCCTCTTCTAATATAATTGTAATGGTGAAATTTGCATACCAATACTAACTCCCATTTTAGAATTTGGGAAATTCACAAATCATTCTAGATGTAGCAAAACATTGAAAGCATCAAAGGGTTCCTTCATATCAATCACCTCAATGTCTACTTTTATTTTTATGTCAAGGAGGTTTACTTCCATATTTCTCCATGTGTTTATAGTGCTTGTGGAGGTTCCATCAATCAACACAATGTGATAAGGAGTGTTACACAAAGTTGGTCTCCGAGGTTCTTCCCAAATCTAATTGGGCATTATGTTGGCATCTACCCCTATATCTATTAATGCATTTTTCAATCATTTGTTATTAACTTTTGGCTTGACCAAGATAAGGCATTTGTTCCATTTCCTCATAGACTTAAACACATTTCTGACTTAACCTCTTTTATTATCTTTTTTGTTCTTATTCAAGTACTTGAAAATTTTCTTTAGTTTTTCTATTATATTTTCTTTTACAAAATTGATCATCTTTGATAATCATTGTGCTTCTTTTTATAAGGAGTGGACTCTGCAATAATCTTGTCTTTTATGTTCCTACCTAGTGGTCTTCTTGTCTTTATCTACAACAAGGTCATGGTTGATTGGAACATCCTTCTCATCTTCTTCTAAATCCTCCTTGATTATTTTTTTCTTTCTAGTGTTTGTCCCTCAATAGGCGACCACAGTTGTTCTATTTTTCTTTTTTTATTATTTTGCAATCTTTTTATAAAAACTATCATTTTTCTCCAAATATTCCTTCTCAAATTGGCCCTCCTTAATGAAGGAGGTTTCTCCTATTTACTTCCTATCTTCAACCTTTGTCTTTTGGATTCTTCTAACACTGGGAGATCATTCTTTAGGATTCTAATTATAGCTTTAGCCCCTCTTGTTGTATTTGGCCCTCAAAATTCTTTATTTTTTATAAGTACTTGGTCATTATTATAATATTGAGCTCCTTTTTGGTAGCTAAAGAAATCATGTGTAGAATCTCCACAAAATCCAAAGATTTATTTCCTTTTACCCTACATTTATTTGCATAGTGACTTGTTTCACTACACTTAAAAATAGGTTATTTCTCCCTTTCTTCTTTTGCTTTGACCTCTTCCTCTATTCCTTCATTATCATTGTGGTATCCTTTACTACCTTCTTATGAGTAGTTGTAGACACCTAAAATTTGACCTTACTCAACCACGCCTAATTTTAGCCAATCTTAAACCATTGATTAAATAAATAATATTTAATTAACTAATTAATTAACCTATCACTTTTATTCCACCTTCTCATATATTATTTGTTTAATTACTATCCATTATTCTTATCCCTAAATCCTCCAATTAAATTAATTAATTAATTCTCAAATAATTACTTTAGGCTAACCAAACCCCGTTACCTTTTCCTCCATCATTTAATTCCACTTTATCCATCAATCCTTGTTCATTTAATCCTAACCATTGATTCCATTCACATGGATCACAATCTAAATTTGTCATCATGTAACAAGTGTCCCCTTCACATGACTAACTAAGACCTTGTCTAAATTGAATTTAGATACTTCCCAAAAGTCAAACTAACTTTCCATCTCAACTCTTCATTTCATTTCACACCTCTTAATCCTAGTCATCCACATAAGGATGTTGCCCTAATCATAATCCTAAACCTAACTCTTATTCCTCATGTAACACTTGTCACATGACTACAACCTTTGATCCCAACCTTAATCCTCATGCAATCCTAGCTATCCATTAACCAATCCATCTTGGCCCTTGATTTCTCTCGTGAAAATTCTATAAATGAGAGGCATCTCATCCCATTTGTAAGAATCTTCCATATTTATATTATTTTGTTGTTGAATCTTCTATTTATTTCTCGCATTTTCTAAATACTTCTACTATAGCCTAACTTATCTTCCATCATCGTATCCTTGGCTATCTATTCAATCTATCAGCATATCAATCCTATCATCATGTTGTTGGTTTGATAAGCAACCACATTCCTCCATTAACACATCAAAAGACTGCATTAAGTGGAGTTAGGGTTCACTCTACTTTAGCTCTATCTGAGGAGAAAGAAGGGTTTTAGGTGAAGGTATTATGTGTGTTGCATTATTTTCTATGTTATTTACCTTCAATCTATTTTCTTGTCCTCATTTTGGCAATGCTCGATAGGACCCACATCCATATTTTGTTATTTTGTTTGAGTTTTTGTCGAGTTGTAAGTTACAAGTTATAATTTTGTGCTCTGCTACGTGGTTTGACGCTTCCATTTGACAAAACCATGCTTTCATCATGACTTTAGATGCCTTTGTTATATCTTGTTGCACTTCTTCTGTGACTCATGGTGCTTGTATTTCGAATTTCTTTATTTTGAGAAAATATGCCTACATTTCACAGAACTACACTTGCATTTTACAAAGTTGTGCCTATGTTTCATAGACCCACGCTTGCGTTCTACTTAAATTTTTACCTAGTTTTAGCACTAACCCTTTCTTTTTCTTTCTACAATTTTTTAACATTTTGCTTATAGATTTTGCTAATCTATCTTCTCTGCATGTTATAGATTTTCCTCACATTTATTTTGCAAAAATTAGGGCTAGTTATCAGTTTTTCCTTTAGATCTAGGGTTTATGTGGAAGCACACCTCCATTCCAATTTTTTGCGCCTCTATTTTGACTTCTTGTGTCCCAATTTTGACTTATTGTGCCTTTGTTTTGACTTATTGTGCCTTTGTTTTGACTTTTCATGCATCTATTCCAACTTTTTGTACCTCTATTTTGATTTGATGCATTTTTATTTTGACTCACTACGCTTCTACTTCACAAATTTA
Organism: Sequoiadendron giganteum; assembly: GCA_007115665.2. Classification (NCBI taxonomy): domain Eukaryota; kingdom Viridiplantae; phylum Streptophyta; class Pinopsida; order Cupressales; family Cupressaceae; genus Sequoiadendron; species Sequoiadendron giganteum. Next base: position 637,066,920 of record CM021108.1, on the reverse strand, counting down.
TGCCTTTGCATAGGTATAACTTCAATTTTATGTTTTTGCACTTCTATTTTGTCAAAAGGTGCCTCTGCTTGGCCTTGCAGTGCTTGTGTTTCATAGAGATGCACTTTTGTTCATTTTCCTTCATAAGTTTTCCAAATTCTATTTTTTGCTTATCCAAAAAAAACCTCTGGGGGCTTTGCCCCCGAACCCCTATTATCAAGGGGTCACATCCATCCCCTCACACCCCCTATTGTTGGGTTGAGTGTACCAACCCCCATCACAAAAGGAGTCCCAAATTTTATGGTTATTTTAATGCTAACAATCATTTTCTTTGATCATTTTTCATCTAACTCTTTCTTGTGAGCTTGAAATCACTTGTCAAAGGAAAAAATCATCAAACTACTAACATTTGGGTAAAAGCACAAAGTTGTGTCACACTTTCGGCCAACTAAACAATTCTAAGCAAATTGTTTCCGATCGGAAAGTGTTCGTCGAGAGGGTTTCGGTTGAAACCACGCAACATTGAGATGGTGTCGATGTGGTGATACGTCTTCAGTCGATAGTGCTTCAGTCGAAACCATTCTAACCGAATATTGTTCGACTACAATTGAGGATGATAAAATCAAAAAAAATGGTCACGCCTATTTTGCATGTTCAGGTGGAAGCAATGAGAACGAATCCCGGTCAGTCGAGCAAGGGTTTTGAAGTGATTATAAAAGACAACCCAGCAACAAGTTCCATTGCATTTTTATTCCTCTTACTTGGAAAATGTTGTTTGTGGTCGTGGCGAGAATTTTGGCATTTGTGTTGTGTTTTTAGTGATGCAAGGATTTAATGATAGTTGTGGTTAAATAATAGGCACACAGTTTGTTGTCACATGAATGTTTGCATTTTTGTGAATAAAACATGTAGTTTTTGAAGCGCATTGTGAAGTTTTTCATTTTTGTTAAGCTATGAATGATATTGTGAAATTCAATTTTGGGCATGATTTTTAGTTTTGAGTACATGAACCCTTGTAACTATGATTTTTCGTTTTGGGTACATTAAAAAACCCTTATTTATAGTTTTGGGTACATAAAGAAACCCTTATTTATAGTGGGTATATGAATAAACCATTATTTGTAGTGGGTACATGAATAAACCCTTATTTACAGTGGGTACACGAACAAACCCTTATTTACAATTTTGGGTACATGAAAAAACTCTTATTTACCCCAATTTTATTGTTCATCCACACATATTTAACCCTGCATCCCATATATATTAGCAAATTTATTTTTAAGATAGACAATCTGGTTTGAGTATTTTTGCACTTCATGACTTGATAATTTGAAAATAGGAGCCAACTTAATGGCTATAAGTGCAATATTATTTTCAAAACAATAATGAAAAAAATTATTGAGCTCAACAACTCGTTGTGTGAACAATTTTCAGGTTCACTGATTGATTTTAAGTTATTTTTAAATGTTTGTTGTTTTGAGTATAAGCTTCAAGAGATCTCAAATAATTAATTGTGCATTCATTCATTATGGGTTTCTTGTGACAATCTTGAAGGATTCACAATTAACACTTGACTTTAGATTGGGAAGTTTATTAAACCAAGGAAGCAACTCAACCAGTTCTCACCTAAGTAAACAATCCATGGTGCATGCACCCCAAGGGTTTCATTAAAGAATATACATTGGGCTAGTTGTAGCTAATGTAACTGACTCCAGATACAAAACTTGGGAGGGTGAAGGCAAAATATTGTTGACTCATGATAGTCCCATGTGAATGCAATTGTGTGTGCTTGCAGCATGGTTAATAATGAGGACTCTTGTGTAGTTTTTAATTGGTTCTTAACATTTAGTGTTCTTCCCAATGTGATCTCTATGGTTAAGGTTGATGTTGTGACAAAAGCAATGTCAAGGCCTACTAAGTTGGGATTGCAATTTTGGGGTAGTAGTGTATGAAAAAACTGAGAAGTAGACTCAAAGGCATTTGCAGGTATTATGTTATGTAAAGGATAATGTAAGCATGTGAGATAGTTGTGTGTCTACAAGTCCCTACCATAAGAATTCTCCATAATGTTTACAAGGACTTCATCTTCATCATGGCAACATTGGGCTACATTCAATAGTCACGAGTCTTTATAAAGAATATTGTTCATCCTCATCAAGGGCAGTCAATACAGTTTGATCCAAATCTGTATGTGGTTGTGCAAGTGGGTAAAGGACTAGTTTTTTTGTTACATTTCCATGGGAAGTGATCATATTGCCAAACCTACAACTAATAAATTCATCTACAATAGCTAACCAAGGCCTCCCTAAAATTAAGAGGTGTCCTCCAAGATTTTCTTTAGGTTGTAAGACCATAAAATTTGTACGGTATTCCCATGAGTCCAACATGATGAATAAATATTTTATAATACCCTCGAGTTTAAAAATCAACCTATCTATTAGTTGTAAAACAATAGGCATAGGTCGAAGTTCCATTAACTGAATTTGTTTCATGGTTTCTTTTATCATAACATTTATGGTTACGCCTAGGTTAATTAAGGTTTTTTTAATAAGAGTTCCATTAATTTGGACATCTACTACAAGGCTCCCAAGGTCTGCATATTTAGGAACAACTATATTTCCTAACATGATGTCAGCAAGTTGTCCTAAGACATGTACAATTTGGGGGTCTTTCTATTTTTTGCTTGGCTTTTTAAGGCATAACTCTCTCATAATTTTGTTTATATTGGTACTTCCTTAATTGCTTGAATTAGGGGTATTTTATGCAAACATTTCTAAGTTGGCCCAATAGGTTAGATTCAGTTTTAGAATGATGCTTTTGTATAGTTAGTCTTTCAAGGAATGGTGGTTTTCAACTTGCGATACTTTGATGAGTCCTACTTTGTTTAGGTTCCCTTGGTTGTGTGTTTGTAATTTATACTGCAAGCTACTCATCAAGATTTGTAATGTGAGGAGATGAAGTCTCGACTAGCATTTTTCCTAAACAAAGGTGGACATCACTAACCTCAACCCCATAGGTTGGGTATTGGATGGTTTCATTAGTATAAGTTTGTTGAATAGGATTGTTGTTAGGGTTAGGTACAAGTTGGGATGGTAGTTGAGGTTCTCTTGGCTATTATGGTGTGGCCATGGTTATATTTGGCATTATAGCAATTTGTTGCAGCTGTAAAGATTGTTGTGGTTGCAAGTAGTTTGTATTTTAATTTTCCCAATACCAATTCCCACACCACTGTGATGGCCATTAGTTTTGTTGGGGTGGCCAATGGGAATTATAATTTGGGGCCTAGTAAGGTTATGGTGTCCATATCCCCTATTATTGTTGATTCCAATTGGGTGCTTAGTCCATTGGTCATGATGGATTTTTTGTATTATTCTAAGGCTGAGTGTTCCAATGTAAGAAGATTGAATTACCACCTGGAAATGACATATTGCAAGATAATGGGTATGGAGGCATACCTTATCTTTGTTGCTAATGTTTTCACTAAGAAATGTAAAATAATTGACCTTCTTCATCCTTCAAGGCTTGAAATTTAGACTTCCTTTGATTCTCTTCAAAAATGCTAGCCAACTTCTTGCATCTGTAGTTGATCCTCTTCTGGCGGTAATGTGGATAGAATTTAGTTAGGATTACCTCAGCTTCTTCCTATTTTTTGATATGCAAGGTGTCCAATTGGGTAGCCAGGTGGTTGATTGTGTCCTTCATATTGAATAGGAGGTTACTAAGTTCCACACTTGAGACCCCAATGGATGTTTTATTGAAAGAAGAGGTTTTATCAACCTTGATCTTTTTTATGAATGATCTTGATAGTTTTTGTATACCTTAAAAATCTCCTCGAATGATATTTGAGAGATATCTCCTACTCGTATGAGGTTAATAGCATCCATATAATCTTCATGAACTCCTCGCAAAAATACCAATTTTAATGACTCGGGAGAGAGCCTATTATGATGTGATTTCTTCAGACATAATTGAAATCTTTCCACATAATCCTCAAGTGGTTCATATTCTCTTCGTGACATCCTAAAGATGCCATCCCTCTTCTTGTTTTTCCCTCTATACTACTCTTGATATTTCTACAAGAATTTGGCCTTCATTGTTTCTTGGTTGGGTACGACATTTCTTCCCAACCCCATAAACCAGCGCAAAGCGACATCCTTTAATGTAGTTAAAAAGAGTTTGAGCCTGTGTGCATCCATAGTATAATCATAACTCTAGCACACCACATCAAATTCAAACAAGAATATGTTTGGGTCTTCAATAACCAATCCATAGAAAATGGGTAATGTTGAAGGAGGTATATTTTCAAGAGTAGGTACTGGTGTGAGGGATGGTTCTACTTCATTAATTCACCCAGTATGTTCTCTATTTGCACCAATGCCTTCAAATTCTTCATGATTTGAGGGGAGAAATATTCCCAAAGTGTCTCTTTTCCTCCACATACAATGGTTCTTTGATCTTTAAGTGGAGGTTCTTGCACACTATTGGTCATTAATAGGTCTTTGTTGATCCTTAACTATCTATTGGTCCTAATGCAAAAACAAAACTTACTAATCTATGAAAGCTTGAAAATAATTTAAACATAAATAAGAATTATGAACTTAGCACCATATGTGACAATGGTGCCAAAAATGTAGAGCTTCCTATAATTCCTAATTAACTAGAGAAAATGATCATGCACACGACTTAATGGACCCAAAGATCCCTATACTAAGTAGTCCATCATTTAAGAGAGGGCTTCATTGAATTATCAACCAAGGAGTCATAGACTTTAGATGATGTTGGCAATATATATCCTGTCATGAATTCTAAACATCCTACATTGACTGAATATAGGTAAATTAAACACAGATAAATGCATTAAAATCTTTGAACCAAAATTAACTTCTATTTCCTAAAACAAAGTAAATGGATAATAACAACTACCTAAGTGCTACAGGTACTTAATTCTTATGAATGTAATCAAATTATTATTATATTGTAGTATGTCCTAATCCAATTAACCTTCAAATTACTGAACAAAGCATCAACTAAGGATTCTAATTTAAAATTTATAATACATCATCCATAAATGTATAAATTGAAAACTACCAATTAAACTTGCAATGCACAACACAATCTATCAATCTAAACTAAGGTGGTTTTGCAATACCTCAAGTGGTTATTTCTTGAGTTGTTGCACCCACCAAATCTTCTTTAATTACTCACTCAATAAAACATGTTACTAAAATAAATTCTCTTTATTGCATTATAATCATGAATAAAATTGTTGAATAGAATCTAACAAGAAGTCTTATTCAATCTAACACATGCATGATCTAGATGTCCTTCTCGACAAGGTACCCCACTTTATAGGATCCATGAGAGTCCATTTATTTGTGAATTGAAAACAAACTTAAAGGCAGATGTCAACTTTCCAATAGAAATAGGAAGAGGACTACATTTTCTAAAATATAAAGAGTATAGAAGTCGAACAAGGACTTTGTACTCAACCAAGATTAACCACTATAATTGAAAATGTGCCCAAATAGAGATTTTTTTGTTATAATTCTTATTCCTATTAGGAACAAACTTCATCTCCTTCACGACTTATTAAAAGATAAGAATGGCACTTGGTCATCCATGATTTGATCCTTAAATGACCACCTCCATCTTCTTCAGAAAGTGCTCACACTGTAGAAAATTAACTCCTTTGTATCAATCTATCATCTTTATGCTACGGGTTGAGAAGCCTATTTTTGTGGGTTGACAGGTCTCTTGTTGCGGGTTGATAGGTCTCTTGCTACAAGGGTTAGTCCTTATTCTTCAAGGAATTTTTATTGCTAACAACTATGATTAAACATGAAACCCTACTAAACTCATGAACATTCATAACTCATACACAGACTTATTAATATAACATATATCAACTTTAAATGCTTTAAACTACTTAAAGTATATAAAAGGTCTGGTAATGTCTTTCACAATTTAGTAGAAAATGTGATAAAAGTACGTAACTTCAGTAAGGAAATAAGACATTATTATGACTCATCAGCCCCAACACAATCAAATAAATCAACATTGAGAGCTCCCAAAAGGTACAGTAAAACCACAATCTCCAAACCAAGAAGATACAATCTCCACACATCCTTTATAAATAGAACCAAAGATGTCATTAAAATCTTACTATAATATAAGTGCATGATATAAGAGCTCCTTATGACACCAACAACTATTGCAAAATACCATCCATCTTCTAATAAAAGATTATCCATTCCTTACTACGCATTGTAACAACAATGACTTAGAATCAAAATCTTCAAACAAAGAAGATAGAAGACATTATGTAACTTAATAAAGCTCCCACTAAAAGTAATATTGAGTTATACATGGCATCATGACCAATATCATTTCCAACACTCTACTCAAAGTGAACAAAGTTTCTCATGTGTCATAAACTACTGCAAAAGATTCAAATGAACAACTATATCAGATACTCTCAATAACCATTTCTCACTATAATAAGCATACCAATATAATGATGGTGACCAAGAATATGGCCTACCAAACAAAATCCACATTATACAATTTTACAAAATCTACACATATGCAACATCTCAAAGGAGAAATGCATAATTAGTGCTTTAATCTCAAATAACTAAAAAATAGATTGAACCCCACATCAGTATCATACAAAATAGAGATATCCAGGTATAACATGTGGATTTCCAAGACTCAAACATCATAATCAATGCTAGATCTGATTTTCCAAACAAACCCACGTAGGAGTAACCATAGATCAATAAGAACCCTCCAAGGAGTCATGCAAACCTCTAATTGTCTTCATCTAGAACATCTTGAATATAGTCTTATCACAAATCTACATATCACACATTTTAGTTAACATGTAAAACATGCAAAACCATCTCTATAATTATAAAATAGATTTAAACATTCAGACATTCGCATCAAACATGCCATCTAAATAATAGAATAAGCACATATCTACAAACCCACAACTAAAATCAAGAATAAATTGCAACCCGATAGGATAAAAAAGTTATCCAAGAGCTTATAACATATGCAACATATTGGCTTCACATTCATAAAGAGGTTAGTGGCTTATCTTTTAGTGCTTTCATGTAACTAAGGACTAAAACCACGAAGCCAACACAAGCACTCCATTTTTTAGTCCAAATCGAGGGTGTTTTCCATGTGACTAGGATGTCACTACCCATCCAACATGTACATGATATCATTGTACATGACCATAATGAAAGGAAATATGCATCCACTCAAGATAATTTCCACATAACCCAAATAGAGAAATATATGCAAACAAGTATTCATAATACATATGCAAAAAAATACACAACAGACCATCAAAGATGATACAAGATATACCCTAGGAAAACCCTCAAGAGAGAAAAAACTAGCCTCCAAAAGCATCCATCACTCATGCATTAGTCAGCAATAAACATTACAATACATCTTCAGAGTTATCCATGAACACCATTGAAGCATCAATCCCTCTACAAGCACTCCTTTTGAACAAGCATGTAACCACACATCCCATGCTATGCTTCAACCCTCACAAATGCTAACAAGAGCTAACCTATCAACTAGCCAACCTTAGACAATTGCCCATGTGTTTGCTTTTATAGAAACAAGCTCCCACAAAACCACCAAGTGGTACTATATAAAACCATGAGCTTACAAAACCATTACCCCACATTTAATATTGGTTACTTTATTAAATTAATTTCCCCAATATTAAATAAATACATTTTTACAACTTACAATATGTCCCAATGTTACATACAACATAAAGTGGCCCCAAGAATGTTAACTTGGTGTAGGGGCACCAAAGAAAATTCATGTAAATGAGGTATTATGTTAGGTTTTTTGTGTGTTTAGTCATTTGTCATTCAAATAAGGTCATAATAGACCATTTCTAATGTTTAAGTCATCTAGGGGCCGGTTTGAGTTAATGATGTCGAATATTGTAAATCTTGTAATGTTGTCATATACATAAAGTGCAAAAATACAAGAAGTTGGAATACCAACGGTCATGTAACTCAAAAATTAGTTTTGGTTAGTTGTGTTAGTTTTTTTTAGGAGGTAAAAGTTCAAATATGTTGGAAAAACTCAAGAGAAGGGTTATGTTGAAGATTTCATTGAAGGAAGCAAGAAAAAAACTCTTAATTTTCTATGTTTTCCAAATAACTTTGTTGCTCCCAAGATCTGAATGACTCCGTACAGTGATAATATATTATAAAAGTTTTTGAATTAGATAAAGGCTTGAAGTATCTTCCTTTTAGTTTTAATTTGGTGGGATTTTATAGAGTTAAGAGAATTTTATTGACATTTTACTACAAGTGGGTCTGTAAGCCCTGTTTTGAGGGTTTGAAGACATTTCAAATGCATTAAACACCCATTCCAGCGTTAGATTTGCCTGTAACTTGGTGGAATGGGTGAATTAGGGTAGGTTTAGATGTCCATGGATTTTTTAGAGCAGGGAAGGTGGTTTGAGAGAATTTGATTGCTGTCCTAGTTAAGAATTCATGTCTTTTGGCTTAAAAATGATGGTTACAAGTTGAAATTTTCCTTAAATGCAATGAAGAAGGTTGGGAGTCATTTTGAGGAGCATGTGCAGACTATATGGGGTGTTTATGAAGTGTTGATAGGGTGAGAAAAGGCTAGGAATTAATAGTTTCAATAAACCCTCCATGTTTCAAGCTTAAATAGGCCTAAAGCAAGGGTTTTGTGTTAGGAAGAATTTGTGAGTATATCCTTGTTAAAATTTGTTGATTTAGAGGTTTTATAACCTGATTGATGTCTTTCAATACGAATTTGGAGTTGATAAAGTGTTTGGAGGGATGATGCTTTGAAAAAGAGGGCTAATTGGGGCTTTGTCCAGGATACCAATCCTATTTTGAAGGTGAAAGTCTGAAACAACCACATGTACAAATGAGATATGTTAAGGTATGCCTAAATGGGTATATGAAATGCCCATTATTTTGTGGGTTTTGAATTTATTTTGGAAGATATGTTCATAAATCTTTGTTTGCAATGCTACAAGGAATTGTGAAGGAATTATGAAAAGTTGTTGAGTTGGGGTTTTGAGGACAGTGAGATTGATTGAGTTTGATCAAATTGTGATTGTGAGAAGGTTTTCCTCCCCGCTCTGCATCATAACTCCTAGTGATGCACATACTTCCAGGTCCCCTAGGTGCACCACACACATAATAATAAATCAAACATTATAAACATCTTGTAAGGTGTACAACACCTAATTCCTAACATTCTCCCACTTGTTGTATACATTTAATAAGGGGTAACAAGTAACCTAAAAACATGAACAAGGGACCAATCCCTCTAGCCATATATACCATAAAGGAATCAAAATGCTCCATGTGCTCCATCAAGGTACCTGTAAAAAGAAACAAAGTGACCACCACCTCAAGCATGAGTGCTCTCATCCTCGATCATTCCAATGCACAAATATAAGAATCTATCCAAGGGGATGCTATAGTGTTTGTCACAAAGAAGCATAAGTGCTACCTCCAACCAATGATAACATAAATACTCAATCCAGTGGTAACAATTATGTATTATTAGCTATCAAAATATAATCGTCGTAGCTAAAAATAACACCCACAACAAATTCTAACACATCCAACTATCCATACCTCAAAGGTATACAAATCATAACAAGTGAAGATCATGCCATCAACATATACAATCCATAACATTGAAACACAAGCTCCAAGTTCCAAATCTATCATATAATGAACACACACATCCAGTAATTTCCACTGCATAGGTAATGTCAAATCTGAAAATGATCAAGGCATCCAAAGATCCACCAATAACAACTCATATAAGTGTAACCAACATCATGTAGTACCAAGGAACATCCACAATGATATATAAATCTTGCAAACCGATATGCTGCAATACATCTCTCACCACAAGTCTCCATAGCTCTCCCAAGTTCTCCACACTCAACAAAAGAAAGAGATAAAGGAACATACATGTCGTCAACAAAGAACAATTAGCAACATATGACCACAAAAATAATGAACACCATAGCTCCACACAAGATCCCAAATCAAATATCATGTGAATACAAACATCCGGGAAGAAGAACAAGACCAAGGAGAGAATGTGCAAATTAAAACTTGTAGCATGTCCTGCACACACCTCTAAATGCTAAGTTGTGATAAGTATGATCTACTCCATAAAACCCCAAAAATAATTGCCCTATCCACATCTAACCATAACCAAGATGTATGCATCTCAAACCAAAGGTAGATTAAACCAAATCCATTCTCATATCAAGAAATCAACCTAATACATCTCCTAAACTCAACATCAATGAATAATCTCACAATTAAAAAGGAGATAAACATGCCAACATCCCTCAAATGAACCATCTGTAACTAGCTATCCATAGCTCAAGATCCATATGCATGAGAAGATAAAGCATAAAATATAATGCACTTGAAAGTAACAATGGGCAATACCTCTCAAATGATCAACCATCGAGTAGACCAAGAGTGGGGAATGAGAATGCTCCTTCAAGATATCAAAGTCATTATGATTCATCTAAGAAGAATATCATCATAGGTCCATGTTGAACTCACATCCAACCAAGGTGTAGGCTCCTCGGACTTCCAACTAAAATCTCATCAATGAGTAACCATCTAAACACATGTCTCTAATCACAAGAGATTTCCTACCCTCACCTATATCTCCAAGTATCCATGAGTATCTATAACTGATCAATCCATGCCAAACTCCAAATGCAACATAGCATCATCATGAAGCTCCCAATCATAAGATCAAAGTACTTAATACCGAGAGAATCAAACAAGATCAATGCCACATATCCAACCTAGGGATCAGGAACATACACATGTCAACATGATCTAACATCTCCTCTCTCTCTCTCACCTCTCTCTTTGTGTTTCTCTATATCTCAACTCTCCCTCCTTACATCTCCCTCTCTCTCCTTCCCTCTATACTCTTTATCTCTCCCTCACTCTCTCTACCTACTTCTCTCTCTGTGGATCTTTCTCCATCCCTACCTCTCCCTCCATCTCTCCTTCCCTCTCTACTTATCTATATCTCCCCTCTCCATCTCTCTACCTACCTCTCCCTCTATAACTCTCTACTGGAATCTCTCTCTACCTACCTCTCTACCTCTATCTCCCCTCTCCCTCTCTCTACTTAACTCTCTCTCTCTCTCTTCTCTCTCTATCTCACTTCTCTCTTCCTCTCTACTCTTTATCTCCCCTCTCCCTCTCTCTACCTAACTCTCCCTCCATCACTCCCTACCACTATCTCTCAATCTTTCTCATTCTCTCCTTCCCTCTCTACTTCTTTGTATATCACCACTCTCTCTCTCTACTTCTATCTATCTCAATTATACCACGTTACCTCTCCCTCCATCCCCTCTCTCTCCCACCCTCCCTCCTCACTTTGTGTTTGTCTCTGTCTCTCATGCTCTCTCTGATGTGCACCAATATGAGATACAAAAAGGGGAGGAAGTTTGGGGAGATTGAGAGAGAGAGGGAAGAAGGGAGGGAGAGGTAGATATGGAGAGATATATAGAGAGAGAGAGAATGAGAGGGGGGAGGAGGGAGGGAGATGTAAGGAAGGAGAGAGAGGTGAGATAGACAAAAGTAGAGAGGGAGGGAGAGCGAGGTGAGAGAGAGAGAGGGAGAGAGAGAGTTCTTAAGCTCAAGGGAAAGAAATCTAGATAAATGGATGGAGATAGTGTGAGAGAGAGGTCTAGAGAATAAGAGATAAAAAATGAGTGAGAGAGAGAGAAACATGATACAAAAATTTGACCTCCTGATTACTGAAATTTGATTGTTTGAAAAATAACAAGATCTTCCAAAATCTAGAATTTGCATTATAACTCCAAGAGATCTGAAACCACTCTCAAACATTCTAAAACTATATATATGAAATATAACTTGAAGTATTAAATATTTATTTCATGTACATAGTTTCGTTGATAGAGAAAGACAAAGATAAAGACAAAGAAAGAAAGAGAAATAAAATACATTTTTAAAAGTCATCATTCCAATTTTTGCGTCAAATTTGGCACTTGCTAAACAGGCTTGATATGACCAAGCCTTAGGCTCGATCATCCAAGCCATTTGGCGAGCACCAAATTCAATTTAGGTAAAAAAACAAAAGTGGCATCTTAATTGACTTGAACAACTTTGTGCACTTACCCCAATATAATACAATACAATGTGATATAATGTAACAATCAACTGCAATACAATGCCCTCATATAAAAAGGGTTGTCTTCTAGGATAAGAAAAGCCTACATGACATCTATCGTCAAATATGTGACTTAATGATGAATGGTCCAAATTTATAATAAATAAATATATATAAATGTGGCTTTCGGGGGTGCAACCCCTAAATCCCCCGTTGGGGGATGGCCCCTCGGACCCCATAGGGGGTAGCCTCTTGCACCTCCCACACTATAAATATTAACCAAAAAGATCATATTCCTTAACCAACATTTTAGGTTATAGAACCAAGTCTAGTATACTACATTTCTAGTACTGTAAGCTACTTTTTTCTTATGTGAATGTGGTGAGTTTGTTGAGTTTAGAGAAACACGTTTATTTTTTGTTCATCTTTGTATCATTAGTCGCATGGTTCTCAATGGGTAGTTATAGACATTTAAAGAATCATAATCCTTCCTAGTAAGTTTCAATATAAACCAACTTAGATTTGCTTTATAATTGTAAGAGTGAAAATTGTAGCACATATTAAATGCTAGAGAAATGGCTATACAGATGTATATATAGGATATTAATAAGTTAAAATTTAGTAAAGAGGAAAATGAGAATTGTGAGTCTCATTAGGATGGTGATTCTTAAAATAAGGCCATGTTTCTTCTCATATTGAGTAGTTGAATCCCATAAGTGTTTGGGTCTACAAATGATGTGTATATAGTGGTTGTAAAGATCGATGATATTCTTGAAAATGGATTACGTATTAGTCTCACTTGGAAGATATGGATATGGTAATGTTGACCTTATTGACCCAGAATTTAGACATGGATAAGGATATGGATACAAATGTTTCTCATGACATGGTATCCTTGGATCTAGATCTTCTTTTGATGGCATGTACACAACCTTGTTATGGAGGTAGATTGTTATTTCTATTGATTCATTTTTATGGAAATTGATTTCTTCTTGATATTTATAGCTTGAAAATGTGGTGGACTGTACCATTGATTTTATTGGATAATTCATGTTATTTGGCTCATTGGTGAGAACCTTTTAATTAAAATTGAATCTCAGTAGCTCTTGGGAAATATTTCATGGTTCATAACTAACCTTCATATTTGTCAACTAAGGACAATATTGATAATATTCATTGGATTTTGAAGTGGGTTTTTATAGAATATATTAGTCAATTTCATTTTCTTCTCTTCTTGAAGTGATGTGGTTTGGACTCTAGGAGATCAAGTTGGACTAATAGATTATAGATTTTATTCTTGTCAAATATTGACATGTGGCTTTATGTGATTGATCATTAATCAATTTAGATTCAAAATATTTGAATCTATACCAAGATCATGAGAATAATTTAAATGGTTTTATGGAGAATGAATATATCATTTCCCAATTAATTCATGAAGCTACCATTAAGTGAGATGCTATTATAATATTAGCCTCCTTGTGTCCTCCAACTCATGTTTATTGGGTAGTTTCAAAGAAATTTTGCATCATTTATTAAACTCACCTTATTCTACCACTTGTGTCACCATTTATATGTGTATAAATCATGATTCTCAAGGTTAGGGAATGTATGTAATTATGCATACATCATGATAAAAAAGTTTTTGGTACCTTTGGATCCAAACATAATCACCATATAAACACTTATGTATAATGGAGGGTAATGTGTGTTATAACTATATCATTGTATGGTAGTTAAATATGTACAAATATAGAAGTTGTTTATCTCATTTAGATTTTTAAGTGGCTAGAACTACATGATAAAGAGGTGATTTGGGACATTATGTTACCATATCTTAATCACATATTTACCACCTTTCTTTATTAAGTTGATAAAGCTTGAGGTATATGAAAATTGTAAGCAACAAAATTTGAAACTAAAACAAAAGGAAACATATGTAAATAAATTAAACCTTCCTATTCAAATTAAGTGCAAACCGTAGGTTAAGCTTTAATGGAGAACAAACTAAGTACTATCAAATGCAAAACTCCATTGTTGGTGTATGGATGAGCTCAGGGAAATATAAATGGTATTGTGGAATAATATGTAGTGGGTCAAAGGATTCTTTAAAGTCTCAATGGTATGTACCTACCAATTCATAGATTGATTTTTTAGGAACTTTCAAGCTTAATATATAATTTTTGGATATTTGAATGAGCAGTTTTGTTTAACAAATTTATGGTTGAGGTTAATTGATAGGCTTTTCCTAGAATATAGGAGGCATGATGAAGGGAAAATATTTATTTTATTTTTTATGGATGGTGAGGATGTAAGTAGTTTAAAATGATTGTGGGAATTAAATATTCAACCATATGAAGGTTATTAAATATTTTGTTGTAAAAAAGAGGATTGAGATTGACTGATTAAATGGATGTATGAGATTTGAAGAATATAAAAAAGGGAGAAAAATGGATTTATTTAACCATTTATTTGAAAACATGAAATAAAAATTAGATTAGATTTATTTATTTTAAATATGAGGTGGAAATTAGACCAATGTATTAATAACTAGCATATATATTTAATAATATATAAAATACATCGAGAGATATTCTTCTCAAGGTGCCTATTTTATATCAATTTATCACATAAAAGTGCATAGGCACCTCGAGAAGGATATCTCTCAGTGTATTTTATATATATACTATTAAATATATATGCTAGCAGCATTCGTGACACAACATGCAATGCATTAAATTACTTAGGATTAGCATTAGGGTTGGGGATAGTGTTAGGGTTAGAAATATAATTAGGATTAGTGTTTGGGTTAGCATTAATATTAGAGTTAGGGTTAGGGTTAAGTTAGGGTTAGGATTAGGGTTAGTGTTAAGATTATGAAAAGGGACAGGGATAGGGGTGGCGATAGGGTTAAGGTTAAGGTTAGAAATAGAGTTAGGATTAGGGTTGGGGTTAGAGTTAGGATTAGGGTTATGGTTAGGGTTAAAGATAGAATTAGGATTAGGGTTGGGGTTAGCATTAAGATTAGAGTTAGGGTTAGGATTAGGTTTAACATTAAGATTAGGGATAGGGATAGGGATAGGGATAGGGTTAGGGTTAGACATAGAATTAGGATTAAGGTTGGGGTTAACATTAAGATTAGGGTTAGGGTTAGGGTTAGGGTTAGAGATTGGATTAGGGCTAGTGTTAATATTAGGGATAGGGATAGGGATAGGGTTAGGGTTTAAAACATAATTAGGATTAGTGTTGGGGTTAGCTATAGGATTAGTGTTAGGGTTAGAGATATAATTGGGATTAGGGTTGGGGTTAGCATTAAGATTAGAGTTAGGGTTAAGATCAAGGATAAGGATAAGGATAGTGTTAGGGTTAGGAATAAAGATAAAAATAGGATTAGGGTTGGAATTAACATAAATATTAAGATTAGGGTTAGGGTTAGAGATAAAATTAGGACTAGGGTTGGTGTTAGCATTAGGATTAGGGTTCGGGTTAACATTAAGATTAGGGTTAGCATTATGATTAGGGTTAGGTTTATTCTTAGGTGTATTCTTGGGTTTAGAGATGGAATAAGGGTTAGGGTTATAATTTTTTGATAAAATCAACATAAGGGTTATAATTGAGCCCTAAACCTAACCATAATTGAACCTGAATTCTAATTGAACTTGAACCCATATTTGAACACTAACCATAACCTCAATCATCATCTTAACCTTAACCCTAAGATTGATCCTAGAACCCTAACCCTAACCTAAATTTAACCTTAACCTTAACCTAACCTTAACCCTAACCCTAATTAAACTCACGCACTAATCCTAATTGAACCCTAACCCTAACCCTAATTGAACCTTGATCCTATTAAACTCTAACCCTAATCTTAAGGTCCTAACTCTAACACTAATTAAATTCTAATCTTGATTGAATGTTATTCCTAACCCTAACTTTAATTGAAGCCTAATCCTAATTAAAACCTAACTATAATTGAACTGTAACCATAACCCTAAATTTAATTGAACCCTAACCTTAACCCTTATTAAACCCTAACCCAAATTGAATATTAGCCTTAACTCTAACCTTAAGAGAATCTTAACCATAAACCTGACACTAACTCAAATATTTTTCTTCTAACCTTAATTAAACCCCAATCCTAACCATTAAAAAAATATAGCTCTAACCCTAATCCTAATTAAACCCTAACCCTAACCTAATTGAACCTTGATTCTAAACCTAATTATAGCTCTAATTAAACCTCGGTCCTAATTGAATGCTAATTAAACTATAACCCTAAACATAACCATAAGCATCACACTAATAGTAACCTAACTCTTATTGAATTGTAACCCTCACGCTAACACTAACCCCAATCCTAATTGAATCCTAAACCTAACCCTATCCCTAATTGAATCCTAACCCTGACCCTAACCCTAATTGGGTCCTAATAGTAATTATAATCATAACCCTAGCCTAAGATTTACCCTAGATTGTTAACCCTAACCTAGCCTTAATTATAACCCTAAGCGTAATTGAACCCTAACTATAATTCTAGTTCAACCATATCCCTAATTATAATTAAACCTTAGCACTAATTAAATTAGATAATTGAACCATATTAAAACCCTAACACAAACCTTAATCCTATTTTAGCCCTAATTATAATTTAACCCTAACCTTAACTTGAAGATTTCTCCTATAACCCTAATTGAACCATTTAACCCTAACCCTGATTACACCTTATCCCTAACCTTAACCATAATTGAACCTTGATCGTAATTAAACCCTAACCCTAACCCTAATATAAATGAACCCTAATCTTAACCCTAACTCTAGCTCTAATTGAACTCTAATCTTAACCCTAACTAATTGAACCCTAACCCTAATTAAACCCTAACAATAATTAACCCCTAACCCTAACTCTAATTGAATCCTCTAATCATAACCTTATTAAATCCAAACCCAAATTAAATATTAACGACAACCCTAACCCTAAGTGAACCTTAACCCTAATCATAACCCTAAATATAATTCTAACCTGACCTTAATTTAACCCTAACCCTAACACTAATCCAAAGATTTATCTTGTAACCCTAATTGAACCCAAATTCTAATCCTAATTACATTCTAACCTTAACCCTAATCCTAGTTGAAGCCTAAGCCTAACACTAACCATATCACACTTTTATGTGAGAAATTGATAAAAAAAAAAGAATCTTGAGAAATTGATTAAATTATTAGGGTTAGGGTTTGGGTTAGATATAGATTTAGGGTTAGGCATAGGATTAGGGTTAGGGTTAAAATAAAAGATAGGATTAGGGATAGGGTTATGGTTAAGGTTACGGTTACAGTTAAAGAGATAGATTTAGGGTTAGGGTTAGGGTAAGAGATATAATCAGGGTTAGAGTTAGGTTTACTATTAGGGTTAGAGTTTAGAAAAATAGTAGTGCATATTAAATTTTAACAATAACCCTAATGTATTTGTACCCAAAACTTAACCCTAACCCTAAACCTAAATCTAACTTAACCTTAACTGTAATGTTAACCCTTACCACAATTAATCTAGAACAATAATTGAACACTAACCCTAACTTAATTGAACCCTAATCCTAATCCTAATTGGATTTGACCTTTACCTTAACTCTAACCTGAACCCTAATTCTAACTCTAACCCTAGCCTATTTATACCCCAAATTTAACCCTAACCCCAAGCTTTATCATAGAACCCTAATCTTAAACCTAAGGTCATAAACCTAAACCTAACGTAACCTTAATCGTAACATTAACCCTTACCATAATTAATCTATAACTATAATGAAACTCTAACCCTAACCCTAGCTTAATTGAACCCCAACCCTAATCCTAATTGGATTTAACCTTTACCTTAACTATTATTGAACCTTAACTCTAACCTGAACCCTAATTCTAACTCTAACCCAAAGCTTTATCTTATAACCCTAAGCCTAAGCCTAGTTGAATGTGAATCCTAACTGAACTTGAACCCATAATTAAACCCTAACCCTTATTGAACCTAAACCCTAACCCAAAGCTTTATCATAGATCCCTAACCTTAATTGAACCCTAACCCTAACTAAACCCTAATCCTCACTCTTATTGAAGCCTAATTAAATCCTAACCCTATCATGATTTTACCATAACCCTAATTGAACTTGAACCATAACCCTAAGCCTAATTGAACCCTAAATCTAACCCTAATCCAACCCTAACCCTGACTCTAGTTATAACCCTAACCATAAACCTAACACTATATATAATCATATTTTTAATACAAACCCTATTTCTAATGACAACCCTATTTCTAATTATAACCTTAAGTAAACCCTAAACCTAATCTTAATTGAACTATAACTCTAAGTTAACCGTAACCCTAACCCAATATTAACCCTAATGCTAATTAAACTTGAACCCTAACCCTAATACTATTTGAACCCTAATCACTATTTAACTAAAACGTCTACTTGAAGATTTCTCCTATAACCTAAATGAACCCTAACCCTAACCTTAATTAAATCTTAGCCTTAACCATAACCTTAATTGAACCTTGATCCTAATTAAACCCTAACCCTAAGTGAATATTGAGCCTAACCCTATCCCTAAACCTAATTGAACCCTAACCCTAATAGTAACTTGAAGATTTATGTTATAACCCTAATCCTAAATGAACCCTAGACCTAATGCTAATCATAAACCTAATCCTAATCATAATTGAAAGTTAACACTAATTCTAGTCCAAATATATAAGAAATATGTATTATGTGGCGGTGCTTACATTTTACATACATATATTTGATAAAGGGGAGGTTGTAGCTAAATTTGGTAGTCTATAACTACACAAGCTTGTCTAAAAAGAGTAAAGTCAAAGAATGCATAAAAATATTTAGATCTCAAGAGAAACATGAATGCAACAACGTAAAAAGTAGAAATTTACAACACTCTGACAAAGGGCTAAACATTTCAGTTTCGATTGTTAAAAATGATCCAACACAAGATAGATAAAATTTGATCTTTTGATAGAAAGACAGATCTCCTACACATCATTGAATTTAATCCCTTGTGATTTTAAATTGGTTTTCCAACTTCTCCCTCATGATATGATTAAATCTTTAGAAAAAAAAAGAAAAACTATTTGTCAAAGTAAAGATGAAAATGTTTCCCAACAAAAAAATAAGTCTATTGACATTAGATCGCCATAAAAGTAGATGAGAGCCATTAAAATTACATCACCATATCAATATGGAGGCTGACCATTACAGTGAGGAGACAAATTTACTAAATAAATCATTGTAAATACCAGGATCAACTTTATAATAATACCTAGCAAATACTAAGGATCGTATCTAAGCTTACATTACTATCAACAACTTTGTCGTTACCATTCAAGTAGAGGTCTTGAGGCACCAGGAGCAACATCAAGGAAAATTAAGAACTTAGGCTACCTTCTGGTCAATACAACGTTCAGACATATCATCTACACTATGCCAGATTTGGATCTCATCACGCTTACGCCAATAACTTTCAAAACCATGGAATCTTTGAATATGGGAAAATATGATCTAAAAACATGAAATCTTTGAGCTTCAGTTTAAATGTGGTAATGATTTACATGCAAAAATTATAACAATGTCAAGAATCCATGGGTGAGAGTTGAGATTCCCCAATAATAAAGCAAAACAACACTATAAATTGAAAGAGATGTGACTAAGTAGCATAAGGAAATTAAAGCATTTGTTATCAAGCTCTCTATTGCAAGTGGAAGTGTTTGGCCATGGCATGGAAAATTCAATGAACCTTGCATAACCTCACAAATGATACACTATATGTCCATTGAAAATAGATTATTAGTGTATTCCTATTGTTGGCCACGATGGTTCATAGCCCATTAGCTCTATCCAATACAACCAAATGGTTTATGGAGATAAGAGAACAAACACCTAAACCTGGAGCTTTCAAATGCAAATTTCGTGGTCTCCAATATTGTTATAAATACACCAACGACTCTTCAACTATCGTCAGTTTCATTCTACCGACTATTCATTTCACACTAGACACCACTATTTCTTTACTATCCACCATTCCACCTTCCATGCATTGTACCTTCAGATACACATCAAATTTCACGTGAAGATTTTTTGTTTACACGGGTTCATGGCTGCCATTGTAGGAAGCCTCTCGGCTTAATAATTTGTTTTACTTAACTAGTAGTGTCTAGGGAGGTGATAAATTAAATAAATTATTTAATAAAAATTGTAGCATGGAATTGATTAAATTAGGATGGTGTTAGTGTGGTGGTGGTGTTGTATTTAGTTGATTAGCATGGGGATGTTAATGAAATGTTAGGAATGATGTTTAAATGCAAGTAAGAATGATGGTGGATTTTAGGTGTCTACATTTACCCCTCTTTATAATTTCATTGCAAACAAGAGGAAGATACACTGTTTCAAAGAATGTAAATATAGATACCATGTTAGGATAACAATGCTGATAAGTTGCCTTAGGTGTTTTTACGAAAGTGGATAGGGGTGCCGCCTCGAGAGGACAAGTGGGTTGTAAGAACATAGGGGGAATCTTGAAAGGAAGAGAGGTGCAAATGGACTAGGTAAGGAAAAATTAGAATGGCATGAAAAAGTAGAAGGGAGGGGGGTTAAATTAGGGGTAAGGAGGTAAAAAATGTCATTTTTTCCTTTGGCCAAATGGTGATATTGTTAATTTCATGAATGACCATGTTGGATAGATGGATATTACTAATGGGTAAGGGTATGTAAATGTAATGTGAAGGGTGACTAATGATTTATTTGTGAATATTTTATTTTTCCATATATTGTTTGTTTTATGATGACAAGTACATGCTAGTGATTTTGAAGAAATTACCAAATATATTCAAAAACTTAATTTTTCTATAGCATATGATGGTATGCACTAGGGTATGAGGAAATATGATGGTTTTGTGCCATATGCATGAATGGGAAACTTACAAATAGAGTGCACCCAAAAAACACATTGTCAAAATGTATCGTGACATAATGTACCGTGAAAATATTGGTGGAATACATTGTGGGATGAAAACACGAATAATGAAGCAATAAAGAAAACAAATAAAAATACACATAGAGATTTACTTATTTTCATAGTGGAAAACCAAGTGATTTAAGTGTTAGAATAGTAATAGCAGTATCAAATGCAAGAATGACATATTTTTATGGGAGGATTATTCATGTGATTTTGAACAAGGTTTTCTCCAAGACTAAAGAAAAAATTGCATGCAAAATGGTTGGTTGTGCTTGAGATGCTTGGTTGTTCTTCCTAAGTTTCACGTGAGTAAAAAGTACAAAGTGCATCAATATGTTTCAAGGTTTATGTTTGTTATCGTGTGTCTTTACTTCTAAGGATTATGAGATAAAAGGAGAATATATGTTGTTCAAGACCTTTATAATATTAAAATGGGATGTAGATGGATGGATGCAACATGCTTGGGACATATAACATCAAATAAATTATATGGAATAAAAGGGAAGTATGCAATGGATGTGCCCCTAAGGGAAAATAATGCAAGTAGATAAGGGATTCAAGGTGCTACACATGATGTACATGAGTGGGTTTTCACAATGGTACTTGCCTAAGGTACTATAGAAATATTTTTTACTAGAGGGCAATTTTTTTCTTTACTATTTTTTATTCTTTATTTTTCTTTTTGGATTTTTTTTGGATTTTTAAGCCCTTAGGTTGATTGTAGCCTCAAAAATTGAAGCTTTTAAGGTGAATGATATTTACATGGGCTCTTATAACACCTAACCATTAGGGTTAGCCAAATTATACGATATTAATCCATATTTGGAAATGCCAATATAAGGGACCAATTGATTTAGCTCAAACTTACCTTTGTTTTCACAGTCTTGAGTTGTGTTCTTTTGATTTTCCTTCATAATAAATTCATCAACTTCAAACTCTCTAGTCTTGATGCATTTATTAAAGCTACAACAAGGTTTATTCCAATATTCCTTCAAGTTGTTCGAGGCATTGAGGTTATTTTCATCAAGGATTTTCTACTCATGGAGATGCACACAACTTAGTACTCCTCATCATCAATGACATATTGCAAGGAAATATGCAAGGATGGTAACTTTATCTTGATTGGAAAGATATTTTTAGCTTTTAATATAAGGGAATATGGAGAGGCTCTACTAGGTGTGCAAATACTAGTGAAATAATCCCACATATTGGGATGGAATTGAAGGTTCCAATCATAGCTAGCATTACTGATATAATTATTTTTTAAGATTTTGATTAGGTTTTGATTAGTTTCCTTAGTGTTTCTATTGCCATGTGGATAATACAAGATACTATTTATGTTTGATTATATATTGTTCATAGAGAGCATGAAACTCGTATTTTTTTAATAATTTATCATTATTTATAATAGTTACGATAGGACACCATAATGACAAAGGATATGATGGAGGATGAACTTGATATTTGTTGACTGGTGAGATAAGTGAGAGGAATTGCTTCAAACCACTTAGTAAAGTATTTTTTTATTGTGATAATGTGTTTATGGCCATTAGAAGAAGAGAAATTATCTTACTAACAAGATTGAGTCCCATTGTAGAAAAAATCCATAGGGCTGTGACTAGAGGGATTGAGATGGTGCTTGAATTAAGTCGCCATGCTTTTGGTAGGTTATATTTTTTTTACACATACACAAATTATAATTTTCTATGGTAGGCCAATAATAGCTTATGCTTAAGATATTTTTGGCTACGACCATGTACCACTTGTGTGCACTCCACTTATGCTACCATGAATCTCTTTAATTGATTTATAAGTTAGCTTCATCTATGTTTAGACATTTTAATAAAGAGGCATCATAATACCTATGATAGAGAGTGCCACCTAAGTGGATGAATTGAGATATGTATTGAAGAAAGTATTTATAATGGTTGTGGGGAAGATTGGATGGGAGGGTTTTATTGGTTTTAGTGGTAATTAAGAACAATGATCTCACATACCATTTCTAATTCTAGGAATTCATATGTTGCAACCAAAATTTGTTGTACTGAGAAAGGACATTCTGAGATATATGTGGGTACTATGAGGAGAGAACAATTGGTTCAATTCTTTCTTTGTTATTCAAACAAGGAACCCATTCAAACTAAAAGTGTGTAAAATACAACTTATGTTTTCAAACATCCTTTTGTAAGAGATAAACTTTGCATCATTATTTTGGTGCTTATCATTGACCTATTTGATAACTAGCTAGGAATCTCCACAAAATACTAGATTTTGGATGTTCCATTGGACTACAATCTTAAAATTTGAGATGAGGGCCTCATATTCAAATTATTATTAGTGCATAGGTACCTAATTTTGAACACCTTATGTATGAGGTCACCTAATAGCATAAGGAACAAGACAACTTCCCTTAAGCCACAAGTAGTGAAAGATCCATCAAATTAGAATTTTTTATTTAGGTGATTCTTCCAAAGCTATAATAGATTCACATAGGAAATCAATGAATAATGGTTGAGTGTCCATCAATGAGTATTTTTCCATTTGATTTGCTAAAACCTATTGTTTTATTATTTTTCATCAACACACTTAACATCGAACTCGCCAAGAATAATAGCCCACTTAGCCATTCATCTTGTTAGATTCTTTGGATAAAAGGTACTTAAGAGGATCCATTTTCGCAATGATCTTAGTTTGATGATTGAGCATATAGTACCTTCATTTTTTGGATTCAATGAAAAAAAACAAACATTCCCACTCCATAAGTGTATAATTAATTTCATATTCTACTAAGCTCTTGCTTATGTAATAGAAAAATATTTTTTTATTATGTTATCATGCTGTGCTAGAAAGGGTTTGAAAGCAACTAATATACCTACAACATAAATTAAGAAAGGTTTGTTTGATATTAGTGTCATGAGAACTGGTGCATTGGTGAGGTATTTATTAAGCCAATCATAAGCTTATTGGCATGTCTCATCCCAATAATAGTACACACTTTTCCTCAATAGATGTAAAAGTGACTAATATTTATGTACAACTTGAACAATGAATTTGTGTATGGTTTTGAGATTTCATTGAAGACTAAAAAGTTTCTTGAGGTTTTGTGTTGGAGGAATCTCCTTGATTACTTTGAATTTTATGAGATCAACTTATATACACCCTCTAGAGATAATGAAGCCCAATAGCTTCCTAGTGTTATGCCAAACACATTCTTTTGAGAATTAAAGCGAACCTTATATTCCCTAAGTCTCTAAAAGATGTATTGCAGGATTTCAAGATGCTTGACTCTTGTTGTAAACACTGAATTTCTGCACAAGTCTCAAACAATGACCAACATTAGTATTGTTAGTCAATCTAAAACAAGTGAATCTAGTATTCCTATGTGATATTCAAACATACTTCATAATGCAAACAAAACAATAAAAAATAAAAGAAACTGATTGAGAGCATACAAAAAAGTATGTGCAAAACCTTTCCCATAGTGGGAGTGGTACTCCTTTCATGTGAAAAGGATGCCCTTTCCCACTCCCTTGATAAGCTTCAAATGATATGATGAACAAGCAAATATGAGTGATCAAGTGCAAGATGAATATGCCTATAGTGCAAATGCATAAGATTGTGGGTGGATTTCAAGTAGAAGTGGCTACTATTTATAGGTTGAAGGATTGAAGAATGGAGATATGAGAGGAATGTGGGACTAAAAGAGAGCCAATGAGACTGGGACACTTGTCTCAATTCTAATGGGTGAGGATTGAGCACATTTTGCATGTGTTTGAGATGTAAGAGGCACTAAATGCATGTGGTTGAGATATTTTGGAGGGAAATTGTTCGGGTAAGAAAGTCAAATAAAGGGAGTCAATGAAGGAATATTCCCTATAATATGATTCTGAGAGGATAAATGAGGTAATTAGTTAATTAAAAGAAACTATTTTCATGTCCAAGTGGGTTAGTTAATTAGGGGTTGATTTAACCCTTGGGGAGTTAAAAGTTAGAGAATTTATTAATGATGATTAGAAGGTGATTAAAGTTAATTAATTTAGAATTTAATTACCTTTGAGTGGGTTAGTGAATTTATGATATTTGATTTAAATCATTTGATTTATTTAATCAAATAAGAGGACTTTGGGGATTTAATTAAACATGATGGACATTAGTGAATTAATCTAATAAATTACTTTATTTGTTTAATAGAAGAATTTGATGATAATTGATCGGAATTAGATGCACTATGTTAGTTAGGATTATTTGCATGTCTACAATTGATTTCTACTTTCATAATTAATCATCCACATACTCTTCAATATTAGCATGAAGCATATCATGAAATATTTCTCTCATTGATCACTAATAGGTATCAGTGACATTCTTCAAGCTAAAATGGATGACTTTATAGTAAAATGTTCCCTAAGGAGTAATGAAATCTATTTAGTGTTGTTCCAGGTGCATTTTGAATTTTTGTGTAGCCAAAAAGAGAATCCACAATTAAAAAAATTCATATCATGCTTTAAGATAGAGTATCATGTCAATATTAGGAAAGGGAATATCATCCTTTGGGTATACCTTGTTAAGTTTTTTTTTTGCATATGTTGATACCTTTGAGTTTCCTTCTCACAAAAATAGTATTTAAGATTTCATCTCAATGATCAATTAGTTGAATGAAATCAATCTCAATATTTTTTGCAACTCTTCTTTGACTAGAAGAGCTATCTTGAGATGTATTTTTCTCAACTTATGTTTTACCGATTCTTGATGCATAAAAAGATGATGAACCACTAGCGATGGGTCTAATAAATGGATTTTAGCATATGAATAGGAAAATATGGTTGTAGACACTTTGAGTATGGTTTAATATTCTCTTTCTCTTTAAGATCTATATTCAATGTAATTTGGGTGATTTGTTGGTTTTCTTCCATGCCCATCTTCCACAACATCTTTAACTAATGATGGAGAATAGTATTGCAATTTCATAGGTGGAAGGGAAAGATTGAGATCCTCATCCATTGATGCCCTAAAGGGTTTTTCACCGATGGACACATTTTAATTTTCATGGTTTTCATTTTTATTTTTGTTTGTTTATGTTTTTTTTTTTTAAATTAAGTTTTTTTACTAAGGTGCTCCTCATGTTCCCCAAAGTATGTTAGATGTATTAATGTTGATTTTTAAATATTTCTTGTGATCCCTTGGTATAATATGATACCAGGGAAAACTTTAGTGGCGAATCTTCGTCAATTGGCAAATTCTAGGAATCAACCAAGTCGAAATTGGTGAATTAATTGTACACAAAAGGGTGTCCTTTGGCCTGGATTTTACGAATTAGTGGTCCAATGCATGCCCACTTGCCAACGATTTATTTTATGAGGCATATTTAAGAAACAAACTACGCATTTCAAATGGACCAATTAATATTTTTGCCTGGAATCCCGAAAACAATGTAATAAAACACCTACATATTCACCAACACTATTAAAACAACATTATATGAGGACCCATTTCACCAATTAAATTTTATAAATAGTTGCTTGTGAAGATCCATTTTGCCAATCAAAATTTATAAATAGTTGCTTATAAGGACCTATTTCGCCACTAACATTAAAAAATAATTACATTTGAGGACCCATTTTGCCTTGAAAATTACAATGTATCATTGTATAAGCAGGCGGGATTCACTAAATTTTTAATATACCATTTAAAAATCCTGCAGAATTCACCAAATATAGATTGATATAAATACAATCGAAACTATCATTTATTCTTACACATTTTGTTCAGTTCAAAGGTTCTCAATTCCACATGTGAAAGAAGAGGGACTGCATTGTGCAACACTCCAATTCCAAACATTGGTACTGGTGGCACTGGCACTAGCAATGGGAAAAAAGACAGTGACACAATGAATGTTGAATTTGAGATGCAGGCCGAAGAAAATGAAGAGCAGACTCAGAATCAAGATGACTCTTTTACTTTATCTCAAGTTGAACGTCAGTTTGAGGACCCTGACTCCATTTGGGAAATGGAAGTGAATTAGCAGATTTTAGGTATTTATACTACACTTCATGGATTAGTTTGCATTGTTCCAATCTGTAGTTGATGATATTCTATATTGTATTCCATGAAATTATGAATCATTGCACTTCATGATATCTTATCTTATATTGCACTTCATGAATCATATTCCAAACTGTAGTTGATGATATTTTATATTGTATTCCATGAAATTGTGATATTTTATATTTTATATTTATATTGTATTCCATGGTATTGAATTTGATATGTGATTCTGCATCATTTTTAAAGAACAACACTTATTATACTACTTATAAATTCCTATTACATTTCCATTCACACAATCTTTGATAAATAAGACAATCCTTGATCATATTATTCATAATTCATGAAACAAGTACATAGGAGAGAAATGGTTTTGAATTTGAACCATTTTGTATTCAATTTATAGTATTGTTATAAAAAATATATATGTAGACTGATTGAATCAAAACCTAAGACAAAAATCTAAAATGTTCCATGTATTCTCTTTACAAAATTCTTTGTGATCAATACAAAACAACGAACCAATACTTTTGGTCTTGAATTCCTTCTTATAGAAACGAAGGAGCAAAACAAGCTTCGGGCCAAAAGGAGTAATATCCATGTGCTCCAAAATTGTATCCACATACACCAAACATAAAAGAGAGAAAAGCATAAAGTGTAGAAAAGTAGAAGAGACAAAAGATCTTCCACGTTTGCAACCTTGTCACCAAATTTAAACTGGGGAGAAAATAATATTTTATCCATACTTTAGCAAAACCCTAATCTGTACTGTTTCCAAGCTATGCATTGTATTTTTCCCATCCATTACTCACCATATTTGTAGACTTAAGACCTAAAATTGTATTTCCCAATCAAAATTGTATTAATCAAAAAAGGTTTGACAACACACAAACCCACCACACTATTGCACAGGACTAAGCATTGTTGCATCCAAACTCATTGGTCTGCTTGGCTTTGGTTACATTCTAAATAACTGAGCAATCACCACCACAGGCACTATGAGAAGGATGGTTCACTTGCTCCTCCCAACTCTTGGTATCGTTCGCAACCCATTCTTATCCAACACCCAACTCCTAGTCCTCCTTGTTCAAGGGCCACCTCTCCTCATCAAGAGCCTCCACCATCGCAAACTCCTTTGACCAGTATTTGTGAATACCCACTGCACGTAGGAGGAATTCAATGCACCGACCTATCTCACCCTAATGATTTTTGAGTATTGTGTGGTCCAGCGAGCATACCAAAGGGAATTTTGGTACTGACTATTCATTCCCATGGACCATGTAGTAGTGTATCAGTAGAGGGGTCATGAATTTATCATCAATTTTGTCTAATGCCACATCAATATTTTCCAGAAGTGAATGTTGAAATATCGTTTGGCATAACTTCTCCGCCCAAGCTTTCAACACATCCATGTACACGAGCATCACTAGAAACATGGTGGTGATTTCTGGATTCGTCTTGAGCTTGTGAGTTCCCTATAGAGATTTTGGACCCAAGACCCCCTTCATCGCCTCAAGCACCAGTGGGTGGTTGGACACCATTATCCCCTTCAATTGCTTCTTAGTGACTTTGCCATGGAATCTGCTCTACTTCTTCTTTGAATTCAGAAAGACTGGAGTCTCCATCACCTCTTAAGAGAGTGTTAAGAATCAAGACTCAAGAGCACAAAAACAATTGGGAAAAATGATCTTTGTCACCCTTATTTAAAGCAAAACCCAACAGAGCCATATAAAGACTATGTCAAGTATTAAAGGCCTTCCTGTCCTGCAACTTCAATGCTCATATCTTTTTGAGATCCTACCTCCATCTTCCCCGTTTGAGTGAGCCTATAATTTAATGTGAAATGTAGCAGCCATCATTTCACCAATCTCCACCTTAAGTGCATTCTCAATTTTGAATCTTGATGCCCATCAGTCATCACCTTTGTGTCATCAATCACCTGGGTACTCTCTACCGCCGCTTTTTCCAGCTTGTCTACCACCTCATTCCCTTCTCTATAGAAGTGTCTTACTCTGAATGCATCAATTTTCATTAATGAGAGGATACAACATTTTACAATAATTTAGAACCCCATTGCCCATCACAGTATTGCTTTGAAGTTAAGTTCATACTTTGGTGATGAATGACAACATCTTGAATGGAAGGAATATTCCTCATTATATTCTCCATCGCTTGTCGTCGAAGTGTTAAAAAGATACACTTTCACTTCAGCGAAGAGAGAAACCCAACGAAACAAAGATATAGCCTTAAGGCTTAGTCCATCGCTTATCGTCATAGTTGATTTGGAAATGACAATGCTTTCGACGACTACAGTGAAGAAAAATCCTTGAACATATTATTCATAATTTATTGTAAATCAATGAAGAAAAATAACATAATCCTTGATCATATTATTCATAATTCATGAAATAAGTACAATAGGAGAGAAATGGATTTGAATTTGAACCATTTTGTATTCAATTGCTAGTATTGCTATCAAAATTACATATGAAATTTGACAGACTCAAAACCTAAGACAAGACTCTAAAATGCTCTCTGTATTCCTTTAAAAAATTCTCTATGATCAATACAAAACAATGAACCTGTAATTTTGGCCTTGAATTCCTTCTTATAGAAACGAAGGAGCAAAACAAGCTTCAGGCCAAAAAGTGCACGTCTCTTTTCTCTTAGACCGATACCAAATACATTCCCTTTTCAGTTATATTTGCATTTCCAAATGGAGGGAAATGTTACATGAGATAAAAAAACCATTTTCATTTATCGATGGAGATCATATTTCGCCTTCCAAAAGGCATCTTTAGGTTGATGTAGCAATATCCACGAGCTCCAAAATTGTATCCACATACACCAAGCATAAAAGAGAGAAATACATAAAGTGTAGAAAAGAAGAAGAGACAAAATACTCTCCATGTCTGCATTCTTGTCACCAAATTCAAATTGCGGAGAAAACAATATTTTATCCATACTTTAGAAAAATCCTAATCTGTACTAGTTCCAAGATATGCATTATTTCTCCCATTGGTTATTGACCATATTTGCAGACTTAAGACCCAAAATTATATTTCCCAATCCACATCACCACATTTATCATCAATTTTCATTACTAAGAGAATACAACGTTTTACAATACTTTAACATAGGCTTAATCTGTAAATTTTTCAAGCCATGTGTTGTAATCCTCCTCAATTGGCCATTGCATATCCAACAACTTTTGTACTTTTGTGTTATGCTGGTTGTACCTTGCATCAATTAGCACCCTAGTCTCTTTGACAAATGTGTCCATCCCCATCTTTATTTCTGTCATATTATCTATGTTAGGATACAACATAGAATAATCAACAACACTCAACATCATCTTAGAATGAGGAAGCACTTCTCCCAACTCTTGCTCCCATTTGGAAAACTTCTTTAATTGACCCTTGGCATTCAATATCTTGGGAAATAGCATAGTAATCCCTTCCATTTCTTTGAACATTCTCAATTTATTATGGAGTTGCATTCCAAGCTTTCCATGAAAAGTTGTGATTTCATTTACTAAATCAATGGCCTTCAATAAATCAGGAATATTGGTGGGAGCTTCAGGGTCTTCCTGCATTCGAGGCATCATTTCTTTCAATTTTTCCACCCTAGCACTCCACTCATTCCACTTAGTTTGGAATGCTTTATGAACCTATGAGTATTTCACATTTACCTCATGAATATTGTTGTAGGCATCCCACATATTATCAACTTTATTTAGTAATTTTTTTACTCTATGTTTTAACACATGATCAAAAATATCATTAGCCACTTTGACTGTCTCCATTTTTTTCTTTGTGTTTTCTTTCTCTGCTTGCGCTTCCTGCTTCAAGCTCTGAATTTTCAGTGACAAGGTTTATCTATCTTGTGCTGAAAAACCTGAAGTAGAACTTGTTAGAGAGGGAGAACCGCTAGATGTACTGGTAGTAGTGGCAAGTACCTTTTTGTTCTTGTCCAACAATTTATTGTATTTATCCAACATTTTTTTATAATTAGCTTCTGTGATCTAGGCTGTGTCTACACTCAACATGGTAGCATGCATTGTCAACTGTGTAGCTACAATACCTATCATTTCAGTAGCCCTTTTAACAACCACATCTCAAATCTCTTTCTCCACAGAATTTATCACATCAAGTTTCCTAATATTTGGTGTCATAGACCAAATATCAAGTGTATGTAGCTTAGGACTAAAGCCTAAGCCAAAAACTTTGTTATCAAAAATCTCCTCATAGATGGAGGCATCTGGATCTTTCTTGATTGCATCTAATGCAATGGCTGATGACAGTTCCCATCCAAGAAACAGTAGAATCTCACTTCCTTTGATTGGGGCTCTTGCACCATGTGGTGACATAGCAACAATTTCCATTATTTTTCCTTCCTCCTCCTTAGCTTCATCTTGCAAAGAAGGGTCAACCTTTCCTTTTTCCTCTTCTATTCTCCTTTTTATATCAGAGGCTTTC
This sequence comes from Sequoiadendron giganteum, assembly GCA_007115665.2. Taxonomy (NCBI): domain Eukaryota; kingdom Viridiplantae; phylum Streptophyta; class Pinopsida; order Cupressales; family Cupressaceae; genus Sequoiadendron; species Sequoiadendron giganteum. Next base: position 637,035,187 of record CM021108.1, on the reverse strand, counting down.
AAATGGATAACAAAATCTTTGAATTCTATTGATTGAACAAAATCATCATCACTCATGAAATTGTCACAAGCCTTTATCCTGGCATCGTCATCCTCGGCTTCATTATACTCCCATTTTACAATTTTGCCAGGAGGAACATCAATATTCAAAGCATCCTCTTTAATAGGAGATGGGAATATTTGATCCACTTCCTCCTCCACTGGGTTGTATTTTGCAGATACCTCAAGTGCATATCCTTCACCTCCTTGCTATGTTTCATAATAAGTCACCAATGGGGTGATTATAGGTTGTTTTCATGTCTCCTTATCTTTCACTTTAGTGCATTGAGTAGAAGATTGAGTCGATCGGCTCGTTATTTGTGCTTCATGATTTTGTTTGGCCACCGTGGCACTTATTTCAGCTTGCTTAACCTTTTCAAAAAAACTTATATATTTAAAATCTCCAAGCATCAATTCTGCCTGCACAAATTTGTCCTGTACCTCAAAGTAAGGACTAACGTAGAAAGGATTTTCTTTTAACATCTTCTCCTCAATTGCACAAATTTTCTTCCATGTAATTTTTCTTTTTGCAACTTCCTCACCAAAAGATGGGTTTCTGATCACATCCTCTCGATAGAGGAAGTGATGATGTATCCTTGATAATCCTCTGGATCTTCTCTCAACAGTAATAACCCCTTCAGGGTCACACAACCTTTTAATATCTTTTTTCATTCTAAGATTGTTTAATAGAGAGCCAAACCTCTCAATGCCTTCCTTTGAAGTGCAAATGAAATATGCAAAACCATAGTAAGGGTTTACCGTAGATGCCTTCCTTGATTTTCTAAAATATGCCTTATCCATGGCATCAAGCTGTCACATTATCTCCATGAAGGCTTGTTGGTCTAACATATATATTGGCAGCTTGTGGGGTGGCACAGGGGATCCATAAATTTTGATTGCAATATAGTCAGATTGGAGGTACCAATCCCCCCAATTGAATTTTTGTGCAATTCCCTCCTCATACTCTAGAGGTCTCAACATTTTTTTCACACCTTTTGAGATTATGTAAATAGGCTTTAGGCCCAACTGCTCCAACAAAAAAAACTTGAAAACATTACAAAACATAGCATAATCAAATTCAGAATAGTGCACATCCCACAAATGGTCCACATTTGCACATGCAACTCATTATCCATGTTATCCCTTTCTCTCAATTTCATGAATTTTCTAAACACCATTATGCCTTTCCACAACAACATATGCATCAACAAAGAATAGTGCCTTCATGAAAATCTTTCAACTTAATCAAATCCTCATGCAAGTGTTCAACAATATAAGAAGCATAATCTCAAACCCCATTTTGATACTTATTATGAATATCAATTGCTAAAACCATCAAAGCAACATCCATTTTTATGTCAAAATTCTTGTGCAGGAAATGCATAGTTTGTAATTTTTAAATAGTCCTCAAAATCATCACAATCAAATGGTTCTAACTATAGAGGACTAAAATTTACACCATTCTTCTTCAGATCATGTCTCATGTGCCTTGGAAAAGAATTCTTTCTATATGCAAACCTTTTTTGCTCATATTCGTTATTTAGTTTATGGAAATTAATGGATTCATAAGCAGATGGATTCAAGTTAAAAACTTCCATTATTTGACTCCTTGAAATTTCCAACATAGGAAGAAAATCTGGAAACCTTTTGATTGTCCTATCAGTTGGATCATCGCACAAACACATTGGGGCACACCACTTTTCCAATGTCACAAGTCCATAAGTGACAGGTGGGATGACTGGAAAACCTCCTCTTGAAAGCATATATAAACAGATCCCAACCACTCTGTGATAGCACCACATCACCAATCCCAACAGCCAAATCCTGAAAATGAGCTGTCAATGTGCCCTCACTAGTCTTTTTTTTTTCCAACTAGCTTAACCTCTGCAGCTGGGTCCTTAGGGGCCTCTTCCATGAAACGAGGGTAATTTTTCTTGACAACTCTCCTCTTTGCAGGTTTTTCAGGTCGTGTGTCAGGCTTAGGCTTATCATCTTGAGGCTTAGGCCTTTTAACAACTCTCTTCTTTGCAAGTTTTCTAGGTTGTGTGTCAAACTTAGGCTTATCATCTTGAGGCTTAGGCCTTTTAACCCTTTTTTGGGTAGGTTTTCTCTGTGTTCTAGAAAAGGATTCACCAAGCTCACTCATTGTTACAACTCAATAAAACTAGGGTTCCAAGATATCTATAAATTATAATTTTATTCTTTGAATTCATAGGGTTCAAACTCAATTTTAAACAAACTTCACTCCTTTACCCCCAAACCCTATGTATAACGACTGCAATTCCCTTACTAACCAGAGAGAAATAACCCTAAATAAAAAAACCTAGCGGCTAGCTATCTACTCACTTTCAAAATTACCTAGTGCTACAAATTACTCACAGAGGTACAAAATTCAACTTACCCGAGAAAATTAGTAGCTTGTTCTTCAAAATTTGCTTTCCCTGGAGCTCTGCCTTCTTCTTCTCTTCACTTAGCCAATTCTTTAGCTCTCGAGGATTGAAATCTAAAATTATGGAAGAAAAGTGATCAACAACCCTCTTTATGACTCAAAATTGGAGTGTCTTATCCATTAATGTATGATAGATAGATCGCATGAGCAAACCGCAGAACTAACAAGTTGTTGTTCACATTTAATCTATAGCTGTTGATCTTCTTTGATTAAAAACATGATGTACGATACTCCTCGACCATCGCTTTATGCTTTCCCGAGTGTGTTTTAAAACAATGACGATACCCTAGGGAGTTTCCAGGTATCCCTTTAGAACCCCATCACTCATCACAATAATGCTTTGAAGTTAAGTCCATACTTCAGTGATGAGTGATAAAACCTTGGATGGAATGAATATTCCTCATTATATTCTCCATCCCTTGTCGCTGAAGTGTCACAAAGATACACTTTCACTTCAACGAAGAGAGAAACTTAGCGATACAAAGATATAGCCTTAAGGCTTAGCCCATCACTTATCGTCATAGTTGATTTGGAAATGAGAATGCTTTCGATGACGAGCGAAACAAGCGATGACACCAGATGTGAACATGTGGCAAGATCACAACCCACCATTCCTTACCTTCATATCGCTCATCACAATAATCAAAATAAACAATGAAACTTTTATATGATGGCGTTATATAAAGGAGAAAATCTTGTTCATCGCACTTCACTAAAGTGGAAACAAAGAACGAAAGATCTTCAGTGATAAGCAATATGAAAGGAAACAAGCATATCGCTCATCACGAAAATGAGACATGGAGACCAAACACCTTCTACGATGTGCGATACAAGTAACAAGAGAAAATCAAGGCTCATCAATCATCGCGGTAATGAGCCTCATGGGTTGAAAGATTTTGGTGATGAGTGATACAAGAACTTAAGTGGTAGAAATATGCACGTGCATAAATTTTGTTTTAAAAGAGGGACTGCCTAGGAAGAACGTAGGACCAAGGCTTAAAAACTTAAGAACATTTTACACAAAGGAATGAAATGATGTAAAGGCCAAACAAGGTCGAATTATCAACCTTATAAAATAATTGAATCCTCAAACCAAACTCACCAAAGTAATGAAGGAAACAAGGAAAACTTTAGTGGCAAATCTTTGCCAATTGGCGAATTCTAGGAATCGGCCAAGTCGAAATTGGTGAATTAAGTGTACCCAAAAGGGTGTCCAAATCGCCCAGATTTTATGAATTAGCGGTCCAATGCATGTCCATTCGCCAATGATTTATTTTATGAGGCATATTTAAGCAAAAAAATCGCCATAACAAACTACGCGTTTCAAATGGATTGATTAATATTTTCGCTTGGAATCTTGAAGCAATGTAATAAAAAACCTACATATTCACCAATACTATTAAAACAACATTATATGAGGACCCATTTTTCCAATTAAATTTTATAAATAGTTTCTTGTGAAGACCAATTTCGCTAATCAAAATTTATAAGTAGTTGCTAATGAAGACCTATTTTGCTAATAACTTTAAAAAAATTACATTTGAGGACCCATTTCGCCTTGAAAATTACAACGTATCGTTGTATAAGCACGTGGGATTCATCAAATTTTTAATATACCATTTAAAAATCTCATAGAATTCACCAAATATGGATTGATATAAATACAATCAAAACTATCATTTATTCTTACACATTTTGTTCAGTTTTGAGGTTCTCGATTCTGAAGTCAGCGAAAGCCGAAAACTTAGACTTAAAGGTGAGTGATCATTTCTTTATCTCTTTTCCATTCTTGCTTCAATATTAAAGATGATATTGAGTAGGGAATGGGATCTATATTCTCTGTCCTTCTTAAACAAGAAGACATTTTTTCTAGCTTTTATTTGAAGTGAGAGATCAATATGTCAAGCAACAAGGGTAAGGCTCCTCCGGGTGGTGAAGAGACTGGGAGGCCATCAAAACGCCCAAAATATAGAGGTACCATATAGTCTTACTTTGGAATTGGTAAAGCTTTTGATCCATCAGATCAAGATGGAGCTACATCATCAAATTTTCCATCAAATATTAATGAATAAGGCATTCACAATACCTCATTGCCACCGGAAGGTCAAGGTGAATTTTCATTGGGTTAAATCAAAATGTATCAAATGAGGGTGGAAATACCGTAGAAGATGTTCCAAGGGATACCTTGGTTAGCTAGAATGAGATAATTGACTTGGATGAGGATGATGTTGGTAGCAAGAAAAGAGAAATCAAATAAAAAATGGGGCAGGAGTGGGAAATGACAAGGAATTTTCAACTTGGTTGGTTGTCAAAGTACCCATTCATTGTACCAACGGGGAAAGAAAATGATATTGAAAGTGCAACATAGGCCAAATGTATGATTTGTAGTTGGAAATGTGGAAGAGACAAGACATTCCAACTAAAGCTTTACACTATAGAGAAGCATATCGATAAAGTTTATGAAAAAAAAATCATAGACGGAAAGGAACAATCAGTCGTACGGTGAAAATCAAAGGAAGAATGTCTTCATGTTAAGTATGTCGTGGAATATGAAGAGCATGACCAAAGAATATCAAAGCTTGCTGCATGTAAAGGTACACTTGAGGCTCAATTTGGAAAAGTAATGGAAGCAGCAAATCTGTCAAAAACTATTCAGATGAGTGTTGTTTTTTCATATTTTGTCCAGAGGGTGTCTTATGACAGACTACCCAAAGTATAATAGTTTATTATCTTATTTGGGTGTTCCTCACTTTCCCTTCTCACATTGGTTAATAAACGCTGGATAGGAATGGGAAAACTGTCTTGCTGTAGTGGAAAAGGAATATTTAAAGGAGAAAGTAAAAGAGACAAATTTCATTGCATTATCTTTAGATGAAGTTACTATGGTAGACAATACTTCTTGGGTCTATATGCATTTGTATACTATAGAATGACATGTTCGCCAAGCTCATCTTCTCCGTGTTCATAAAATGAAGGATAATTCAACATCACAAAATCTATTTGAACTAGTCAAGAAATATTTGAATGAAATTGAAGGTATGGATGAGTTGATAATTACCAAAAAGTTGGTGTGTGTAGGAGTTGATGGAGCTGTAGTGATGCAAGGTCAAAGAAGCGGTGTTTGCACAAAGTTACAAACTTCTTGTGCACCTTACATGCTTGTCATTCACTACATAGCCCACATAATGAATTTAGCATTCAAAATTGTATGCAAGTTTCCTATATTATCGAAAGTTGAAAATCTAGTTTGCGAGATCCATGCATACTTCTGCTGAAGTCCCAAATATTTCATAGAATTTTGTCATTTTACTGAGGGAATAACACTAGGTAACAAGCTTCTCAAGGATGTTGATACCAAATGGATATCCCTACATGGACCAGTGCAACGAGTTATTTCATAATATGAATCCTTGATTGGAGTGATGTACGAGAATCATAACACAATAGACAAAGCTCCTAACCTCTTGCATAGGTTACGCGATATAAAGACACTCTTGACTTCAGCTAGTCTTCTCCCCATGTTGGATGTGATGAACAATCTTATGAATAAATCCCTAGACAAAACTATGTATATTTATGAATATGCCAATCTACGTAAACATACATGCTTGGCCCTTGATTATCTATATCTACATCTAACACAAGGCCCAAATTATTTCATGTGGCAGAAAATTACTGATTTGAATAATCCTGACAATTATTTATAGTTTAATGCAAGCGGGCACTTATGTATCTGTGTACATGGATATGAGATACCAATGTACAATTGTAAGACAACCAGGCACTCAAGCAGAGAAGTAGTTGTTAACGAGGAAGATTTTAACGACATTGTTAAATTTGTTAGTGATAATTTGAAGGAAATTGCAAAATCTCTTGCTCAGAGATTTGTGAAAGATTCCCTCGACATGAAATACATGAAGCCATGGGTATTGTGTATCCTCAATTTTGGGTAAACTGAGATAACCCAAAATATTTTCATGATAAAGTAAAAATATTGATCAAACAATTTTTGAAAAGTGTAACAATCAATGAGCAGACAATAGAAGGAATTTTAAATGAAGGTAAGCTTAGACAATAATGTAGGTATTTTTGCAATAGCTATGAAGGACCAGTATAAATCCATGGGCATGGAGAAAGCCTTTGAACTGGGATCAATAAAAAAGGTTTGAAAAACTTATGTCAAAGTGAAATATTACGTGATTCAATAGCAGAATATTTCAAACTTGTTGATTTATATCAAATAATGATATTGGGGTCGGTGGAGGATGAGAGAGTTTTTAGTATATTGGCATTTTTGAAATCAAAGTTAAGAAAAAAACTACAATAATATGGAAAATTGCTTGAGGATGAAAGGAATTGCATATAATGTCAAAAAAAATCCTTTTGAAAGGGCACTTGCAATATGGAGGTCCACATGTGAAAGAAGAGGGACTCGGTTGTGCAACACTCCAATTCCAAATGCTGGTACTGGTGCCACTAGTAGTGGGACTGGGACAAATGACATTGACCCAAATCACACAATGAGTGTTGAATTTGAGACACAGGTTGAAGAAAATAAAGAGCAAACTCAAAATCAAGACGACTCTTATACTTTATCTCAAGATGAACGTTAGTCTAAGGACCCTGACTCCATTTGGGAAATGGAAGAGAATTAGTAGTTTTAGGTATTTATACTGCACTTCATGAATCAATTTTCGTTGTTCCAAACTGTACTTGATGATATTTTATATTATATTCAATGAAATAGTGAATCATTGCACTTCATGATATTTTATTTTATATTGCATTTCATTAATCATATTCCAAACTGTAGTTGATGATATTTTATATTGCATTCCATGAAATTGTGATATTTTAGATTTTATATTGTATTCCATGGTATTGAATTTGATATGTGATTTTGCATCATTTTTAAAGAATAACACTTATCACACTAATAAATTCCTATTGCATTTTCATTCACATAATCTTTGATAAATAACTGAAAGGAATATTTATCCATTCCTTGAATAGAAGGTAACAGTTCAACATCCATAACTTATAAGCTAACAAAAGCTAACAGCTCAACATAAATAACTTATAAAGGCATCCACACAACTTAAACAATAAAATCTTAAACTACCAAATCACCTAAATTATACTAAGAAATCTTTACGTATCCATCACCATAAAATATTTATTCACAGATAAACATTCCACAGTAATGAAACTAACCAAGAATCTATCATTCCAATAATAGATAATCCACTAGCAAACTACTCAACAAAAGAAAAATAAATCCACACACCATAACTTAAAGATTGCGTATGCATGAACTTCACCATTGTCTTTCTATATTGAAATAACAAAAAGCAGTAAAAATAGCAGAGTTTTTGTTTTGTTCTAATAAGTAAAACAAAGTTTTCCCAAAAGATCCCCTGGCCAAGCATTGACCCCCATATTAAATATTACAAATTATCTTGATTACGGTTTCTTGAAGACAACCGTTTTAGAAATTAAAATAAAAAAGTCTTTGAAGTGTCAAGAGAGCCAAATTAAAGAAAATAACATAAAAACTAAAATATAATCAACGATCCCAACACTGACTCCTTCACTTTCAATTATTTCCACCTCTTGTTGCTCCAGTAACGCCCCCTGTGCCTTCACTCTTTGCATGTATTCCCAGTACTTGGTGATAATTGTGGTGATGTTTTTGCTTCCTGGAGTCATGGTGATTGCATCCTTTTCCTCCATTTTGAAAGTGCATGGTCTGACTCATGTAGCATTTCATAGATGTTGTCACTTTTCGCCTTAAATGCACTCATACAATTTTGTAAGTTACTCAATTTTATGAACGAGTTTCTAGTGGATGTCTGATGATCACCTACTTCTTTATGAAACATCTCTAATTCCTTTGTTATGTCTGTAACATCCAATACCTTTTCATCGAAGTCATTCGTGAGGTCCACTTCAAGAGCATTAAAGTTCTCCTTGATCTTCACCAATATGTCAAAGTATTTTTCTAACGCTTTATTGATTTTCTTGATATAATCTTCATATACTGACAATTTCCAATCCAATGAATCATACCAACTAGGATCAATTTATTTAGGGTCATCCACCAATTTTTCTTTTATTAACAAAGTGTGCTCCGTGGAGAGTAATTCTCCAATTTCCCTTGAAAGCAAAAATGTGCTACCATGTTCTCTCCTGGTCTGTTGGAGCTCAGCTACCAGTTCCTTTCTTTTATTAGACACATTAACATAGAATTGCCTAAATTTACTAATGTAGAAAAGGCCATTCTGTTAAAGCCCTTCTATCCATTTGTTGGCAACTTTAGCATATCCTAAATTTTTCCTAACTCATTGCACAATGTCAAAATAAATACGTTGAACATTTGAGCTTGAGGCTTCCTCAGTGGTCGTAGTCACAACTGATGAAATACAATTTCTTAAAGATAGAATATGAGATTGCAACTGAATGTTCTCCTTTTTCTTTTCTTTTGCTCTTTTGATCAATGCATTAACAGAGTAATTAGCATGATATACATCACCTTCTAAAGTAGATGGCCCCATATCAACATGAGTAACCTTTTAGTCAGTTTTTGTTATCTCATTTTTGTTTATGTCCTTTTCTAGATCAATAATCTCTAACAATTGATGCCCAAAAGTGGAATCGATGACAATTTGTGACATCCTCTTAGCCTTTTTGGGCTTTTAGTGACCCTACAGTAGCATGGCAACTGTATCTACTTCAATTGTCATTGTGGGAATATTCTTTTTTTTCTTCTCGACTGCTTTCTTTAACCATGTTGGGGAAGATGCCACTAATCCAGTGTCTCTACTTTCAACACTTACATTTTCTGTTTTTTTAATTGATTGAACATAAATAGAAGTATCTTGTATTGGAGAAGGGGGAACTTCAAAGAATGTGGGAAAATAATTATCATCAATTATTTGTTGAAAAATGCCCTCACAGTCTGTAGGCACTGGCTTTTCTTGACTACCCATTTTCTTAGGTACTGAGAGTACACTATCTTGTTCACAAATTGATTTTAGCTTGGCCCTCATGTCTTTTGGGTTCTCGCCATCTCCTCTTGACTGTGAGCCAGTGCCAGACAACCTAATTGACTAATTTACAACTGATATATTAATGCCAGAGGCCTATAAAGTCCCTATTGCAATTATGAAAAAGTTTGGTGGTGTTGTCATTAATGTTGTCATTGATGTCAACACGGTTCAGTATGTTGTAGATAGTGCATGTATAGTTGAGATGTTGTGAGTACATGGAGCTATCCTTATGATGTTGCAAATGTGCTGAAATGATGGGTTACCAAGTGCTTTTGAGAAAATTAATAAAGAGTGAAGTGAGAGTTATGCATGTCTTTATAATGTGCTCCAAAATGTGCTCCATGTTTCTTCTATGTTGATCCTATGCTTGTACAGATTTGAAGGGCTATTGTTGAGAATTTGTTTTTAACATCTCCTGATTTGTAGCTTCTGGTTTGATGGAATGAGAAAGTTGTGTTCACCCATGTGTGAATTGTTTTGGCAGAGTTGGTTATATGTGGACTGGGAGAAATGTTTCTACTCTGCAGTCCTCCACTATTTTGTCTCAAGTCTTGCGGATTTGGAATATGTCTTATAATGATGTTCTCTACATTCTGGCAAAGATTCTTGTGGTTTAGTGCTTTGGAAGTTGAGCTTCAGAGTTGTTGTGTGGGTTTGCATAGTTTAGATAGATTGTTGGAAAGAGTTATGTGTTTGAAGGTTGTTACACCTGCTGCGGATATATCTAGAAGTATCTAAGATGTGTTCTTGTGCATGATGAAGTGTGTTACATCATCTACATGTTTGGAAAACATGTACTTCAATGTTCATTTGTGTTTTCATTAGGTTTGGTTGACCTGGTGTTTACACTTCATATGAATAATTAAAATTTAATTAAGGAAGTGTGTGGTTGATCTGAGACATTGCTTTTGGTCTTGGTTAATTGTTTAATTGGTCCACTCTCATTCCTTTCCATTATAGGAATGTTAATTTTTTGACCTAATTTGAATTTATGAAATGAAGCATATGTGGCCAACCTTGGAAAAAGTTTCTAAGGTTGAAGATGGTATAAATGCAAGTCGAGATGCAAAGGTTTGGAGGAAGAAAAGTAACAAAGTAAGCCACAAGTGAAGAGCAAAATTGTGCGAAAGTGAGTTAAGGAAGCAATACTTCATTGTGTTAGATTCCTAAAAGCAATGAGTTGAAGGTTTTTGCAATCTTCTAATCAAGGTTGCAGATTTGCGTAAATTGTTGTGGTGGATATTTTTGTTATCTTTTGTATCTATAGGTAGTGAGCCTCCTTGTTGGACAGTAAGTCCTTTCTGTAGGCAGTGAGCCTTTGTATTCAGGAAGTGAGCCCTTAGCAGTGAGCCTTTGTATTCAGTTTTGCTACCACTTTATATTGTGAGTTAATCCTCACCATGGATTTTCCCTTATTGGGTTTTCCACATAAAATATGGTGTTCATTGTGTTGATTTTTCTTTCTGTTTTCTGCATTTCATGTTCATACTTAATAACAAAATAGTATGGTTGTGAAATTGATAAGTTTTGAAGTTTTGTGTTTGAATTTGGTGACAACTCATTCACCCCCCCTCTCAGTTGTCTTTCACTTTTTAACAATTAGTATTAGAGCTTTGGTTCCTTTGTGTAGAGCTTAACCGCTTAAGGAAGATTCGATGGCGCATAAGTTGGTGATCCCTATGTTCGATGGATATGATTATAGTGAGTGGAAAGTGCAGATGAGAGGATATATTATCTCTCTTGGTTACAAGACTTGGAAGGCTATTGAGATGAAGTATATTGCTCTGATGAGTGGTCCTTCTATTGAAAATGAGGTTTCTTCTTATGAGGAGAATAAAAAAGTGAGGTATGTTATTTTTAGTGCTTTATCTAAAACTGAGCGAACTAAGGTTCTTTATTTGAGCACTGCTCATGAAGTTTGGAAGAAGTTGGAAGAACTGTATGAAGGAAATGAAAGAGTAAAATTGACAAAGAAGCCGATGACAAAGCGTAGATATGAGAATTTGAAAATGGAAGAAGGTGAAGATTTTACAAGCTATTTCCAGAGGGTTGAACTTGTAGCAAATGAAGTTAGGAATCAAGGGGGAAATTTGATAGATGAGGATATAATACAAAATATTTTAATCACCCTACCAGAGTGTTACAGTGATAAGATCTCAGTTATTTAAGAGATGTATGATCCTAAGAAGTATACTAAAGAAAAAATATTTGGCACCTTAACAACATTTAAGATGAGAAAGTTTGGAAAGAAAGAGGAAAATACAGAAAAAGCATTTAAAGCAACAAAGATTGAGGATGATCTGGATAGTGATGGTACTGATGAGTTGGAAGCGGATTTTACAAGGAAGTTGAAGAAAGGTACCAGTAAGTATAAAGGTATGTTTCCCTTTAAATGTTTCAGTTGTGGTAATATTGGTCATTATTCTTCAAGATGTCTGAATAGAGTTGTACATAAGAAGTATAAGGATTATAAAGATAAAGATAGAAAGGATAAGAAATGCAATAAGTTGTATTATATTAAAGAAGAAGCTAGAATCTCTAATGATGAATTTGATTATGAGGGTGATGATAGTGAATTCCTATTTTTAGCCTTGGGGAATAAATCTATGTTTGCTAACCTTGGAAAATGTGCAAGAAAGAATGTTTCAGAGAACAAGAAGAATGAGATGGAAGGCACTTTGGTCACCACCTTTCATGCTAGACAATATGAAGACTACTAGGTGATTGATAGTGGATGTTCTAATCACATGACTAGAGATAAAAGTAAGTTTACTAAACTTGAAAAGTTTGATGGAGGTTTGGTCATGTTTTTGTGATGATTCAAGAGCAAAGATTGTTGGGAAAGGAACAATTAGTTTTGACAAAATTCACAACACTGATGATGTATATTATGTAAAGGGTTTAAGGCATAACCTTTTGAGTGTTGGAAAGATGTGTAGAAAAGGTTTTAAACTTGTGTTTCAAAATAATACCTGCGATATTAGAAAAGGATTCAGAGATATGGTTGTTGTAGGAAGGAGAACTCATGGATCTATCAACTTAAGGGTGTTGACAGTCAGTGCCTTGTGTCTCAAGTCAATGAAAGTTGGTTGTGGCACTAGAGAATGGGACATGTAAACTTTGATAATCTGGTCAGAATCAGTTCAAGAGATGTTGTCTAAGGTCTGTCTAGAATCACAAAGCTTGCTAATACTATTTGCAGAAGTTGTCAGTTAGGGAAACATACAAGATGCAATTTTAAGGGAAAAGAGCAATCTACTACTAGAATATTGGAATTAATTCATACATATCTCTGTGGTCTGACTAGAACATGAAGCCTAAATGGTGATAGGTATTTCATGCTCCTTATTGATGATTATTCTCGAATGACATGGGTTTCTTTTCTTAGAGAGAAGACTCGAGCTTTGGATAGGTTTAAAGTGTTCAAAGCAAGAGTGGAAAATGAAGTGAACCTAAGAATCAAATTTTTGAGATTTGATAGAGGTGGAGAATTCACTTTTAGTTAGTTCAATGCATTTTGTGAAGAGCATGGCATAAAAAGACACTTTTTTGCTCTAAGAACCCTTAAGCAGAATGGAGTGGTTGAGAGAAAAAATTAGATGATACAAAAAGCTGCAAGAACCATGATGAAAGAATCAAATTTACTTGATGTGTACTAGAGAGAGGCAATACACACTACTATTTATGTTCTTAACAAAGTTCAAATTAGAGGCAACAACACAAAGACTCCTTTTGAGTTATGGACCCATGAGACTCCTATTGTGAAATACTTTAAGGTATTTGGAAGTAGATGTTACATTAAAAGAGATGATGAAAATCTTGGGAAGTTTGATGCTAGATGTGATGAAGGAATTTTTCTTGGGTACTCAACTACCAACAAAGCATATAGATGCTTCAATAAAAGATTAAGGAAGATTGTTGAGAGTGTTAATGTTAAAGTTGATGATGACATGCAAAAACCTATTGAGATAAGTGAAGTGGAACCAGATGATCCTATTTGCACACCAGTACCTAAAGAGAATAAGGAAGAGGAAGAAGAACAGATTGAATAAGAAGAAGAAAATGAACCGGAACTTGTTTCTAAGACTCCTAAGTATGTGCAGAAGAATCATCCAGAGGAACAAATAATTGGAGATAAGAGTGAAGCTGTGAAGAAAAGAAGTAAAGTAGCTATTGAGGTAAATTTGTGTTTACTTTCTAAAATAGAACACAAGTTTGTGTGTGAAGCATGTGAAGATGAGAGTTGGGTTAGAGCTATGAAAGAAGAGTTGCAACAAATAAAGAAGAATCAGACATGGGAATTGGTTCCTAGACCTATGAATAAGAATGTAATAGTTTCAAAATGGGTGTTCAGGAATAAGTTGAATGAAAATGGTGAAGTTATAAGAAACAAAGCAAGACTTGTATGCAAGGGATACTCACAAGTGTAAGGAATAGACTTTGAAGAGACATTTTCCCCTGTGGCTAGAATGGAAACTATTAGGATGTTTTTGGCATTTTCTGCCGACAAGGATTTCAAAGTATATCAAATGGATGTCAAGTCAACATTCTTGAATGGTGAATTGGAAGAAGTATACATGGAACAACCTGAATGATTTCAGTTATCAGACAAATCGAATATGGTTTGTAAGTTGAAGAAGGCATTATATGGACTGAAGCACGCTCCCAGAGCATGATACACGAGATTGGATAGATACTTGGCCCAACAAGGATTCAACAAAGGCTCTGCTGACAACAATGTCTATTTCAAAATTCAGGCTAACAAAATGTTGATAGTGGTAGTATATGTTGATGTTATCATCTTTGGAGGAAATGATGGAATGTGTAAGAGATTTGTAGAGGAAATGCAAAAAGAATTCGAAATGTCCATGATTGGTGAGTTGAATTTCTTTCTTGGTCTTCAAGTAAATCAAACTGATAAGGGGATATTCATTTCATAATCAAAATATGTGAAAGAGTTGTTGAAGAAGTTTGGAATGGATGACTCCAAACCAGTTAGTACTCCTATTGTGATCGAATGTAAGGTGAGTAAAGATGATGAATCTGCTAAATTTGATCAAAGCAAATACAGATCTATGATTGGTGGGTTATTGTATCTTACTACTACCATGCCAGATATCATGCATGCAGTATGTTTAGTTGCCATATTTCAAGCAAATCATAAAGAGGCACATGTTACAATTGTAAAGAGAATATTAAGATATCTTAAAGGTATATTGGATTATGGCTTATGGTATCCTAAGGATATTGATTTCATTTTGAGTGCTTATACCGATGCAGACTGGGCTGGTTGTGTGGATGACCGGAGGAGTACCAGTGGTGCTTTCTTTCTTGGTGGAATATTGGTTTCATGGTTGAGTAAGAAACAAGACTCGATTTATTTATCCATTGTAGAAACATAATATATTGTTGTAGCATCCTACTGCACACAGGTTTTGTGGATGAAGCAAACTCTGAAAGATATTGGAGTGATATGTGACGAGCCTATTCCTATTTTCTGTGACAATACAAGTGCTATAAACATTTCAAATAATTTGGTAATGCATTCAAGAACAAAAGACATATCTATCAGATATCATTTCCTGAGAGAGAAGGTGTTGGAGAATAAATTCAAGCTGGAGTATTTGCCAACAAAGGAACAAAATGCAGATATATTTACTAAGGCTCTTTCAAAGGATACTTATGAGTATCTTAGGGAGAGGTTGGGGTTTATTAGACCTTTGAACTAGGTGTACATAGAGGTGCATCAGTCTTGTGAATTCACAGATTCTTCATTTATCCGGACTGATGAATGGGTCTATTCCGCGGGGGGAGTAGAAAAGTTTTCATTATTGTAGTATGAGTTGAATGGGTGCAATCTTAAGGGGGAGTGATCAGAGCTTTTGATATTTTCCATTTATGTCAAAGGGGGAGAGAGATTCATGTGAAAAATAGTAGAAGAGAAAGAGAAGGTGTTCTCTTGAAATATTGTGTAGGTTGTTTAAAGGAGAATGTGGTCTTTGATGATTTTTCACATAATGTGTTTCCATCAATGACAAAGGGGGAGATTGTTGCAAGTATGAGTAAGTTTGGTGGTGTTGTCATTAATGTTGTAATTGATATCGACATAGTTCAGTATGTTCCAGATTGTGTATGTATTGTTGAGATGTTGTGAGTACATGGAGCTATCTTTATGATGTTGCAAATATGCTAAAATGATGGGTTATCAAGTGCTTTTGATAAAATTAATAAAGAGTGAAGTCAGAGTTACGTATGTGTTTAGAATGTGCTCTGAAATGTGCTCCGCATTTATTCTATGTTGATCCTATGCTTGTGCGGATATGAAGGTTTATTGTTGAGAATATGTTGGTAACATTTCCTAATTTGTAGCTTCTGGTTTGATGGATTAAGAAAGTTGTGTTCATTGATGTGTGAACTGTTTTGGCAAAGTTGGTTATCTATGGACTAGGAGAAATGTTTTTGCTTTGCAGTCCTCCACTATTTTGTTTCAGGTCTTGCAGATTTGGAATATGTCTTATAATGATGTTCTCTACGTTCTGGCAAAGATGCTTCTGGTTTGGTGCTTCAGAAGTCAAGATTCAGAGTTTTTGTGTGGTTTTGCATAGTCCGGATGGATTGTTGGAACTATTTTTGTGTTTGAAGGTTGTTACATGTGTTTTGGATGTATCTGGAAGTATCTAAGATGTGTTCTTGTGCATGATGAAGCATGTTACGTCATTCACATGTTTGGAAAGCGTGTACTTCAATGTTAATTTGTGTTTTCATTAGGTTAGGTTGACCTGGTGTTTACACTTCATATGAAAAATTAAATTTTAATTAAGGAAGCATGTGGTTGATCTGAGATGTTTCTTTTGGTCTTGGTTAAGTGTTTAATTATTCCACTCTCATTCCTTTCCACCGTAGGAATGTTGAGTTGCCGACCTAATTTGAATTTATGAAATGAAGTGTATGTGACCAACCTTGGTGAAAGTTTCTAAGGTTGAAGATGGTATAAATGCAAGTCAAGATGCGAAGGTTTGGAGGAATAAAAGTAATGAAGTAAGCCACGAGTAAAGAGTAGAATTGTGTGAAAGTAAGTTAAGGCAACAATACTTCATTGTGTTAGATCATTGAAAGTAGTGAGCTAAAGGTTTCTGCAATGTTCTAATCAAGGTTGTGGATGTGTGTAAATTTATGTGGTGCATCTTTCTATTATCTTTTGTATCTGTAGGCAGTGAGCCTCCTTGTTGGACAATGAGTCCTTTATGTAGGTAGTGAGCCTTTGTATTCAGGTAGTGAGCCCTTGATAGCGAGCCTTTGTATTCATTTTTTCTATCACTTTTATATTGTGAGTTAATCCTCATTGTGGTTTTTTCCCTTATTGGGTTTTCCACGTAAAACTTGGTGTTCATTGTGTTGATTTTGCTTTATGTTATTTGCATTTCATGTTCATACTTAATAACAAAATAGTGTGGTTGTGAAATTGATAAGTGTTGAAGTTTTGTGTTTGAATTTGGTGACAACTGATTCACCCCCCCTCTCAGTTGTCCTACACCTTTTAACAGTCCCTTGCTCTTTTCTCTACGAAACATTTTTCTCATGGGGAGAACCCGCACTTTGGTGCCATTTTTCATTCAACTAGTCTGAAGTTCTTCTCAAAACAGGGGCATAAATGACCATTAAGTCTGAAACTTCATCCTCTGACCAATTAATTCTGTACAAGGGCTTATCAGCAAGGGCCCGATATTCGGGATCAATGATCACCGAGTCTTCTTGTGCATCTTCTGGAATATTCAAAGAAATACCAAAAGCTTGTATTTGTCTTAGGGTCAATCTCATAAAATTTATTCTATACACCTCACCTTCATTTGTATAGTCTTCCCAAAAATCTTCAATATCAGGGTGATGTTCATAGCTTCCACCTCCATACAAATTTTGCTTAACATAACCCTTGCTATCAAAATTAGTTCTCATGGGAAAACACTGAAAATTGAATTCATTTAGGGCTTTCTCCACACCCCTAGCAATATTATTAATTTTGCAAGAAAATGAAGGCATGGACAATGGAAAAGCATACCCCTTCTTTCCCATGTTTGAATATTTAACATTTACAATGGCCATCTATGTGCAAACTTCAAGAAAAACTACGAAATCACTTGGGTAATGGGGCAATTTCAATGGAGCCTTCTCAAAACCTCCAATTCTAAGATAATTAAATTTGTTGAACTGAATGTAGAAACTTCCAAATCTCAATACTAGAGTAGTTGTTTCAGGTGAAACCCGAAGCTCAAGTTTTCCATCAATTCTTCTCACAATTTCTATTAAAAATGTGTCATTGATGCAACAAAAATTCCTCATTCCAATCTCCTTAGTGACCTGTGGAAAACTTCTATACACAGGCGTGTCCGACATCAGAGACCTTTGCGGTTCCAACCCTGCCCAAATAACCTTTTGAATAGCTAGAATGTAAACCAGGTATGAGTACATGTGGAAGGCAATAGTTTGCCAGAAATTTATCAATTGCTCATTTAAATGATAAATAATAATCTCATCCCAGTCAATGAATTCATTTTCACTACAAATTGGTAGAATAAAATGACACATCCAAAATTCAAAAGAGTCTGAATATGAATTACCAACCACACGATGTAGCAAGGTGATAACATCTAAAATTTCATCCTTAAAATGAACCCTTTTAAGCTTTGAGGGCAACTGAGACTTACCTTTTTTCTCAGACTTCAACCAATTCTTCACAATGGAATTTTCGCACCATTCCTCATTAATTCTGAAAAACTCATTACTAACAACTATAGATATTTCCTCTACAATTTCCCTCTCTGCAATGCTTAATGCGCAGGAAATGAATTAAAGAGTAATTCTTGCAATGACTAACCCATTCACAGCTCTAATTTCTTGAGTATCTGGAATGTATCCCCTTGCGCATGCAATCACCAAGTCGACACTTTGTAAAACCTCAAGAAAACCTCCCGCATAACTACAACCTTCAATTTTACCCTTTAATTAATTGAATGTGTGTTTTGATAGAGCGCAAAAATTATCTGGGCTCTTTAGACTTCAAGAACCGAAAATACATAACATAGAGGTTTCACAAAAATCCTAACAAGCCCTCTATCTAGGACTAACATGTGGCTATTGGATGAAAATGCGCCATGCTAGTGTCTATACAGACAAAAAATAGAAATTACCACCGAGAAGTGTAGGATACTTTGTACAATGTCTTGGATATTAATTACTATGAAATGCAAATAAACAAGTATGAAATGATAGAAATGGAGATACTAAGTAAATTTAAATGGTTTAAATGATAATGGAGAGTTTAGAATTTTACTGAAGATATTTGATAAGATCAAAGACTCCCTTTGAACAACTCCTTCACCTATACCTACACACATAAGACCGGAGAGAGGGGTTCGGTGGTTGTATAGGAGTTTACCTCAACCAAACCCCTATTTTGGTGTCCCCACCTTCATAAACAACCTTAGAAAAGATGATAGGAATAGACATAAAAAAATGAAGAGAACAATATGCTAACAAAACAAAGACAATATTCTAAATGAAAAAACTGAAAGAGTTACCACCCTCAAAAACAAAAGTGAAGTAGCTTGTTGGTGCAATGAAGAAGTTGTAAGAGTTCTCAAGATGAAAGTGGTATCTTCAAATGATAGAAATAGATATTTTCAAGATATCAATGTGGTTGTAAGAATGGTGAAATGATGAAGCTACTTGAAAGCTGTGAATGAGAAAGAATAGATAGAGAATTTCGTAGAATGCTAGAGAGTTGAGTATCCACTTTCAAAGATCCAAATAAAATTCCTAGACTCAAATAAGGAAGGTTTTGGTTCAAAACAACATGCTTGGATGATCCCAATGAAGGTGCAAGTTGGCAGAGGTGTTACATTTTCGAAACGCAAAAAAATGTAACATCCCAACATTTAACACACTCATAGATTTTTATGGGACAATAGCGTAGCATGTTGATGTCTACACAACTCGTACCAGTTTGAGAGAAAATCTTATTTAACAGTCGGGGAACTAGACATGCATGATGTTGAAGGATGGTTTGAACTGAAATTGAGATTGAAGAGCATAATTATCTTAATTATAACTAAAGGGGAATGTGTATGTGATGTGAAATTGCATAGGGTTCCATTTATGATAGTACACTCCCAAAATATGAGGGAATAAGTGCAGGAGATAGTTATAATTGTAAGCCACCTCTTGGTAAGCCATGAAGAAATCCTTAAAATGGTCACATGAGTCACCTTTCCCTTTATATTTATCAAATTTAGGAATTTCAAAATGTTGATGGAAAGGTACCATTGCAATGAAATGATCAAAAGGATATAGATACAATTCTTCAAACTTGAATGATTTCTTGGTGTTGTCAACTTGTAGGTTTGTAAGTGAAAACTTCATGTCTTCCCATTCTCAGTTAAAGATCGATGATGATGGAGGATTTGTTGTATTTGAGCTTGGAGGATTGATGAATTGATTGTGGGGAGGTGGAGACGAATTAGGTTTATTTTGAGGAGGATTATGATTGTTGCAAAGGTTGAGTGAGGTATGAAGATTTTTTCGGATGCTAAGATGGATTTTGTGGGATGTAGGTATGTTGGAAAAGATATGAAGAAGCTTGGGTTTGAGTAGGATATTTTCCTTGTGCATAATTTGAATGTGTGGGAGTATAGGAGCTTGGGAAGTTTGATATGGAATTATGTAGGTGGATTATGGAATTTAAGAATATTAGGGAATGCGAGTGGTTTGTGGGATATAAGTGGAAGATGGCAAGAATGTGTGGGAGGTATGATATAATAATTGGGTTGAATGTGGTTGAATTGATATGAGAGGGATATGATAAGGTGTTGAAGATGAGGTTTGTTATAAGGGAACATACATATTACCTTGAGGGGCAATATGGCTCAATGTTTTGGGAACAGATGGTTGGATGTTTTATGGCATTGAAATGGCAACTTGACAAGAGGATTGAGAGGATTTTCTCTAGAATTTGTATGGAGAAATTTTTTTCCCAAACTAGAGTGGATTCTCCAACACATGTCATAGAATTTCCCAACAACTGAATCACCCAAAAATAGAGTGGGTTCACACAACAAGACTCAACTTTTCCTATCTAGGGTGGATGATTGATCCAACAACTATGCCAAGGCGGATTTGACCAAGAGTGAGTATATTCACCCAATAATAGTTTTGACTCACCCATTGAGGACTATGACTATACTAGGTATTTACTACACAAGCGGATTCACCCAAGTGCAAAGTAGATTCACCCAAGTATAAAGTAGATTCACTCAAGGATGAACACTAAACAAAGATAAAAAGAAAAGAAAAAGGAATTGAGATTGCAACTAGACAAACTAAATATATGCATGGATAATCCTAAGAAGACACATAAAATTGCACAAACCTAGATTATCCAAGTAGAATTGGTAACTAGTGTAGGCTCACAATGCAAGCATTAATACTATCTGCATGTGTCGAGATAGCTAGATATTGTGACTCCAAAGGAGGAAAGATATCTTGAAATGGTGTCTAGAAGGTGATACCTTGGTAAGCTCTATCTCAATGCATGAAATTACATCATGAGTAACTTTGGGGTATGATACACATCCCCTGCACCACACTGATTGACAATTGAATGGTCTTAAGCTAGGTAAAATAGGCGATCTAATGCATCCTTTAAATACTAGGAGGGTATGTGAAGCATATCCATGAACACAATCCCATCATAAGCATGGGTCAAGAATGCCAACTAATCCATGAATAAACCAACCATGTACTCTTAGCTCAATATCACTCAAGTATTAGATATTTTCTAAACATAATGTGACTAGATTGGGGTACAAATTTCATTCTCCCCCTTTTATATACCTCATTGATTCATGTGGTTGAGGTCATCCCTTGGGGGGATGAAATTCCCAAGCAGGCTTCCTAAAAGGAAGGATATGTTGAGCATTTCTAATCTCCAAGCTCACTTGAAGCACAAGGAGAGAGCATATGTGCAAGCTAGCACTCCTAGGAATACACAACATGACTTAGATAATTTTATTTTGATCCCCAAGCTCACCAAATAGTGTAAGGGGAGAGCATACGTTAGAAATTGATCCCAAATAAAGCACACAATATTAATTGACCCTTTAGCAAAATTGAAGTGTTCCTAAATTAGTGATAAAACAAGCATCTTTGGTTGCATGCTATTAGAAATATCATTAAAAGTTAATTCCATCGATCTTTGAATATTAAGGCTGCATATATATGTTAGTGAGACCATAGGCAAAAGTGAGTTAGCAGATTAGTACCGAAAACTTTATGATTTTTGCTCAAGGAACTAGAAATTACAAACTTAGTTATACCTTTTCGGTTCTCCCAAGTGCATATCGCATTTTCCTTTGTATGAATAGATTCACCTTTATGTGATTAGGAAAATGTAGTCAATGGATCCACCCAAGTAGTACAAATTTTCCCATTTTTAGCACACATTCACCTATTTATAGATTCACCTGTGTACGATTAGGTTCACCCCTCTACAAGTCACATTCATTTGTTAACTTGTAAGAAAAATGTTAGTTATTTACAAAAGTAGATTCACCCCTATAAATTCACATTTTCCCATTCTTAGAACACTTTCGCCCAAACAACAATGTATTTGCTCGTTTGAAACCTAAAAATGTAAAACACTTAAACCAACAAAATTTGATTAGTTTGACCCGTGGCATGGGTCTCACCGAGCATGCCAAAAATGTGTACATGAAATTTGTGCCAATGTGAAGTTTTTAAACAATAAAAACCAAACAACATGAAGATTAAATAAAACACTCAAGATAGGGCAAAAATATGTCAAACCATCACAAAATTGAATGAAATTGAAGTATGTCGATCCTCTTGTTGTGTAGATGTGCCCACAATATTCGATTAGATGTGTGCTCACAAAAAATTGACAACATAATGGCACTCAATTTCTCAAAGTTGTATAATTCTATGAAAATGGTTGTGTTTGATATATATGTTTGGTTGAAAAATGGATGAAGGGCTAGGATTGCTTGATGGAAATCAAAGGCTAGAAGTGCATGTGATCTCTCAAGCAATGAGATTGTGCCAAGTGGCATAATGTGAGTATTTGAGAAGGATATCGGTACTTGGGAGGTACCTTTGGGAATGAGGAAGATATATGTCATTAAGGTCTTCCTTGTCCTACATTCCCAAGGTATGGGATGAAAAGGAATAAAGGAATTTTATATTCCTTAAGTGTCTTTTGGGACAAGGACCTATGTGGGGTTCCTTTCCCAAAAGGGGAAAGCCATTAAGGCTTAGAGGACAATATGGGTGGGTATTAAATGGAAAGTGGATTAGCCTTTTTAATCACAAGATTAGGAATGTGCAAATGATTAGAGGAGGACTAGGATTAGCTTAGGGGAATGGTTAAAGCAAGTGGGAGAATTAGAGGATGTGACACCTCTTAATCAATGCTTAAGTGTTTGCACATGATTAGTGAGGGGATTATGATGGGATTAAAGGGATAATGGAAAATGGAGGATGGGACATGTAGATGGGAAATACATAAATAAATAAAAATTATTTATTTAATTTATGGGATGAAAGGGGTAATGAAGGATAGATGTAGAAAATGAATTAAAATTAATGATTTACAATAGGCTAGGACTTAGGGAAATAGAGGAAAATAGGGAATATTAATTAAATAATAACATATTATTTAAGCAACATAAATAATGGGGAAGTAGAAAAAAGGAGGAGATATTTATTAAATAATGATGAATTATTTATTTATATGTGTAATAGAAATTAGTCGAAACAAGGATAAATTGACCAAATAGAAGTGGTCAATTTTAGGTGTCTACAAATCTATCAATTCCATATGCATTAGGTAATAAAGTACCTTCTATAGACTAAACCATTACAACAACATCATAATTTAGAGCCCTCAATTAATACAAGAAAGCATGATTTGGGGAGGGCCTCACCAAGGCAGAGATTCTATGCCATATCTTCTGAAATCTAAAGTTGAAATCTCCCATAAGCCCATGAGGATCTCTCTTGATGGAATTCAACTATCTATAAGGGAGAAATGGTCACTCTTGTCTTCAAACTACTAGCAAAGTCTATCCCCTAGTTCAGATCCTAATTATGGATAGATTTGGATTGTAACTGTTATCACAAGGATTTGCACCCGCATGCAAATCTGTAAAGTTGTGCAATCCCATGCAACATTGGACTAATTTCAGGTTGTGGGTACCCTATATGAAACTAGACCTCTAGATTCTAGGCTGGCTTCCTATTGAATTTTTAGATTATGTACTTAAACTTGACTGGTAAAGGGAAAAGGATTTAAAACTAATGCAAAACTGAAAAATAACTAAACTAAGGTGATGCACTGAAAGAAACTAATGTGCAAACTTAACTCACAAATGATTATCTAGAACTTCTATTTGCACAGCCTAATCTAGTAGCTTAATCACCTGAATGTTTTAAACAAAGGCCTTGATTAAATACAATTTTTGAGGGAAAACATGGTTTTCATGACTAAACTATATAATCAGTTACATGCACAGTGTATAACCAGTGAACTTAAACTAAAATGCATACAAATATTTATCAAGGAGACAAAAATATTAGAGGTCTCAAAACTGAAAACACAATAATCCTTCGATCAAATCCCACACAACAATGACGCCTGAAATCTTGAAGGAAAAACTTGAAAATACTGGAAATTAAAGGAATCTTCTGCAAATCACAAACTAATTAACCTGTAAAAAATTGTTGCATAATCTATTAAATTTTGAAAGTTGAGTTACATGAAGTCTCTTTGCTAAAGGCAAAAGCAAAAAACAAGAACTAAAGGAAAAAGACTAACTTTTTCCAATATATACTATAGGCATGCATAAAGCAGCCAAAATGGAACTGAAAGCTAACTCCAAGTGGAAAACTGCATCTCCAATGTGAAATCCGAGCAAAAGAGAAAATATTGATAAACATAGCTCAAAACTGAAGCAAACTACACTATGTGCCTATAAATCTCCACCTCTCCATGCGCTTGACCAAAATACCTCGTGAACTAAAGGAAAAAACCTCACTACTTGCATGACTAGTATAACTGAAAACTGAAGTTCCACTTTGTGCATGAGCGATTTTTTTTTTAGTATTTTCAATATTTATCTCCTCCATGCACTATAGTTGTCTTAACAAAATCATTAAAGGCAAGTGATTTTATTGCATTTAATAATCCTTCAAGCACAACTTTACAATAAAAGTGAAGGAGACAAATATTGAAAATAAACATATATGTAAAAATAATAATCCCTCTTATAACTCTTGAGCTCCATGCATATACCTTGCATGTCATGCAAATATTACTCCATTCTTAGCATATGTTGGATCAGCCACCACACTTAGCATATAATTTTGAATAAAAGTCACCACCACCTTGCATAGTATTATATGCGATTTGCATAAGTTATATTTTCTAACCCTAGCTCAAACCGCATATGGGAAGCGTCGACCACATCTTCATTAGGCTCATTTTTCATTAAGAATCATGACACATGGTCAAGGTTACAAGAAAAAGAAGACATCATAATTATGTTTTAAAAAAGTCAAAAATCCCATCGAACCCTCATGCAAAAAGGGATTAGGGATTGGCGAACCCTAATCATTTTATCATTTTGTTCTTGCAAAACACTTTGCTCTTCATCGTGTCGCCGTGGAGAATAGTTGCTTGGCTCAAATCTGCAAAACTCATGCACCATTCTTCTTACTTATGAGAGATTCAAACAAGAAAGCAAGGTAAATTTCTTAGTCACGTATCTGGTGATTTTTCTCCTTTCTTAAAGAACTTCTGGGCTTTCTTAGTTGCGGCTGTGATATATCTTTGATGCATTTTTTGTGTTTAACTCTCTGTCAACACCCTTAGATGCCATGGAGGAATTTTATGAAGCTTGAACCAATGATTTCTTGTCTCTGTAACAATGGATTCTCTCTGCCTGGAAGTGAAATGGAGAGGTAACTTTCATTTGTTTGCATTCTTGAGCTCCATTCTTGAGGTAAATGAAAATGGATTCTTTTCATGTGTCACTAGCCGCCATTTTTTTTCTTCTTTTGAGTATCCATGGCCTCAATAGGGGTTATTTAATTTTCCATTCTCTATTGTTGTTCCTTTGCATTGAGGCTAATATTGAAGAGCTTTTCGAAGCTTTTTTCATGGGATTTGGATGTCTCCTTTTGCAGCAACAATAGGTAAGCTTTCACTAACATTCAAATGAATACAACTAGGTTTTATTCGATTTCTGAAGATGGCAGAGATGAAATCTATTTATTTTTCCTGAGAGAAGCAAAAGAGCTTCAGCTATATTCAAGGTCACGACCTTTATGGGTAGGGTTTGGATATATTTTTATTATTTGTAGAAAAAAGAAACACCCTCTGTATGTTCCATGGTCATGGCCTTTTACCATATCATTTTCAGAAAGAATGGTCTTTCCTTCCTCTTGCTTTTGCATTTTGAGCTCGACCCATTCAAAAGCTCATACCGTGCATTTATGTGTTTTTGTTCTGGGTTTCTTCATTATAGGTCACGACCATATTGTGCATTTCTTAGCCTTTCTATGTTTTGAAATAAAGGAAACTCTCTTTCGTCAGCTCAACCCTCAGTAAATAACATGGCTTGCATACTTATGAAAAAAACTCTTTATTTCTTCGAAACCCAAAAAATGTTGATTGTTTCTAAAATGTTGTTCTCTTGATCACAACAATTACTTCTTTATTTATGAATTTACAATGATACCTTTTTCTTAATGTAAGTGTTGTTTCTTCCATAATTTTTCTATATCTCGCATCTTGGCTCCTACAAAGTTGATCATGAAAATAGAAGTGAGAATACTGCCTGAATTTGTCTCTACATGCCGCTGGTTCTACCATTTTTTCGCTTTTTTCTTTTTGCTGCCACGTTTGATGTGTACTTGTATTGCAAAGAGCTATTCTAGTGAAAGATTCTTGATTGGTGCACCCTGTTGTAATTTGTTTATGACATAACATGCACTTAATAGAGTTCTTCATTGCCTTTATTATGCTTGACTATTTTACTCATAGATACCACTGTCACTGCCTATTGAACAATTGCCCTCAGTATTTTGTCATTTATAATCCCTTGACATAAACAATCCTCTATACCTGACACTGCAACTTCATAATGAATTTCTTAAATACTTAGAAAGTATGATTTGTTGTTTTGAAAATGATTTCATTTACTGCATTTTAAGACTGTAATACAAATTTCTGATTTGGAAAGTGCTTCCAATGTGAATAGTTGCTCTATACTGGTAATTGTATGATATCATTGCATGCATTTGTTCATGGAATTATAATGACAGTGACTATCTTTCATCATAGCACAGTAATATTTGTAATTTTCATCTGTAGAGATTGCCACCTAGCTCACTTATGTGCTACATTATCATGCTTCCTTTGTTAAAAAAAACATCCTTGTGATCTTCGTTGTTGTCTAGCATATCCTAAACTGTCATCATCTTTGTTTACAATGGCACAAGCCTTCTGTTAGCAATTTGGTGCTTGATTCTCTCTCTGATAGGCATGAAGCATGGCTTTGGCTCTTTTCTTTCCATATGATGATGTTGAAGTTGCATTGTTCCTCTTGAATAGACGGACTATTTAAATCATTCTTATTTGTAATATCCACCTATAACTTCTATTAAATGTATAAGGTTATCAAAATAGTTTAATAACCCTTGACACTATTTTTCCTCTCAGTGTAAGGGGGCTCAGTACCTTATTGAAGTGCAACAGTGAATGTAAGGTAGAGCTGAAACAAGGATAACAAATGAAGTTGATACTCTTGCAACATGTTTTGATTGTTCTTTTGGTATGATGAGCAATAAGATGCTTCGTGTTGGTACTCAAAAATGCAGGTTTTAACTAGAAGAGTTTGCCAAGCTCTTACTACACTTCTGGCCAATGTACAAGGCCAATTGATACAATTGCACCTTTTGCTCTTTAGGTTCTACTAGACCAAGGCGGGTGTACCTATATGAATGATGCAGATTGAAATATACTTCCTGGTTGAGCAATCTATCCAAAATGGCAAGTGGAAATGAATAGATGAAATCACTACAACTAATCCTACTCCTACTGCACAAATGAAAGGATTTGAATAAGTTGCTTGTTCATGAATGTTATCTCTGGGTTGAGGCAGATCAGTGCCTTCTATCCACATGGGCAACAGAGTCAAATACTATGAATTATGAGTTTTTTACTTCTCTGTCTTGATTCTAGTTGTTAGGCACTTTTAAAAATGAAATTCTAATGATTGGCATATGACTTCATTAATTTATGGCTTGCATAAATAATGCTGGAATATTTTCTTATCGGGTTCTACTTCAACAATCCAAAAGAAATACTAAATCACTGTGACTTGTTTAAAAGAATTTTAACTCTGACTTGTAGACACCAATCAACCACATCACACATAGTGAAATTTTCACTTTGATAAATCAAACATATGCTTGTTACGTTGATTTAAATGATTTAAGACTTCAAGTTGGAGACAACCCTCACAAGAAACATAAATTATTATTTCACAACAACTCAAAACAGAAAGAGTTTCACAAATTCAAATTGATCTATCCATTGATTCTGCTTCAAAGAAAGTTTGTGCATTATTTGCATTCCCCAGTCCCCTCTCGGGAAAAATCTAACTCCTCCCACATTTTCTATCTCTTTTTCAATAGATTTATACAATAAAATTTGAAGAGTCACAACCCTTCAGCTTTTTGTTCCATCTGTTTGATATTCTATCACAAAGACTAAAATATTTAATTAGTTGCCTAATCGGCAAATTAAATATTTTACAATAGTCATTCTTTTGATTTTTCGATTATATCTTTTCCCGCCTCTATTCATTTCATTTTATACTTTATCTGCTTTTAATACTTTATGTCTCCATGGCTTTCTTTATTTCTTTTACCGCTTTGATTTTGACGGGTCCCACCACTGACTTTCACGACTTCCATCTCCTCTTACTACCACCACCGCAGTCTCCTCCTTACCCACCCGTGGTACTGCGGTGGTCATTCTTCAAACCACTAACTGTTCTCCATGTTGCTAACTCACCGCCTATCCTTATCCAACGTGCTACCGCGGTCACTGGCTTGACTGCCAGTGTTACCGCAGTATCCGCTTCGTTGTTTACCTCTCGTTCACTGCCTTACCATGGTTACCTACTTTGACGGCTATGGTACTGCAGTATCTCCTTGCCAACCTCTCCTTGACTGCTACTGCTATACCGCGGTGACTATGTTGATTGCGCACGTTTGCGCGGTAACCATCTTGCACACCGCCGCTTCCCTGCTGACTGTTGTCAACTCACCACCACCGCAATATCGCGCGCGTGGTGTGGCGGTGACTATTCTCTGCCTGCTACAAACTGCTACCACTATACCGTGAGCCCCGTTGTGGGAGGCTGCAGTAAAGCGGTAAGTAATATAGAATATAAAATTAAAGGCAACGGCAAAAGGAACATAAGTGCTTGAATATTTTGATGGGGGTAGAATGCATTTTTATGAAGAAGATAGTGAGAATATTAGGTCCAAATGGGAAAAAACCTTAAGGTTTAAATGGAAGTAGTGGAAATCACTTAGGTTTTTTTGATGAAATTTTTAGGTTCTAACAGTGGCTCCTGTTGGGGATGAGTGATTTGCAAATCACTGCAAGAATCCAGAGTATCTACTGGGAGAGTAGACCAAGCGAAGGAAATGATAAATGAAGGCAATGACAAATGGAGGGAAAGAACAAATGAATGATATGAAAGACGGAGCAAATGGAGAATGGAAAACCCTAAGCTACTGTGCATGGAAGAGAATTTTGAAAGAGGCATTGCTAAGAATTGTCCATGCACTAGCAATCCTTAATCCTCTATACCTGCTCTGGTTCAAAAAATCAAACCACAAGGAATAGCCCCAGGCCACCCCAAAAAAAAAATCTTGCACTTTCCTCTATCATAGAGTTTGTACTGATTAGAGCTCATCAGGTTTCTTTTGAAACTATCCATTCCAGCTACCCTGCAACATGCACTACCATTGAAAACCTCTAGAAAATCATTACATTCAAACAGATTCATATTCATTTTACCATTTTTCTATTCATCATTCTTATTATCATATGAAAAATATTTATCATCTTCAGCATACAAAATGTATCCACATTCAACAAAACATTAATAGGCATGCTCATTGTCATATGTTGTTGAGTGTGCCTGCAACTACACTGGGACCTAAAAATATGAACACTCCTTATGGCAACCAATTTTTTTTGTCTCATCAGCATCTTTTGAAACAATCAAATCAAAACTAATTTCCATTTCTTTTGTATTACCAGTTGGCATTGACACATATTCTCGATCCATACAGTCTTCTTCACACATACTTGAAACAACAAATGTTGGATACTCACCATCAATAACATGCAAACCAGTATTAGTTTTTTGCAGGAAAAAATCATTCACGTCACATACCTCTTCTTAGACCGACAAGGATTTTTATCAGCTTCAAATAATTCCTCATCACTGTGAAAGATGCACATGGAGTCATATGAGTTATTACTTTCACTGTCAAAACAAATGTAGGTTGGAACCAAAACTTTGGAATCATCTTCATGTGCATACTTCTGGTATTCCAAAGTTAACAAGTCTGAAACTTGCTCACTGCTAAGTGAACAGGTCTCTGCTTCCCTATCTTCAACCATGTCTCCAACCTCTTCTTGATCTTCATAATAACTGCAACAATCATCCTGTTGAAGATCAACATCCACTATTTCATCTTCTCAATTTGACTCACGATTTGTTGTGCAAGAGAAACTCTCCACATCTTCATTGTCAGACAACATGATATCATTTTCTAATGTAGCCTCTAAAGCATTGTTGGTAGTATCCACATACTTTGTCCCAAGCATGGAATCAATAAATTTATTTGCTACATCAAAGGCTTGCTGTTTTAATGACTCCGACCAATAAATTGATTCAAGTTCTGATGCTCTCAAAAATTGTGCAACAAAAGTGGGTCTTGTGGGCCTAAAATGAGGAGGTAATTGCATACAGACATCTACCATCCTGTTGTATAAAAAACTCATAGATTCTCCTTTATATCAAAAAAAACATCCACAAGATTTTTGCCTCTCTCTTCAATTTGAATATACTCATCAAAAGTACTTTGTTGTGAATAAAGTACATTACCTTTGTTTCAAGAGCTCTCAGTTGTATCATGTGGTGTTTGTGGTGTCCAAGATCTCCTGGCATTTGTGTATTCATCCTCACTATATGATGACCTATTTGGTGATGTATTTTGAGCACCTTTGACTCCCAATTGCAGCAATTTTTGGTTCACTTGTAGCATCTGTTGGTCCAATTCCTTCAATTCTCTTATTGACCGTTGTCTTCTCTCTTCTTTTGACATCTTGAAAAAATGTGACTGTTTCACAATATCCATGCATTATTTATAAAATCTAAATTAGAGTCGCCACATAATTTTCCAAAAGTAGGAAAATGAAATGGATTGCTTTGGTTTTCCCCAATGGAATCTCCAAAAATATTGTAAAACCTTGCTGACTCTATAAATGGAAAGGCTGAAATTTTTTCTGAGTAAGTCCCCAGCGGAGTCGCCAAACTATCGGTACTCAAAAATGCAGGTTTTAACCAGAAGAGTTTGCCAAGATCTTACTACACTTCTGGCCAACGTACAAGGCCAATTGATACAATTGCACCTTCTGCTCTTTAGGTTCTGCTAGACCAAGGCGGGTGTACCTATATGAATTATGCAGATTGAAATGTACTTCCTGGTTGAGCAATCTATCCACAATGGCAAGTGGAAGTGAATAGATGAATCACTACAACTAATCCTACTCCTACTGCACAAATGAAAGGATTTGAATAAGTTGCTTGTTCATGAATGCTATCTTTGGGTTGAGGCAAATTAGTGCCTTCTATCCACATGGGCAACATAGTCAAATACTACGAATTATGAGTTTTTTACTTCTCTGTCTTGATTCTAGTTGTTGGGCACTTTTAAAAATGAAATTCTAATGATTGGCATATGACTTCATTAATTTATAGCTTGCATAATAATGCTGGAATATTTTCTTATCGGGTTCTACTTCAACAATCCAAAAGAAATACTAAATCACTGTGACTTGTTTAAAAGAATTTCAACTCTAACTTGCAGACACCAATCAACCAAATCACACCGAGTGAAATTTGCACTTTGATAAATCAAACATATTCTTGATACGTTGATTTAAATGATTTAAGACTTCAAGTTGGAGACAACCCTCACAAGAAATATAAATTATTATTTCACAACAACTCAAAACAGAAAGAGTTTCACAAATTGAAAATGATCTATCCATTGATTCTGCTTCAAAGAAAGTTTGTGCATTATTTGCATTCCCCAGTCCCCTCTCGGGAAAAATCTAACTCCTCCCACATTTTCTATCTCTTTTACAATAGATTTATACAATAAAATTTGAAGAGTCACAACCCTTCAGTTTTCTGTTACATCTGTTTGATATTCTATCATAGAGACTAAAATATTTAATTAGTTGCCTAATCGACAAATTAAATATTTTACAATAGTCATTCTTTTGATTTTTCGATTATATCTTTTCCCACCTCTATTCATTTCATTTTATACTTTATCTGCTTTTAATACTTTATGTCTCAGTGGCTTTCTTTATTTCTTTTACCGCTTTGACTTTGACGAGTCCCACCACTGACTGTCACGAATTCCATCTCCTCTTACCGCCACCACCGCGGTCTCCTCCTTACCCTCCCACGATACTGCAATGGTCATTCTTCAAACCACTAACCATTCTCCCCGTTGCTAACTCACCGCCTATCCTTATCCACCGCGCTACCGCGGTCATTGGCTTGACCGCCAGTGGTACCGCGGTAGTCGCTTCGTTGTTTACCTCTCGTTCACCGCCTTACCACAGTTACCTGCTTTGATGGCTATGGTACTGCGGTATCTCCTTGCCAACCGCTCCTTGTCTGCTACCGCTATATCGCGGTGACTATGCTAACTGCGCGCGGTTGCGCGGTAACCATCTTGCACATCGTCGCTTCCCTACTGACTGTTGTCAACTCACCACCACCGCGATACCGCAGTCAATGAATTGACTGTGCGCAGTGTGGCGATGACTATTCTCTACCCGCTGTAAACTGCTATTGCTATACCGCGAGCCCCGTTGTGGGAGGCCGCGGTAAAGCGGTAAGTAATATAGAATATGAAATTAAAGGCAGCAGTAAAAGGAACATAAGTGCTTGAATATTTTGATGGGGGTAAAATGCATTTTCATGAAGAAGATAGTGAGAATATTAGGTCCAAATGGGAAAAAACCTTAAGGTTTAAACAAAAGTAGTGGAAATCACTTAGGTTTTTTTGATGAAATTTTTAGGTTTTAACACTTTGCTCAATTGTTTTCACCATAGTGACTTGAAGGCTGCATCATAAATTTCTCTTTATGACAACAGTCATACTTCATGGTTGATCTTGATATGATGTTGTCATGTAACAAATTTAAATGAAGCAACTTTATTCTTTCCTATCTTCTCATTCCTGAAGTAGCATGTTGGGCTCTACCCTTGTGGAGCCGCATTTTACACCACATGCTAACACTATTTGTTGGTTGTAATGACCTAATTGTACCTATACCTGCACATGAAACAAACATATTAGCAAAACACAACGAAGCTGAAAGCTTCCAATGATCTTTGTGCTCTTTGATAACTTAATCATCTGATGTATACTTTGAACGAATGTGGATTATATTTCTGATGGCAATGTAGGCATAGGATTGATCTTGATTCATCGTTGCTTAGAGTCAATCTCTAACG
Source organism: Sequoiadendron giganteum (assembly GCA_007115665.2). Lineage (NCBI taxonomy): Eukaryota > Viridiplantae > Streptophyta > Pinopsida > Cupressales > Cupressaceae > Sequoiadendron > Sequoiadendron giganteum. The sequence goes on along the minus strand of CM021108.1, from coordinate 637,001,730 downwards.
TCATTTCCATTCATACTGCAAGATAACTCAAGGAGATTGCAGTTGGGGAACCTGGAAAGCTTCAACAACACCATTCAAAGATATCAAGTATCAATGGATTCATCATTACAGGCAATGATGAACCACCCTCCTTTCTATGTTTATATTTTTTATAGTTGTGTAGTTTACAATTTGTTCTTGTACCTATCATTTGATTATGTAAATCAAATTAAGCTTCTCCCACGGCTTGTGTGGGACCTTGATTTTTACAATATGAATAAAACAACATTTATATGCAATTACATAAGTTCTTGTGTTACAATTATTGCATAATAATACTTAATCCAAAAGAAATCATTTTTTTATGATCAATGAATACTTAGCAGGAAATTTGAGATTATTTGTGTACCTTTTAGTGATGAATGCAATTCAGCTCTACCTATTTTGAGTTGTAGCTGAAAAATAGGTAACAATTTGGCGACCTCTGTGGATTGTTTGTCTTCTAAACACCATAGACTACTTATGTAGCTTATCCATTTGGCATGGATTTCGTTCCTTACTCTGTTTTGACTCAGAAAAACTTGTAACTCAGCCACAAACCACACAAGCTGAAAGAAACTACTAAAACTCTATTTAAGACAAAGTTTGAAAACCCCATGCAACAACTGCACTTTATTGAAAGTAAAATAATACTAAATTGAAAACATAACTAAAACTAAAAACTACACTACTATGTACAACAACAAAATAAATGCTTAAAAGCACTATTTGAGATGAACCCATTAATAGGGATGGGTAACACCTCTCCATTCAGCCTTGAGAGCTGGAAAGCGTTATGTTCTTTATTTTCTATGATAATGTATGGGCCATCCCACATGGCATCAAACTTGGTATGTTTGTCGGGTTTGCTCTTTAACTCATCCCATTTGAAGACTAAGTCACCCTCATTGAAGACTCTTGCAATTGCTTTTCTATCAAACATTTTCTTCATCTGAGAATGATAAATCTAGAGCTTCTTGAAAGCTTCTTTTTTGGTTTCTTCCAACTCTGTCAATTGAGCAAGCCTGACTTGCATTGGTTGCTCCTCAAGTAAGTCCAATTCTCTTATGTAGCTCAAAGTTGGTAACTCTATTGAAATAGGAAACTTGGCTTCTTTGCCATAAACCAAAACATATGGTGAAAACCTTGTTGATCGTTTTGGTGTAACTCTATTAGCCCAAAGGGCTAATTTAGGCTTGTCATGCCATGACCTTTGATTATATTCAATAGTCTTTTTTATGATCTTAATCAGATTCTTATTTGTTGATTCTGCCTATCCATTACCCTAGGGGTAATAATTGGATGAAGTATTCAGATAAATGTTATTCTTCACTGACCAATCTGAAATTCTCAAACCAACAAAGGCTAATGCATTATTAGAAATAATTGAATCAGATGTACCAAACCTAGAAACCAAGTCTTGTTAAAACTTCAAAATTGATGTTTCATTTGCATCTTTCAAAGCAACTGCTTTAGTCCATTTTATAAAATAATCTGTTGTTGTAAGAATCCATTTGTGACCTGCGCTTGACGGTGGGTTAATTGGACCGATGAAGTCAAGTCCCCACTTCCCAAATGGCTGCTCAACCTGAATTGGATTCAAGGGCAGGGCTGCTAACTTTTGTTTTCCTGCAAACAATGAACATTTACTGCACTTTCTCACATAGGCATGAGCATCCTTGAATAGATCTGACCAATAATATCCCGCTCTCATTATTTTTAGAGTTGTTGTACGTGGTGCAAAGTGACCTCCAGAAGGTCCATCATGCAATTCCTCGAGAATTCTTTTGGTTTGATTTGGGTAAACACATATGAGGAACACTCCATTGAAGTCCTTTTTATAAAGAACACCATTAATCTCTGCATATGGAATTGCTTGTAATCTATAATATCTTTGTTTAGATTTGTCCATACCTTCTAGGCAATCTCTAGTATGCAAGTAATGAATGATTTGATGGATCCACTCAGCTGAAGTAGCTGCAACAACAGGTTCTTCTTCAAAATTTAGAACTGTAGTAACTTTTTCACTACTGTTTTCTTTATTTTTTGCAAGCTACTCGCACAAACCCTTACCTCTAACAAGCTTGGTAACCTTTATATTGATGTCATATTCCATGACTTTGGTTATCCAGCCTGCTCTCCTGTCGTTAATGTCCTTATTTAGCAGAAACTCTTTGACTATTAGGTGTGCTACCAACAAATGTATTTTATTATTAGAAAACATATGTCTAAACTTCTTGAGACTTCGCACTACAACAGGCACATGCTTCTCAACAAATGAATACCTTGTTTCATAATCATGCAAGACTTGACTAAAAAATGCTATGGGTTGTTCAAGTCCTTGATCATTCTGCTGACATAACATGGCATAAATTGTATCGACACTACCAAACGCATACAATATAAGATCTTGATCAAAGTTTGGATTTATAAGTGTTGGGGCTACTGCAAGTGCCACCTTAATCTGTTCAAAACTATTTTTACCCTCCTTTGTCCAGCTGAATTGCACATTCTTTTTTAACATGGCTGTGAGAGGTTGCAACAATGTTGCAATGTTAGGAATAAATCTCCTAACGAATTTTATTCTGCCCAGAAAGCTCTGCAAACCTTTTTTGTGAGAAGGAAGTGGTAATGCCAGAATGCCTGCAAGACATTCTGGGTCAATAGAAATACCATCTTTAGAAACAATGTAACCCATAAGTTTACCTTCATGAACAACAAAAACGCTTTTCTTTGGATTCAAAGAAACTCCATACTCTCTGCATCTCTCAAAAATCTATCTAAGATGACCAAAATGTTCATTAGCATTTTATGAGAAAACAGTGATATCATCTAAGTAGACAAGAAAAAACTTGTTTATCAAACCTTGGAGAGCCATATCCATTGCCCTCTGAAAGGTTTCTCCTACATTTGACAATCCAAATGACATCTTTCTATAAGTCATAGTACCCCACTTGGTGGTAAAGGCTATCTTATACTGGTCTTCTTCTTTAACCAATATTTGGTTATAACCTGAATATCCATCCAACAATGAGAACCTTTTTGATCCTAAAACAATTTGCAATATTTGCTCCATTGAAGGCAGGGGATAGTGATTTTTAAGTGAAGCTATGTTTAGATCACAGAAATCAATGCACAATCTTATCTCTCCATTCTTCTTTCTGACAGGCACCAGGTTTGAAACCCAAGAAGTGTGCTTGATTGGAAAAATGATACTACCTTCAATTAGCTTGTTGAATTCTATTTTCATTAGATGTCCTAAATTTGGATTCAGAGGCCTTTGCTTCTGTCTAATTTGTTTCGCATTGGGTTCTAGTTCAATGGTATGTTGAGCTAACTCAGGGTTAAAACCCTTCAGATCTCCATATTCCCAAGCGAAAATGTCACTGTATTCTTGAGAAAGCAAGACAAAGGCTTGTTGTTCCCCCTTTGTACAGACTTTGCCAAGCTTAAGGAGCTTGTCTTTGAATATCTCAATTGGTTCATAGTGCTCCTGCTTCACTGTGATGCTAGATTTATCTCTTCTAACCTGATCATTAGTGTTGAAGATGGATTCAAGGGTTACCAAACCCTTTGGTAGCTTATTAGACTTTAGTTGCATGATCTGATCACCATATTGCTGATCAAACTTTCATTGATTCCCAACAAAAAACTGTGCTTCTTCCATTAGAAAGTGAATTATTTGCTCATCACTGCCAAAAATCTGCCAACTCACATTATTATCAAGTATTGATGGTCTGAAAACTACCTTCACATATTTTTACACTTCCACATTGTGGATTTCAGTTGGAATGTCAAACTGTGATCCTATGCTAGCAAGTTTATCAACTTGCTTGTTTTGATTTCTTGGTACTGATTGCCAATTAAATGCATCAAACTCTTCAATTAAGTCCCAAACACGATGTTTACACAATTTCAGCAAATCATTCTTTGTTAAATATAGATTTCTAACCTAATTTGCTATCAATTCAAAATCACCAAACACTTGTAAACACTTAATTTTCCTTTTTCTGGCCCATTCTAAACCATGTATCAATGCTTCGTACTCAACAACGTTATTAGAACAACTGAAAGCAAATCTAAAAGCTGAGTAATACCTATTTCCTTCAAGTGATATGAGCATTGCTCCTCCACCAACACCTATTTTACTCCTGGATCTATCAAAGTATAGCTTCCAGAGCTGATCAATGTTGTTTTTGCTATTTTTTCTGCTTGACCAGATTTGGAATAGTTACATCGGGCTCTTGAATCATATAAATTCCCAAACCTACTTCATCCATGAGACTGAATGGATCAAAATCGTGATTCTCAGTTGCCCACTCATCTAAATTTATGTCGGGTATGCCTTCTATAGGTACAGTGGGGTTGGGGTCATGGATTGATCCTCCTGATCATGGAAAGCTAGGTTTGCATTTATGGGATTTGCAACATAAGGCTCTATATGGTCTTTAGCTCGTGGTTCCGACTTAATTGTGACTCTAGTACCATATCTGGTTCTGAAAAAACATGTGTGACCAATCTAATGATAGATAACCACCTAATTTTGTAGTGAAATCTCTAGACAAGCAAATGGAAAAATAAGGTGGGAGATCAATAATATATATGTCCTGTGGAATTTGAAAGTTTGAACATGCATGTAATGTAAGAGGGAAATTTTTAATAACTCCTACATACTTAATTGTTGTGCCATCCAATTGAGCTACCCCTTTTGACAATGGTTCATACTCAAGTCCTAACTTATCTACCTGTTGTTTAGGCATAATTGAGTTGCTTGCTCCTGAATCTATCATGCAATTATGCACTATATTATCACCAATTATCAAGCTGGCATAAAAAGGTGGTGGCTTTACCTCTTGAGTTGGTTGCTCCTTCTTGTGATCTGAACTGTTTGCAAGAACACTTGGGTGGTTTTGAAGAGACCCATCTGAAATGGATATCTTAGCTATAGCCTCTTACAGGCTTTCTTTATACCCAGGAAGGTGTAATGCATCCAACATGGTGATGCTAATAGTAGTCTTTTTCATATGATCTACAATATTGAAAGAAGAACCACTAACCTTTTGGTGAATTTTAGGAACAACAACCTCCTTCTGTACTGGAATTGGTTGAGTTCTTGGTTGTTCATTAGCAGGTTTTGCTTATTTCTGCTACTCTTTACCAGTCTTAGGTTGTCCTCTTGGTAAAATTTGGACATTCTGTGAAGAAGAGGGTTGTGGCTGCTCTTTACCAGCTACTGGAACTTGATTTTTATGCTGAACAACTTGTTGTTTACCTTTATCGGCTTATTGTTTATCTTTTTTCTAGTTGTTGTACATTAGGAACAACCTGCTGTTAAAGGTCAATTGCTCTTTTCTTGGATCTTGTATTTGCTGCAATAGAAGTGGCTGATTGATTTTGACCTTGTGCATGATTAACTCCATAAAATTTGTTCCCTTGCCAGTTCATCATGGAAACATCCATATCATCATGTTCCATTTGATCATTTTGATCATTGCTATCTTTTGTTGTATTTTCTGCAGCTGCACAATTGCTCTATACCATTATGACCTGATTAATTACTCCATTCATGCACATGGACTGATTATGAGGTTGATTGCATGGGTAGCACCATACGTAATCTTGCACCAAGTTGTTCTTAATAGGTACAAGCTCTTTTGAAAAGTTGACATCGTTCTGATTGTATGGTGGCCTGAGATTAAAATTCCTTCGCTGGTTTCCTTGATTATCTGCCTGATAAGGTGGTCTGTTGGGCTGAGAAGGTGTTTGGTAAGGCCTAAAATTCTGACCTTACTACCTCTTAAGACTCACTAAGTCATTACTGACTGTTTGCAATAATTTTTCCATCTCCTTCTGAGTACCCCTAAGCTCTTGAAAATTTGATTGTGCTGGAAAAACACCATTTTGAACAACTGGTTGATAGCCTAAGGCTGGTTCAACTAGAAGTGGGGCAATGGGAGGTATATTAATGGGCATCAAGGGATGAATATCTGGGAATATCGGTATAGGAGGCCTTGGTGCAATTTTACCAGCCTATATAAGGCCATTTTTTGCTCTAATAGCAATGTAATATGTTGTTGGTAACATTAATCCACCTATTGATTGTATCATTAAGGGCAATATCACTATTTAATGATCTAAGATAATACAAAAAAGCATGATCAGGAGTCAGCCTTACCGTTGCTGGAATTCTATTCTAGGTCCTTTGAAACCTGAAATTAAAGTCCATCATCTGTTCTTGTGGCGCTCTCTTTATAGCTGTCATTTGTTCGACTAGAGATAGATGATTGGACTTGTTAGAATTTTTTTTGCTTAGCTTGTCTTCTAAATCATCCCATGTCACGATAGTATTAATTGGTAAGCCACAAAACCACTCAAGTGATTTTCCCTTAAATGACGTTGCTAATAGCCTCAATGCCACATTCTCTTGAGTCACATGATGAACTCCACACAGTGAGGCTACGTATTTGATATGTTCTATTGGCGTAGTATGCTCTTCACCAATAAAAAAGGGGAGGATTTTGAGTGCAACAACTAGTATATCATTGTGTTGAGCCAAATTCAATGGGCTGCCCCCATTAAATGGTACAAATGCATGCACTCTGGCCATCGAAGCTGTTGGTATTCTAAGATTCACAGCTTGCGAAATTGGTACAGGACGTACCGGAGACACTGGAACTGATCTTGTAACAAAACTCGGTGAACCTCTTGAAGGTGGAATCGATGCTCTATAACTTGGTGAAGTTGAATGTGAACTTGCCTGCCTTATTGATGATTTGCCTCTCCTTGTTGAATATACTAATAATTTTGTTCTAAAAACTAGAGAAACTGATTTATTTCTTGAAGACCTACTAGGTGTTCTCTTAGTTGTCCTTCCTCTTCTCTTTAGTGAAGACAACTGTAGGTATTCAAACAGAGAATAACTTCCTCTCATCTAAATTTTTCTCATAAGCTATTTGCATTTGATCTGCTTGAAACCATTCTTCTTGTTTACGAGAGATTCGAACAGGAAAGCAAGGTAAATTTCTTGGTCACGTATCTGGTGATTTTTCTCCTTTCTTAAAGCACTTTTGGGCTTTCTTAGCCATGGTTGTGATATATCTTTGATGCATTTTATTGTGTTTAACTCTCTATCAACACCCTTAGATGCCATGGAGGAATTTTATGAAGCTTGAACTAGTGATTTCTTGTCTTTGTAAAAATGGATTCTCTCTGCCTGGAAGTGAAATGGAGAGGTAAGTTTCGTTTGTCTGCATTCTTGAGCTCCATTCTTGAGGTAAATGAAAATGGATTCTTTTCGTGTGTCACTGGCTATCATGTTTTTTTCTTCTTTTGGGTATCCATGGCCTTAATATGGGTTATTTGATTTTCCATTTGCTATTGTTGTTCCTTTGCATCGAGGTTGATATTGAAGAGCTTTCCGAAGCTTTTTTCATGGGATTTGGATGTCTCCTTTTGCAACAACAATAAGTAAGCTTTCACTAACATTCGAATGAATACAACTGGGTTTTATTCGATTTCTGAAGATGACAGAGATGAAATCTATTTGTTTTTCCTAAGAGAAGCAAAATAACTTCAACTGTATTCAAGGTCGCAACCTTTCTGGGTAGGGTTTGGATATATTTTTATTGTTTGTAAAAAAAAGAAAAACCCTTTGTATGTTCCATGGTTGTGGCCTTTTACCATATTATTTTTAGAATGAATGGACTTTCCTTCTTCTTGCTTTTGTATTTTGAGCTCGACCCATTCAAAATCTCATACCATGCATTTTTGTGTCTTTTATTCTAGGTTTCTTCATTATAGGTCGCGACCATATTGTGCATTTCTTAGCCTTTCTATGTTTGGAAATAAAGGAAACTCTCTTTCATCAGCTCGACCCTTGGTAAATAACATGGATCGCATACTTATGACAAATACTCTTTATTTCTTCGAAACCCAAAAAATGTTGATTGTTTCTAAAATGTTGTTCTCTTGATCACAATAATTACATCTTTATTTCTGTATTTACAATGATACTTTTTTCTTCATGTAAGTTTTGTTTCTTCCAGATTTTTTTTGTATCTCGCATCCTGGCTCCTACAAAGTTGATCATGAAAATAGAACTGAGAATGATGCCTAAATTTGTCTCCACATGCCACTGGTTTTGCTCATTTTTTCCCTTTTTTCCTTTTGCTGCCATGTTTGATGTGTACTTGTATTGCAAAGAGCTATTATGGTGAAAGATTCTTGATTGGTGCACCCTGCTGCAATCTGTTTATGACATAGCATGCACTTAACAGAGTTCTTCATTGCCTTTATTATGCTTGACTGTCTTACTCATAGATACCAATGTCACTGCCTATTGAACAATTTCCCTTAGTATTTTGTCATTTATAATCCCTTGACATAAACAATCCTCTATACCTGACACTACACCTTCATAATGAATATCTTAAATACTTAGAAAGTATGATTTTCTATTTTGAAAATGATTTCATTTACTGAATTTTAAGACTGTAATACAAGCTTCTGATTTGGAAAGTGCTTCCAGTGTGAATAGTTGCTCTGCATTGGTAATTGTATGATATCATTACATGCATTGGTTCATGGCATTATAATGACAGTGACTGTCTTTCATCATAGAACAGTAATATTCGTAATGTTCATCTGTAGAGACTGCCACCTAGTTTAGTTATGTGCTACATTATCATGCTTCCTTTGTTAAAAAAAAAACATCCTTATGATCTTTGTTGTTATCTAGCATATCTTGGACTGTTATCATCCCTGTTTACAATGGCACGAGCCTTCTATTAGCATTTTGGTGCTTGATTCTCTCTTTGATAGGCATGAAGCATGGCTTTGTCTCTTTTATGTCCTTTGCTTTCCATATGATGATGTTGAAGTTGCATTGTTCCTCTTGAATAGATGGATTGTTTAAATCATTCTTATTTGTAATATCCACATGTAACTTCTATTGAATATATAGGGTTATCAGAATAGTTTAATAACCCTTGACACTATGTTTTCCCCTCAGTGTAAGGGGGCTTAATACCTTATTGAAGTGCAACAGTGAATGCAAGGTAGAGCTGAAACAAGGATAACAAATGAAGTTGATACTCTTGCAACATGTTTTGATTGTTATTTTGGTATGATGAGCAATAAGATGCTTCGCTCAATTTGATTTCACCATAGTGACTTGAAGGCTGCATCTATAAATTTCTCTTTATGACAACAGTTATACTTCATGGCTGATCTTGATATGATGCTATCATGTAACGGATTTAAATGAAGCAACTTTATTCTTTCCTATCTTCTCCTTCCTGAAGTAGCATGTCGGGCTCTACCCTTGTGGGAATCGCATTTTACACCACATGCTAACAGTATTTGTTGGTTGTAATGACCTGATTGTACCTATACCTGCACATGAAACAAACGTATTAGCAAAACATAACGACGCTGAAAGCTTCCAATGATCCTTGTGCTCTTTGATAACTTAATCATCTGATGTATACTTTGAACGAATGTGGATTATATTTTTGTTGGCAATGTAGGCATAGGATTGATCTTGATTCATCATTGCTTAGATTCAATCTCTAATGTCATTTCCATTCATACTACATGATAACTCAAGGAGACTGGAGTCGGGGAACCTAGAAAGCTTCAACAACACCATTCAAAGATATCAAGAATCAATGGCTTCATCATTACAGGCAATGATGAACCACCCTCCTTTCTATGTTTATATTGTCTACAGTTGTGTAGTTTACAATTTGTTCTTGTACCTATCATTTGATTACATAAATCAAATTAAGCTACTCCCACAGCTTGTGTGGGACCTTGATTTTTACAATATGAATAAAATAACATTTATATGCAATTGCATAAGTTCCTCTGTTATAATTATTGCATAATAATACTGAATCCAAAAGTAATCATTTTTTCATGATCAATAAATACTTAGCAAGAAATTTGAGATTATTTGTGTACCTTTCAATGATGAATGCAATTCAGCTCTACTTGTTTTGAGTTGTAGCTAAAAAATAGGTAGCAATAACCCATAGTACCATTGTAGGTCCTTCCCTTTCAAGGAGAAAGTAAGGATCCTGACTACTATTTTGTCCTCTATGACATTATGGGATAAGTAGTTGGGTGGGAATAGAAGGTGATGTTTGCAACGTCTTGAATATGCTCTATGGGGGTGGTGGAGTTTTCACTAATGAAGTATGGGATACTTTTATGGCTAAAGTTGGAATGCCATCATAATTTTGAAGGGCAAGAGGACTACATCCATTAAAGGTCACACAAGAATGATTTCTTGGGACATCCATTGGAGTAGCATGAGAAAAAATCTTGACTAGGAGAAATCATTTAAAGTAGGTAACCTTCATTGTTTTTCTTTTGTAAATGCAGATGAAGGTAACTAAGAAATTAAAACATGAGAAATTAAAAAATTTACCTTTATGTGATGCTCTTTTCTAGATGTTGGTAGAGGAAGATATGCATAGTCTATTAAACAAAAATATTGGAGCCACTGGAAAATTATAGAGTAATGTAGATTTTCCAAGTGACTAGAAGGATTTTGTAATAGATGAAAGATCAATAAAATAAACAAAACCTTGATCCTTAATAATCTTTAAGTTCTTAGACTGCTTAAACCCATGGATTTGACTAATAGAGTCACCATGGTGCTAAAGAAACTTCATTAAAAAGGAAAGATGTACCAAAGAACACACCAAAATCCTTTAGCGGATGATGTAAATCTCATTAAAATTTATTCCACTAAGTATGCCAAAAACTTTTGCCACATGAAATTGTACCCTTTCCAAAGCTAATTCAATATTTCAATGAAACAAGGGGATAATCTCAAGGTGTGGGACTCTACATATGATATCAAACCTCTAAAGAAGGTTGAATTCCATTCTAACCTAGATGTACAGTGTTGATCCAACTCAACACTAAATAAACCTAAAAAATACCCCTAGTCTAACAACTTACAGAGAAAAGGGAGAGAGAAATGCAGAAACATGAAAAGGGTGGTGATTCACTTAGAGGAAAGTGAGTTTCTTCCTAACCACTACAAAAAAAGGGACTAATTAGATTGTCATAAGAAAACAAACGATTCTCTTGTGTACCAAATTTTGGAAGTATGTATGGAGGATAGAATTTAAAAAGCACTAATATAGAAACAAAAGATCCATGGTTAGCTCCTCCAAAGGTTCACATAGCATACAAAATCTAGGAAAAGATAAACATTCATTCATATGTACAGGCAAATAATTTTACACAGAGTGCAAGAAGTGAGAAGAGGCAAAGAATGGAAATTTTCATTAGTTTAGAGGAATGGATCCTATATAATTGTAGATTTGAAAAACATGCAAGTCTTTAAAAGATACAAAAAAAGAAGAACCCCCTTAAAAAATGAGGTTGAATAGTCTATATTTTTTCCCAAAAGTGAAGCGATCAAAATGTGTTTGAAGCAATAGGAAGACACGTGTACTTCAACATTGATGAACCTGTAAGGGAACACACCAAAAAATATGCTACAAATTTTGATTTAGAGGTTGAATGACAAAAGGAAGGTTTGTAAATCATAAATGAAGCATGGCACTACTTTTGTCCCCTTAAATTGTGTCAAAAATGCATTAAAAGTTAGAAAACGGTAGTTACTGACCTTAACCATGTTGTAAAGAAAGTAGGTGAAGGAAATGGATCCTAGCATAATTCTTTATTGACCTGTAGCAGTTAGCATAGGTGAGGAAATGGTCATCAAGAACCCATTAAGAGAGGATAGGAATCAAGAACCTGTCAAAGATTCCTATGGTTTTGAGAACCATAGGAAGCTCTAACGCTTACTTATCCATTTTCCCTTTGTTTCTTTCTTCCTTAATACTTTTATTTCCTCTCCAACCATGCTTGTTTCTCTTTTCACTTTGCCTAGTCGGGATTTGAATGTTCATCAAGAACCTATCAAAGCTTCCTATGGTTTGGAAGCTTTAACGCTTGATTTTCCATTTTCCCTTTGTTTATTTCTTCATTATGTCCTGTATTTCCTCCTCGACCTTATTTCTCTTTTTGCTTTGCCCTGTCAAGTATCAAAGGTTCAAAATGAACTAGGAACCTATCAAAGGTTCCTATGGTTTTGGGAATTATGGGAAGCTTTGACACTTTGTCTTTCCATGCTTCACCCTTTGAACCCTTTCTCGTCTTGGCTTGGTTCTTCCTGTCTTTGGTTCCCTTGCCTTTGGGAACCTTTCTTGAAGGTTCCATGGGAACTAGGTGTTAAATTTAATTAAATCAATCAAATTATATTCTAAGTGGTGAATTTTCAGATGTGAAGTAAATCCTAGATCTCAATTTTTGTATATAAATTCTAAGTCAGATTTCTAATGTTTATTTTTGATCTTCAATTGCAGAACATTTATCTATTTCAATGTCTTACAAAGGAAGATCGAATTCAAGTTTATATCTCAAGAAGAGACATGACTCAAGGAGAGACGCGTCCCATGAGAGGACATGTCCCTTGAATGTGCATACTCCTCTAACCAACCGATCATTATCGGTGGTTTAGACTTTAACAACCGCATGTATTAGCAACAACGATTTGCATAAATAAATGAAGTCCGATCAGAACTTGATTACGAATTTTATTCATGATCAAAAATTCGATGAAGAACATGAAAGATCAAAGATCTGCAACTAATAACTTGATTGCAGATAACATACTTGGAGAAGTAGATTTCGATAATATATAAATGATGATGATGCATAAATGCAATCATCATTTATATCTGACCGAGGCTACCTTAAATCAACACTCCCTCTTAGCTAGGGAAGATAACTCAAAACCAAGTAAGTAGAGATATCACCTTACACATGATATCGAAGATATGGTATGTTTCTAAAATTGTCAAGTCACATGACATTCTTCATAACACATCTTCATTATGGTATGTGCACTCACATCAAGTCCCATGATGTCTACCATAATATATCATGGCATATCCACAGATATACATATCCACCATGAATAAGGATTATAATGATCTTCAAATTGATATCAAGTCGCATGATATCTATCAATATGTCCATAAGATACTATCATGAAATATCCACAAATATCAAGTCACATGATATCTATCATAATAGTGCAACTAATCATTGTAGAGTCGTCACTCTACAATGTCAAATACAAGTGTTCATTATCAGAAAGATTGTCACCTTTCAATAATGTACATAGGGGCAGAGAGGGCCCATAAAGTCATGGAGTCACACACATGACAAAAGAGTTTACACATTAAACATATTTAAATATATTAGTACAACTAAACAATTTGAATCTCAATCACAATATCAAATTACATTTCAACCATACCAAGTTTCTTCCTAAAGTGTTCAACTTTAACTCTAGAGAGAGACTTGGTGAGAATGTCTGTTGTTTGATCATTTGTACTAATATACTCCAACTGGATCAGATTCCTTTCTACCATGTATCTTACATAGTGGTAAGGGATCTCAATATGCTTAGATCTATCATGGAATACTGGATTTACTGAAAGCTTAATGCAATTCTGATTATCACAATGGATAATAGTAGGATTCAAAGGCTCACCAAATAGTCCCACAAGCAATTTCCAGAGCCATACTGCTTCTCTTGCCACCATAGAGGCTGTAATATATTCAACCTTTTTTGAGCTTTGTGCCACTGAAGATTGTTTTATGTTGATCCAAGAGATCATAGCCGATCCTAAACTAAAGCAACATCCTGATGTGCTTTTCCGATCAGTTACACTTCCAGCCCAATCTAAGTCAGAGTATCCATGTAAATCTAGTTGGTCATTTCTATAATGAAGACCATATCCAATAGTGCCTTGAAGGTATCTCAATATGTGCTTCGCAACAACAAGGTGAATTTCCTTTGGCTCACACATGAACTGGCTTAGAGCATTTACTGAATAGCAAATATCAGGTCTGGTGTTAACCAGGTACATCAATGATCCAATTAATCCGTCTATATAGAGTGGGATCTGCAAATTTAGATTATGTTGTTGCTTCTTTTAATTTGTGTAAGTTGGTTTCCAAAGGTGTAGACATGGGTCTACAATCCAACATCTCAAATCTCTTCAAAATATCAATAGTATACTTTCCTTGAATCAGGATGATGCCATCTGATTTCTGCCAAACTTCTAAACCCAAGAAGTAATGTAAAATGCCCAAGTCTTTCATGTCAAATTCAGAAGTCAGGTCCTTTTTACCTTGATCAATAAGGTGATCTTCTAATGTTATCAATAGGTCATCAGCATATAAAATTATTATTAGCATCTCACCTTTGATTACCTTAAAATAAAGATTTGGATCTGCATCATTCTTGGAAAATCCTAGTCCCAAAAGATAGCTGTCAATTCTTTCATACCAGGCCCTGGGAGCCTGTTTAAGTCCATATAGAGCTTTCTTTAATCTGCATACATGTGATTCAGTTTTATGTTTCACAAAACCTTCAGGCTGCTCTAGATAGACTTCTTCTTCAATGGTCCCATTCAGGAAGGCAATTTTCACATCCATTTGATGGATCTTACAACCTTTAGTTGTTGCAATAGCTATCACTGCTCTCACAGATGTGTACCGGGCAACAGGTGCAAATGTCTCTTCATAATCAATACCTTCCTTTTGTGTGAAACCTCTGGCCACAAAACGTGCCTTGTGTGTTTTTCTATACTGCCATCAGCAACATATTTGATTTTGAAGAGCCATTTGGAAGAGACAACAAATTTCTCTTTTGGTCTAGGCACTATATCCCATACATCATTTTTCAAAATGGATTGATACTCTTCCGTCATTGCATCCGTCCATACTTGATGTTTGAAAGCTTCTGTAACACTGGTGGGTTCTGAACTGATGATCTCATTCATTAAGGAAACATAGCTTGAGAATATTTTGGGTCTCTTACTTTCCCTAAAGGTTCCCTTGGGTGCTGCATGATTCTTAGCTTCTTTAATCATCTTCCTAGCCCAAAGTGGTCTCTTCTTGTTGTTGTCATTGGAATTCTCTTTTGAAGCAGATTGAATTTCACTTATGATTTCTTCAAGATAATCCCTTTGAATCTCAGGAGTTGGTTCCTCTTCTAAGACTCTAAGGGAATTTTGAATTTCTATCTCATTTGAACTCCTTGCCCTTTTGAATGCAATGTCTTCCTCAAATATGACATCTCTACTTAGTTCAATTTTTTTATGCCCGGGTATGAATATTTTGTAGGCTTTAGAGGTTTCACTATATCCCACAAATACCCCTTTCTTTCTAGAAGCTTCTAGTTTGAATCTCTTTTCTTTAGGTACATGAATGTAGACAGGGCAGCCAAAAATCCTTAAGTGACCAATGTCAGGTTTTATGCCAATAAATGCTTCTTTAGGAGTCTTGTTATCTAGATGAGAATGTGGACATCTATTTTGGATGTAGACAACAGTTCTAGAGGCTTCTGCCCAGAATGAGGTTTCTATGCTATAGTCAAACAACATTGTTTTAGCAGCTTCTACAATAGTTCTATTTTTCCTTTCAGCAACACCATTTTGTTGAGGATTGTAGGCTACTGTAAACTCCCTCTTAATCCCAGCATTCATGCAAAATTCCTTAAATATTTCAGAGGTGTATTCCTTCCCATTGTCTGTCCTTAGAATTTTGATTTTCTTCCCGGAGAAGTTTTTAGTAAGAGCTTTGAACTCCTTAAACCTTTTAAGGATTTATATTGACTCTTTACACTTAAGAAAATAAATCCAGTTCTTCCTAGAGAAGTCATCTATAAATATTACATAATATAGGAAGCCCGCCATGGAGGGTACATACATGGGTCCACATAAGTCAGAGTGGACTAGTTCTAACACATTTTTGGTTTTACTCAAACTATTTTGGAAGGATCCCTTTGTATTCTTTCCTAGGGCACACCCTTTACAAGCTCCTTCATGATTTTTTTTTAGTTTAGGCAATCCTGTTAATAGTTTTTCTACAGAGGGTAGGGCACAAAAATGAATGTGTCCTAATTTTCGATGCCAAATTTCATTTGAATTAGAAGTCTCAAGAGTAAGAGCTTGTTTGATGTTGGTGCACAGTTTGTAAAGATAACCTTGTCTTATACCTACATTTTGTGCTTTCTTTATAGTAGAGTTATTTGGCCATGCCAAAAATTTTCCATCCATAAAGGTAACCCTATATCCATTGTCTTCAAGAGCAGAGATGGATATTAGATTCCTCTTTATTCTTGGTACAAATAAAACTCCAGTGAGTTGTAGGGAGAGACCAGATTTCAATTTGATGGTGCAGGTTCCAACCCCCTTTACGAGATGTGCAGAATAATCCCCAATAGTTACATCTTCATCAGTTTCTTCAGTCATAGTATCTAGGTGTTCTCTGAACCCTATGATGTGTCTTGATGAACCACTATCAATTACCCAGTTGTTGAAATTATTTGATACTTGACTTGATAAAGCTGAGTAGAAGACAAATTTCTTAGAGTCATAGTCTGTATTTGTTTTCCCCACTTTAGCAAAAGATGCTTGTTGTTTTGTTCTATCAGGGCACTTCATTGCATATTGTCCATATTGATCACATCTGAAACATTGTATTTGAGAGATGTCTTTCCTTTTCTTGAATGATCCTTTTCCATAAGAATTACTCTTTCTCTTGAATGATCCTTTTCCATAAGAATTATTCTTACCCCTTTTATTAGAAGTTGTGTTGAGAACATGAATATCCTCATTTATGGTTTTATGTTTGTTTTGTTAAGAGTCTTGTTTCTTCTTGTAACCAGTCTGTTCTTAGCCTATCAAATTTAGGGAGTTTAGATCTCGCACTTATTCCTTGAACAAATGACTCCCATGAGTTTGGTAGGCCTCCTAGAGCTATTAGTGTTAACTCCTTGCTATCAATTTTTTATCCAATTGTTGATAGTTGATCTCTTAGTTTAGTGATTCTCATGAAGTATGCATTAATAGATTCTCCTTTGTTTATTTGAACATTGTTAAGATGCCTCTTTAATGAAAGGGTCCTACTAGTGTTGTTTATTTCAAATGTACTTGATGGTGTTGTTTATTTCAAAGGTACTCTCAAGGGATTTAAACATTAGATATGCAGTCTCATATTTTGACAGAATAGGTACTATATGGTCCCTAACTACATCTAAAATTTTCATAGCTTTCTCATTGTTCTCAATCCATTGAGTTTTCTCTGGATCATCCTCTGGTTCTCTCTTGTTTTCTTTCACAAATGAGTCTAACTTATTTTCTTTTAGAATAATAATGATTCTGAACTTCCATGAAGTAAATGCATTTGTGCCTTCAAGGCGGTCCTCAAATTTGATTACACTTGACATTATGAAGAATGTAATGTATATGTGATTTCTAGAGAAAAATACAATTTTCTAAATAATTTGATATCTTGATCTAATTCGAATCTTTTCTCAACATGGCTCTGATACCATGTTAAATTTAATTAAATCAATCAGATTATATTCTAAGTGGTGAATTTCCAAATGTGAAGTAAATCCTAGATCTCAATTTTTGTATATAAATTATAAGTCAGATTTCTAATGTTTATTTATGATCTTCAATTGCAAAACATTTATCTATTTCAATGTCTTACAAAGGAAGATCAAATTCAAGTTTATATCTCAAGAAGAGACACGACTCAAGGAGAGACACGTCCTATGAATGTGCAGACTCCTCTAACGAACTGATCATTATCAATGGTTTAGACTTTAACAACCGCATGTATTAGCAATAGTGATTTGCATAAATAAATGAAGTCCAATTAGAACTTGATTACAAATTTTATTCATGATCATAAATTCGATGAAGAACATGAAAGATCAAAGATATGCAAGTAATAACTTGATTGCAGATAACATACTTGGAGAAGTAGATTTCAATTATATATAAATGATGGTGATGCATAAATGCAATCATCATTTATATCTGACCGAGGCTACCTTAAATCAACACTAGGAACCTCAAATCACTCGATGCCTTTCCTTTATTTTCTTCTTTGTCGAGGGTTCCATAGGAACTTGGAACTAGTGGTTCCTAGTTCTTGTGGAATCCTTAATTTCCACTTGCCTTTGTTATTAGGGGCTTATAAGGGGGCTTGAAACCTATTGAGGGTTCCTTTGGTTCTTGAAACCAAAGAACCTTCAACCACCTTCTTTAATTTTCCTTTCATATGTTCCTTTGTTAGGGGTTCATATGCAACCTCCAATCGTGTCTCTTATCATTTGGAACCCTTGTCTAGGGTTCCATGGAAACTTAGAACCATTGGTTCTTATTAAACTTTTGACTTTGTCTTTGCCTTCTTTTATTTGAAAGTGTTGGATACTTAGGCCTAAGAAGGAACCAATCAGAGGTTCCTTAGGAATCAAGAACCTATGATTACCCATGAAATCGTGAATAGCCTTTATGAAACAAGTTCCTGATATAGTAGGAACTTTGACAAAGGAGTTCTTGATTGACCTAAAAGCTCCAACTATTTCCTTAAACTAGCTAATTTTTGGATTTTTATTTTTAGGGAAATGATTGAAGCATGAGGAGGAGAAAACTACTAACATTAGAGGAACATCCTCACATTAAAAACCCTTTTAGGTCTCTCAAAAAGGTTATAACCAGTGGGGGATGTAAGGGGGACACAAAGTGACAATAGGTTCATAATGGTTGTGATTTAGTACTATCAGTAGATAGATATTTTATGTAGTAGGTGTCCTAACCTATATGTAGAGACTACTTAGCAAGACTAGAGTATTTAAAGTCATGTTAAGGTTTTGAATAAAAAAATAGCAACATAATCTACTGATAAAATTTAATACAACAAGTGAGAGGTTCATATCCCTCATTTTATGTATAAAAAAACTATGAGAGAATTAACGAAAATAGTAAATCATTTTATTTGAAGAATAGTTTGAAATATTATCTACCTATGGATTTAGCAATTATGTGGATTCAACTCATTTTTAGTAGTTTTTGACTTTGCATTGATAATAATTCTCCTCATGTCACAACAAATATAACCATTTGTCATATTCTTTCCTTTGTTTTTTGTAAGGCATCTTCATCATGAAGTCCTATACACAATATATCTTTTTTCACCATACAAAACAAGTTGGCCTAATAATGAAGGTGTTTGTAATTTAAATAGAAAGTTAAATGTTTGATTCCAAAGGGGTATGGTTGTACATTTAATTTAAAGAATATAAAAATTAATAGAAAAATAACCCCTTATGAAATACTTGTATAAAAGGGAGCCTTATGCAAAATAATATTCCTCGTACATTATTGATAAGTCCCTTTGAGGTTAGCTAAAAAAGCTACCTTTAACTTTTACATTTTATAGTATGGCATTGCTCTAAATATTATCTTTCTTGTCAATATGTTAGCAATAATATTCAAATAGACATTAGGTTAGCCCCTAATGATGGATGGATTTCAAGTAATTTATCAATCTTTTATTGAATATACACTATATATTTGTAGAGGTGAAAAGTACATACTCTCACACTTTTCCTTCTTGTTTTATGTCGCCCATAGTGGAGGTCCTAATTATATAGTATTATCACATGATTTTATTTGAATCCAGAACACTCACTATCATTCTCAAAAAAACCATTTTATCTTTGCTCAAGTCAATCTTAAGCCTCGCCTTAGTACCTCGACCCTCTAGTTTCCAAATTCAATTTTTTTGTGGCCTCATAACAACTCAACTTAATTTTAACATTATCCACCAATGCACGTATAAGTTCAAATTGTGCATCTAAGACTTCTATTGAAGGACATCACCTTGATGTAATTTCCACAAAAAAAAGTCATCGATAATTACCCTTTGTCATGAACTAAATTACATAGAATCATGAAAAACTACAAAAACTATTGCACTAATAATATTTAAAACCCTAGATTTCATGTAGTTGGTCTAGTACTCAAACATTTGTTGCACTTCATGTCAAGCATCCATTGCATTATCTCAAACATTCATGATATCACTATACCTCATCATTGTTAGGTATGTATGCATTAGTTGCATACATCGTGCGGTATGTCTTCCAACTTACCATAACATCATTGAATCAATCAAATGAGATTTGAATCTAATCAAGGAAGTCTCAATGATTCTTTATTACCATACCAAGTTCCAATATGCTTTTTAACACTACCACTTCCAACTTACCATAACATCATTGAATCAATCAAATGAGATTTGAATCTAATCAAGGAAGTCTTAATGATTCTTTATTACCATACCAAGTTCCAATATGCTTTTTAACACTACCAGATTTTCTATTCATAAGTACAAACATAGACAAACACTTCTCTACAAGTACTTTAAGTCTTCAAGATTTAAAGATCAAAACTATCCAAAAAGATCATAATCACCCTTAAAAGGTTAAGACCACTTTTTCCACAATTCTATATTTCACTAAAAGCATTTATCACAATCATCTATTTCCAAATCTAATTTTAAATTCCAAATATCAAATCTATGTTGCAACAAAAATCCATCTCCTCCTTTTTAAATTCCAGCACACATTCATTTTAAGTATTTTATTTTTGTAAGATCTATTTTATCCTTTACAAATATTGCTAAAAAAGAAAATCACTTATATTCCATCTCATTGGTTCGATTTAGTTAGCATAATTTAATTTATTCCTTGGATTTATAGTTATAAAAGACATGTGACCTTCTGACGCATGCACCGACAGACCAACCAAACATTAGATCATCCCACACGTGAAAAAGAGATTTGAAAATAATAAAACTCTAGGTGGTGGCCTCTTATCATTAAACTTTACTTTTCGTATTGTAAAAGGAAATATGGGCCCCACATTCCTTACTTCATATCAATGACCTCACACTCCCCTTTCCATCCGTACTTACATCAACATGCAATCAATTCATCTCAAAAGGAAATTTTAAGTGTATTGGAATTCACTTTTATAAGGTGGGGCTATAAATCTGGGGTTGTAATGTTGTTTAATGTGTATAATTATGCAATGATATAGTTTTCTAGAATGCTTGTTTATGATGTGTAAAGATTTACAATATTTAAAAATATTTAAGGAATTTGTTGGATTGGGAGAGTTAAGTTCTTTTTAATTAACTCTTTTGAAAATTTAGCTTTACAATCTTGGGCAAGTGTGCTAGTGACCTACATGCAAATATGTTCCTATTTGTGCTTCGTTTGAAATGTTCGTGGGTATGAATGCTCTTTGTAATACAAAAGATTCCATTTTTTGCTTAGATATGTTTAAAAAACAAATGAATGTCTTTAAATACCAAGATATATCAACTAGTCACACAAAGATGTATCAAGTTGGATCTCAACAGCTATGGAAAGTGCAGAAGCCAACAAATATAATTTGAAGTCAATCTCACATGGTGTAGTAGTGAACCCCCACATAAGATTGATCTGGTATAGGAAAGCACATATCTCAAGGTGAGGAATGAATGCATGCATAATGGTGCAAAGATAGGTGTGATGAGTGGACTAATAGTGGCAAATGTGTCTATTCGAAGATAGGATAAAATTGAATGTACATGTATATATGAAGGTATGAATAATGGGGATGGATAGAGATCCAAGAAGGAACCAGAATTAACACACATAAGTGTGTCACTTGTCATATTTTTATATTAAATGATTCCATCAAAATAGACATAAAACTAAATGGAATTTTGTATGGATATGCAAATTTCACTATTACCAATTATAATTGAATTGAACTATAATCATTGATTTTTTTTTAAGAGGACAAAATTAATCTTTTAAAATATTTAGATTAACATATATAATAACAAACTATTATTCAAATTAAACTAGATAAAAGAGTAGAGTTTAAACACTTTTTTAAATTTGAAACTAAAATAGAGATTATATAGGTAAAATAAATGTGTGCCTAGAATTTGAGAGAAGACTAATTTAGCTATGATAGAGATTTGAAGGTTAGAATCGAAGATAGGGTGTAGAGAGAATAGCTTGTGATAAACATTCTTTATAAAATTTAAAATTGTGTAGAGACTCAAATCAAGGTTATAGGAATGACCTTGGAACTCTCGAGAGAGCCCTTGACCTTTTGGGTGGTCCTAATCTCTAAAAAAATATTTTTCTATTATTTTAATCATACAAAAATAATTATAGCTTATAATCATCTAGAATTGGATGCATTAGATGTAGAGCAAATAAATTTGAATTGGGTTGTCCTCAATATTTTCTATAGGTCAAGGTTGCAATCAAGGCTTTAATCTTCCTCTTCACAACCATGAACCTATGCATAGTTTTGACCCAAACCTATGGTTCTAACCTTTGAGAAATTAGGGTTTTGGCACCTACAAAAATAGGTTTGTATGGGCCTATTCCTATAAATAAATTTTATTTTTTGAGAATTATTATTGGAACTTGATGTGGTAATGAAGAATTCCCCAATTACAGTTAAACACATTGATTAATTCAATGATATTTTGATAATTTGGAAGACACATCAAGTATTGTCTATATAGATGCCTTAATTTAACCACCTTCTATAGTCAATTTTGTATTCATGGTAGTTAATTCTATCTAACATCACCATATTGATTAATTGATTAATTGTACCATATCATCAATTCTATTAGCTAATTAATTATCATTAATTAGATAGTTAATTTCTTCTTAATTTGTTAACAAATTAATTCTCATATTTATCTACCAACATCACTTCACAATTAATTAATAGTTTATTAATGTTGAGAGTCATCTTACAATGAAAACAAGTGGTGGAGTTTAATAGTGTGAGTGTGTTACCAAAAACTCTTATCTTTCATCTTAAACTTGATAACCATTTACATGTCAAAATATTAATATTTAATAATAAACATAATATTTCTAAAATAAGTAGCACATACATTTTTGTCTCCAAGCATATAATAAATAAAATAGTTCCAAAGTAAAATAAAATAACTTTCAAGTAGATAAAATAGCTCCAAAGTGATATCTCTCATCGTTCTTTTAGATAGATGTATTAAGATATCTATGCTAGTTATTATTAATTAATCAATTTCCAAACAAAACTATGTACACATAATTAATCAAGTATTTAGATAATTCATTAATTATCTTCTCACAAATTCTATAAATAAACTCCATGCCATTTTTAAAAGTCAACTTCTTCCACTCATGCAAATTTTTAATTTCCTAATTTATGCAGGGACATGTGAATTTGTTTTAAATCAAAATTAGGAAAAGTAACTCAAGTTGCTAAATTAGGTGAATTGGTCTCAATCATTCATCTTCTCATTTAAAAACCTATAAATCCACCTCTTATTCCTTGATTCATCATAGAGAGAAATTTTCAAGGAATCATTACACTGCAAAAATCATGCACAAACATCTAAGCATCCACCCTCCATCACAACACAGGAAAATCCATGCCAATGATCTATCTGAGGTTTGCATGGTTTTAGAATAACAAGTTTAGATTTTTTTTTTTAATTTTTAATTTTTTCCTAATTTATAGCGTACATTTTGACATGCCTAATAGGACCTTGTCCCTTGTCTAACATTGGTTTTGTAAGTTAAAGATTCATTATTTTGCATTTTTAAAAAAAATTAGGGCCAAAATTCTTATAAAGACTAGTGTGCTTCACATAGGTCTTCAAAAAATGAGGTTTTGAATTTGTTGAAAAGATCACTTGGAGAGCTTTTCAAAAAGTGGTTACATTAAATATTTGGATGACTATCAAGAGAGATATGATGATTTGAAATTGACCATATAATTCTATTTTTAGATATTTTTGACATGTAACTTTTGGAAGAAAAAAAATCATATCTTGCAATCTGGATGAGGAGATTATATTCTATTTTTTACAAGTGGATAGAAATATTTATATCTACTTTTTTATTATTTTATTTTCAAATCTATGATAGAAATGAGATTTCTTAAGAATATATATTTTTAAGCTCTAGTTTATGGTATAATTTTTTGTATATATTTTTAATAAACTAAAAAAATTTGCCTAACATTTTGTATGTAGGTGATTTCTTATGTTTCTAACATTTTGTTGTTACATGGTGAAATTAAAAGAAAAAACCTAACAATACATTTTTTCTTACAAATCACGATTGAATCTATTTTTAAAACAATACTAACATTTTGTGTGCAAGCGACTACTTGTATTTCTAACATTTTTTGTTGCAAGTAGTCACTAGTCAAAGTCATTTTAAAATAAATATTTCTAACATTTTTTTTGTGTGCAAGATGTTTGTGAAAGACCATTTTCCAAAATTGCAAACACGTTTATTATAGTTGGACTATCTAAGAACTCAATTTTTTTTATTAGTATAGTTGTACATTTTTAAAAAAAGATGGGTAAAAATTTATTAGATTAGAAAAGCATCAGTACATAAATTATCGTTACAAACCCCTCTAGGAGGGGCCCACCAACCCAAGCAACCAAACTAGAAGCCCAAGCAAAAACAAAGGTAAAATGACCCACCAAACCACAACTTATTGAAATATATCCTCGAGAATCAAATCTTTCAATCTTTGGGAACACTCCAAAGGTAAGTGTTCCCAACCCTCAACTCTCCAATCACCCATAAACTCAAAGGCCCGCTTAACTAAATAATCTGCTACTTTGTTTCACTCTCTCAGAATGTGAACAAAGAGGACATAATCCAAAGAATTGTTGATCTGAAGGATCTGATGCACCATCGACTCTGGCTGTTAATTAGCATCCCCACCCTCTTGCATATTCAACATATTGATTAGGATCTGAGAATCTGACTCATGAATAATTTTGTTCCAACTTAGAGCACATCCTCACTCTATAGCCATAAGCATCGCTTGAGCCTCCATAAGATTATTCGACTAGTGATCTTTAAAGAGGGAAAAGAAGAATAGGACTTCCCTTGAACAATCCATCCCAATCCCACCAAATCTAGTAGGTCCAGGATTTCCCCTAGAGGAACCATTAATGTTGATCTTAAAGACACCATCAAAAGGAGGGGACCACCTCCCCTCCCGTTGGGTTTTCCTTTGGGATTGTCGACTCCTCCTAGACAAACTAGAATCCATGCCACCCCTTGAAAGGTCAAGTATTTGCATCATCTCCACCTATCTGAGCTTTGAAGGGGTATCAATCACACACTTAGCTTGGATAGTTTCTTGGATTATACCCAACACTCTTTATCATAGCTAATGCACACCTAACTACTACCCTTGGAAGATCCTTCGGTTCCTTTCTAGCCAAACCTGCCATAGAATGCAAGAAGGTCCAATATTCCAAGCCGCCTGAAGAAAGAAGATCTTAGCTATTCATCTTCCCAAACTTCTCCAAAAATCAATGAGGAGGCATGCACACATGTTCGCTTCAAAACACCCCACCAAAGGTGCCAAACGGTCCTAAAAAAGTAGCACTGGAAAAATAAATGTGAGACAGTCTCCTCATCCTTTGCACAAAGAAAATAGATAGATGGACCCTAGAACCCTCTCTTGCAAAGATTATCCCATGTGAGACATTTATTCTGGGCGACTAACCAAATGAAAAAAAAAAATTGGGCCAACCATAAGTTTACTCCATACCTCTTTCCACCAAGGAACTTCAACAGCCTCATATCTCTATCTGTCCAGAACCTGGTAACTAGATGCCACTGAATACACCCCTCTCTGATCCAAGCCCCAGGACAAAGTATCACTAAACACCAAAGAGCCGCAACTCCTTCTAGTAAGAATATGCACCAGCTCTGCTTGATCCTAAATCGATCACCCTGATGGCCAACTCGAAGGGTCCTTCTACTGAAACACATCCACCTTTCCCAAGATCCTACTCATCTTGAAATCCTCCACCCTAGACCAACCAACTTCCAAGAAAGAAAGACACAAAGATTGTAAATGTGGATACATGGATATGATAGGAGGGTTCCTATCCCATGAGTCAAACCAGAAAAAGGGCCTTAGATCCCTTATTACAAATCCAAAAAATCCTACTGGATTAAATTAGACCCTCTCTTAAGAGTATCCCAAATCATAGATCCCTTCCTAGATAGGTTATACCTGAGCACATCATCACTCTCCACTTCCCCCAAGTATTTTTAATTGAGTATCTTGGCCCAAGCTTGATCCTAATTAGAGCACCAACGCTAGTACAACTTAGTAGCCAAGGCTTGACATGAAAGAATAGCTTGCCTCAAGCCCAAACCCGCCTCCTGCTTCAGTCTATAGATAGTGTCCCACTTCACTAATATCCACTTTGTGGAATCAAGATTACCAACCTAAATAAATTGCCTAGATAAGGTTGTTGGCCCCACAATTTTCGTTGCACCAAAAGGTTGACCTGTCAATGTCTGATATGACCACCAGAGTTAATGGATCCATAAGAGGCGGTTAGTCCATGTCACGAATCCTGAGGGGAGCGCTGACCAACTACCATTAATCTCCCCCTCAACATTACCCGAGGAGATTCGAACCCGAAACCTTTGGATTTGATACCAATTGTTGGCCCCATGATTGTCGTTGCACCAAAAGGTCGACCTGTTAATGCCTGATACAACCACTAGAGTTAATGAATCCACAAGACTTGCAGATAGTCCATGTCACGAATCCCGAGGGGAGCATTGACCATCTGCCAACAAAGGCATCCAACTCCCTCACAAAATTTAAGAGCCATATGAACCATACACCTATAAATTGGGAGGATTTGCACCACATACTTCAACAACAACACTCTATCAACAAAAGAAAGCCACTTGATAGTCCAATGACTAACATCTCCATGAAATTTATCTAGAACAAATTGTCAAGTCCCCCTTGGCAAGGGGCCAACAAAAAAGGGAATTCCAAGGTAGACAAAAGACAACTCACGTATTTGGAGTTTGAGGATCCAAGCAATTCTAGTCTAAATACCATGAGAGGTATTGAAAAAGGAAATAGAAGACTTAGCCTCATTAACTTTTTGCCCAGAAGCTACAAGGTATATATCCAAGGCTCTTCTAAGATTAACAACTTCTTTAATTTTGGCCACACCAAGCAATGTTGTATCATCCACTTGAACTATAAATGAGATTGGCCAGCCAAGTTGTCACCCCATTTCCAACCAAAAATCAACCCCTACCTTACATGAGACTTTATAATTCTTCCTAGCCCCTCAACCATTAGAATAAACAAATAAGGAGATAAAGGGTATCCATGTCAAAGACCTCATGAAGCCCCAAAAAGACCTGAAGGATCACTGTTAATCAAAACAGAGTAAGAAGCCGAAGTAACACAACTCATCACCCAATTAACCTAGTCAGAGCCAAAACCAAAATCCAGAAGGAACTTTTTGTAGAAAGGACCATTTAACCCTATCATAAGCTTTGGACATGTCTAATTTAATGAACATAGCCTTCTGCTTGGACATATCCATGGAGTGAATGGCCTCAGCTGCAATAACCACCCCATCTAGAATTTGCCTGCCAATAACAAAACCCCCTACTCTTCAGAGATGACTCTGTCGAGCCATGGCTTGAGTCTTTCAACAATTAAACAATTTTGTACACCACATTGCAAAGGGTAGTATGCCTAAACATATCTAGAGAGTTAGCTCCTTATTTATTAGGGATGAGCATAAGGAACATAGAATTCATAGCTCTCAACATCTACTTATTTCTCTGTGACTCCTCAATGACCTCTAATAAATCATATTTGATGATCTCCCAAGTTTTTTGAAAGAATTCTATAGGGAACCCATAAAGATGTGGGGCCTTCCTCTTTCTTATTTGGAACACCACTTTCTCCATCTCATCCAAAGTTACGAGACTAATAAACACCTCATTCATCCTAGCAGGAGCATCTGAGGGAATGCAATCTAAAATATGGTTCTCCTCCACCCTCGTTTATGGAGAGTCCTCCTTAAAATGAGTTGAGTAGTACTAGATAACCTCGTTAAGAGATATCTCTAAAGTAAGATAGATGAACCCCCTGAGAAGTCATAATCGAAGATATCAAATTCCCATGCCTACTAGCCTTAACTGAGTTGAAAAAGAAGACTGTATTCCTATCCCCCTCTTGAAGCTAGTCAATGCGTGACTTTTGTCTTCAAAAAAATCTTCTCACGGTTCCCATTCTTCTAGCTCCTTCATATCCTTTGTTTCTTCTTTGAAATAGATCTTGAAAAAATCATGATCTCTATTTTTCCTGGTGATGCTCTCAACCCTTTTTTGGGATTTTTATTTAGCCAGAAAGATATTTCCAAAGCTTTCTCTATTCCACTTCTTAAGCTAAAACTTTACATACTAAAGCCTTTTCAAAAAGGAGTACATTTCATGGGCATGCATTCCCTGACTCCACCAATAAGCCATAAGGTCCTGCAAGGACATCTCATAGAGCCACATCAATTATAATTTAAAAGAGGGGTTCTTAGAAATACCAACCCCAGTTATAGTGAGAATGATGGGTGAATGGTTTAAGCCTTTCCAACCCAAAATTTTAGATCTGGTTAACCACTTATAACCAATCCAATAATTTGACACCAAGAACCTATCCAATCTTTCAGAGATAGAACTATCACCCCATCTTGTGTTGCTCCAAGTAAAGACTCCATTCCCTGGCTTTATGTTAATCAAATTTAAGGCAAGAATATTATCCTTAAACAACATAGACAAAGCCTCCAGTCTATCAACTCCCACTCTTTTTTCCTTCATGCATATAATAGAATTATTTAGTCTCCAACCATGATCCAAGGAAGATAAGGATCTAAGGATCACACAAGACAAATATGAGCCTACAGATAAGATTTGCTTGCATAGTTAATCAAATCATACAAATTGGTGAGCAAGAAAACCTCTCTAGACTCCAAATTGGAAGCAACCAAAGACATCAAATGCCTACTAGAAATCCACCACAACGGACTAACCTTACGAGGATCCCACAAGCAGGCAATTCTACCAGCACTACTATGAGAACCAATGCATGAACACTGATCCCTCCACTAAAGTTTAGAAGTATTAATCATTCTGTCTACAACCAACTTAGGTTCTTGAATAAATATAACATCAAGAGAATTCTCTCTGATCAAATCACGAAAAACCTTTTGTCTAGTGGTGTTGTTCAAACCCCTTACATTCTATGATAGGACTATCATCTTCGAGTGGTTAGAAAAGTGGGAATCAATAGTCTTGACAGAACCCGATTCCACTAAATTTTCCCCCATTACTTTTAATTTATCCCGATCCTTTTTTCACCCAAGTTTAGCAGTTTTATCTAAACCACCCTTCTTATTGGATTTTTTTTGTAGGCCTAAAGAAGGCAAGAACTTTTTTCCTTTGCATGGAGCAAAAAAATCCATTTAGTTGGTGGCTGCACAAAAGGAGCCATCACCAAATTTCCAGCCATTTCAATCCCCTCAGATTGATCTGCTACACAAAGATCCTCCTACACTTGATCTATATCCATCTGAGAAGTAACAGGGCCTCCAGGAAAATTGCTCACCTACCAGATTCTATGAGCAATTGAAGTCCACCATCTACAAGGCCTTCCCCACTAATCAACAAATCTAGATTCATCTCCTGCTTATCCAAGTCCTCTAGAGCCTCAAACCTATTGAAAGTCTCCTCTCCTTGTCTATCCTTAAGGTCATTTTCACCACTCCTCCCTTGTTGTGAGGTTTCAATGGAACAAAACCCTCCTTGTTTGGACCACCATATTTCATAGGGGCTTTTCCCTTGTCCAACCTATACACAAAGTTAGGAGGAGATTTCATTGAATCCCCATTGGAAGATGAACCAGGAAAGGAATTTTTTGGGCATTTCCATTGAAAGTTCCCACTCATGGCACACTTGACAACAAAAAGGGAGACCCTCATAATCAATTTGTTAAATCCATGAGGATGACCCAAGATAAATTACTAGAGAATCCAAAAGTGGGTTATTTAAATCAATCTCAACACAAATGTGGGCATAAGAAATTACCTTCTTATCCAATGTTTGTTTCAATGAACCCACTGGCTTGCATAGTAAGAGAGTGATCATGTGTAGGCTACCATTTCTCCAAAATTCCAATGGAAGCCACAAAAGAAACACCCAGACCGAAACCCTTAAAGGGAGTTCCTTTGCTAGGTTGAAACCTACATGCCAAGGCTTAATGAACAAGTCCACCTGGTTATAAAAATATGACCCCCATGGTTCGATAGGTAACTTACATATTTTTCCACGAAATCCATTTATATCACTAACACCAGACGAGGATTGTTTCTCTCAAGGCACCCATTAACTTTAGGTATTTGGGGACCCCCGTCCAGTGTATGTCCCTCTCCATGCATGACCAAGTTTAAAATGCGATTCATATTGGAATGCTTAGCTTACGGTTGAGAAAAAACTGACACTACATCACAAAAGGAACCAACCTCAAAATCCCTCGATCCACTTGCCATAACCATCATTGAGAAAGAACTAAAAATGAGAATACAAAATAAAAATAAAAGTAAAAAGAGAACAAGGGATCCAGGAATGGATCCCTCACACCACCCCTCATAATACACCTGCATCCCGCACCCCACACTTGCATACAACACCCTCTAATATCTACAACCCACCCATGCCCCCTAAACACCCTCGCTGCAAATAGATGTAGTCGCACAGCGCATGCAAGCCCTATCACACCTTGCACAAGAGTCACCTGTTGCGCATGTTCACCATCACGTCAGTATAGTTGCACACTTAAATTTTCTAAGGGAAATAATTATTTTTTCATGGTTTTGGGGGTACCTTAATGCATACGCTCTTTCCTCTCATAGAAAGGCGATCTTGGTGATCAATAGAATGTGGATTTTTCTTCCCCTGGTAGGCCTACCTAAGGATTTATTCACCTGACGAGATGACCAAACAATTTATTCCAACAAGGTATACAAAGGTGGGAGAAAAATTTATACCTCAAAGTAGAACCATCATGTCTAGCTTAGCTATGGTGACCCTTTTTTGTAAGGAGACAAGGTGAAGTGGGGTTAAACTCATCCATGAAAACATACTTGTAGATGGGCTCTTGTTCACAGACTTGGGCCTCACATACCTTTAGGTATATCAAGGACTCCCTTTAGTGAACATTTCTGTAAGCCTAGTTAAAGGACTTTGTTCATGTGTGTTTGTGATGCACCAATAAGCAATTAGCCCCATTAAGTTACTCACCATGTTCCCTTATAAATGGGTTTGTAGGTTTTTATGTGCTCCCCTTATATAATTGAACAATCTTCAGTGATCAAAAGTGGTTAGTACCTAATCATGGGCGCTAGATTCCATGCCTAGACTAGGAATATTGGTGGGCTCACAAACATGTACACACCTATTTGAACAATCTAGGTTAATTTTTAGTATACTTTTATCTACCCCTTCATGTGAAACTTGTGGTTTATCCTAAAAATCCCAAAGAAAAATTATAAAATTATAAAATAAAATTTTTTCCAATAGGCATCATGGACCCCTAGTTTGGTGAGTTCATAGAGCAAGATAAAACCCCACCCAAAATCTTTAAAAAAATCATGGAAATTATAAATCGATTACTAATTTGAAAACCCCTTCAAGCATGCCGATGATTATAATGGTCTCATTCACCAAGAAGAATATATCAATAATCCCTATATGACAATATATCAAGCAAGTTTATCATAACCCCTAATCACTTGGCCATGAACAATCAAGAGCCCTTAGACCAAGGACATCCTAGGATAAACTATTCTTCTAACTTAAGTCCAAAATCCATTAGCCATCCCCATATTAAATAAAATAATCCACTAGACTATATCTCAATGCAAGACAGATATGTCACAATTAGGTACCTTATAAGTATTGGAGCCAAGCCTCCCCTAAACTATGACCTTGAACACTTATGTAGGGGGACCTTTCAAATAAAAAACCATGCATACCTAATCCACGCATCCATATTGATCCTATTTGATTTACCCATGTGGCTCCCATCCATCAAGTCCTTATCCTTTGATTCATCCATCCAAATATACCTCCATCCATATTAATCCTCATTTATCCAACCTTCAAAATCCTCAATCATTAAACCATCCATATAGACCCCCGACATAAAAACACCCCTATTTCCCTATAAATCCTATTCCATTAAACCATCAATCTAAACCTATAATCCTTCATTGATAAAGCCTCCCATCAATCCATAAAGATCCCAAATCATTAAATCGTTGCTCAAAACCTTTAGATCCCCAACCATTTAAACCTCCACCTATTCCTACCAATCCTAAGATCCTAAACCATTGAATCCTCCACCCATCCTTATTTTTTCCTAATCTTAATCCCTCTCTCTCTTCTAACCTTGATTCCTCAAGCAATCCATCAAACCTTATAGATCCCCATCTATTAAACCTTCTACATATCTCTACCAATCCCAATCTTAGACCATCAAGTCGTCCATCTATCCATATTAATCTTATTCTTAATCCCTCATCCCTATTTGTCCTAATCCACCCATCCATGATAATCCCAATCTATCAACCCCCTTAGTTCCTAAAACATCAACCACTAGAATTGCAATCAAAATGAGCCATGTGTTAATCCTCACCAAGAATTAAACATGCTAGTACAAAAAGAATCTTCATACTAAAACTAAATCTAAATCTAATTAGATTTTATGGATCCATTTTATTGTGAGTTCCTTAATCCAAATCAATATAGAGATCCTTTAGATCAAAAACATGTTATTATGAGTTATCTCCTAGGCCACCATCAATCCTATATTTGTCATCCTCATGCCAACCTTCACAAGGGAAAATAAATTTTAGTATAAGATCCTCCACATCACTTTTTTTTTTTTCTAAATTCCCAATCCTACAACAACAACTAGACACCATAGCCTCCTATGCAAGTCCTTCATCATCCAAGTCTTCACAATTCAATCAGTTATCCAATCCAAACTTATCAACCATCTAGTCATCCATCTAATCCTACCTTATCCAAACAATCTCTAAAGGATTTTATTTAGGGACAATTGGAAAATAATTAACATAAAAAGGAAAAAGATGAGGTGTTATATCACACACTTTCTTAGGTACCACCATCCTTTAGAAAAGATAAGCATGTTGCTAGCAATGAAGCTACTTTGAACCATATTCAATTTTTCCATGCCCTTCCTAGCATCAACATCTCCACAAGTCAACTTATGTAGGAATCTACACAACATTTTAAGAGATTCATAACATCCATAAGTCTAAGATCCCTAATACCCATATGATTCAAAGATGTTAACCTAATCGATTCAATATATATTAAAGGAATATATCCAAGTTCTTGATTGAGGAGATATTAAATTAAAACAAAACTAAATTTATCTTGTCAATAAAGCAATTAAGGATATGTCAAGAACTCATTCCAAAGTATGAACAACCTTCTTGAAGGCACAACACTTGCTGAAGGTTTTGAAAATGGGGTTGCAAGCTAAGTGGGCTTAACCTTGGGGAGAACTCTATGGTTAAGCATGCTTGAGTTGGAGCAATACTAGGATGGGTGACCTCCCGGGATGGCCCAATGCTTCACCTCTATGAGCATCACCTAGATGTAATGAGTGTTAAGTGGAGCATTCATTATCACGAGAGATGGGTTCTTGTGAACCACTACTCATGAAACATGGTTCAATGAGTTTGACTTGAAATTTACACGATTGAATCCTGATAGCAATATCATAGCCTTTCTCACAAATTATTCAAGGCCAAAATATCCAAGATAATCCCATCCATCATAAAATAAAACCCCTACAAAACAATCATATTCGTCATCCCATAACTTCTCATTCCCATGATGAGACTATTGTTCTTATTATGCACATAGACAATCAAATTGATCACATCAAACATATGGATACACAAGTTAGAATTGATAATATCAAGAATACAAATAATCATGTTACACAAATCATGAACAAAGAGCCAATGTCCAACATCCTGTCAAGTCAATCCAATCACCTTTATCAAATCTAAATTCCTTGTTAATGAGAAAATAAAAAATTCTAATAGTTATTGGTAGTGCACTAATATAATAACATCATGTTGTATTTGATTCCTTGATGTTAGCACCATGTTTCAAGGCACCAAATACAAGTCTTTTACCAAGCAATCTAACAATGTTTGTGACACTTCAATGATATATAAGTAACTTCATCCAATGTCAACATCGAAATAGATTACATCCATAACCCATATAAAAATATTATTTCCATCAATACTTATGGTTGAAACTCATGCTTGGAATGGAATCAAATCTTGCTAAATAAACCCTTAATAGTTATGTTTGAGACTTCACTCAAGAGGAAATGCACCTCTAATATAAACTATCAGTACTCATTATTGAGACTTGTAGTCTATAATTGAGACTATCTAAGAGATCGCCCATCTCAGAATAATTCTAAATCAATAATGCTAACACTTGAGATGCAATCAAAACACAAAATAAATCACCAATACTTACTCATGAGACTTTCACTAGCTAAGCAAGACTCTTCAAGAGATTATTCATACTAATATTGGTCTAATTGAATCATGCTTAAGTGGTGAAATTTCCCCTACAATTATGATATGAATTGTCCCAATATCATTCCAACTCAAATGTGCTTAGCCATGGAGTTTCTCCACAATTAGGGGATTGCCTATCCCAATATCACTTGAGCAAAATCTTGCAATTACTTATAGTTGAGACTTACATTTGTGATGAAACTAAAATTAAAAAAAAAACCATTAATACTAATGATTGTCGAGACTCAGACAAAGTGTGAAATTGAAATTGGGTAAAAGCACAAACTTGTGTCACACTTTCGGCCAAATAAATAGTTTCGAGTGAACTTATTTCCGCTGAAAAAGTTTCGGCCGAGTATGTTTCGGTCGAAATCATGTGGCGTACACGTGGCACACATGGTTTTGGTCGAATAGGTTTCGACTGAAACAATATATTTTTTTTCCCTACCAACTTTACGATCGACTTTCAATTTGGCTTATTACATGTGAAGGGGTTTCTATCGGAAGGGCTAAAACCCTTCTGATAGAAACCCTTTCGGCCGAAACTGTCTAGTTGACATCTTAGTTGGCAGCCAACTCAACATTTTTTCATAATTTTTTGAAATTTTCAACTTTAACTAAGTATTTCTCCAGTCAAAATGATTTTTTTGCAAAAAAAAAAACCCTTTTGTAGAGCTTGGAGTGGGGAATCCAAATATATAATTTTTTAAAATATTTTGATTAGTTTTAATATATGTTATTTTTAAAAATAATGCAAGTAGGTTGTTAAAATTAAAAAAGAGGCCGATTAGAAATTAATTTTTTTTTAGTAAAACATATCAATTCTTTTTAAAACTAATTCTGACATGTTTGACTTTAAAACATTATTAAAAGAAAAAATATACATCAAAATTTGAATTTTTTTTTCCATGCAGTAAATATTAAAGTTACCTATTTGTAAAAAAAAAAATAGGGAGAAATTAAGTTTTTTAATTTATTTTTTGATTTTTATGTGATCGAAGTTCAATTTTTTTTTGTTGTTGATTCCTTTTACCCAACTTTTAAATTAATTAAATAATTGTTATTAAAAAGTGCACTTGTAAAGAAGACTTTGGCTAAAATATGTTTTGTTGCTAAGTTTCTAATCATACCAACTATCTTGTAATACATAATCAACCTAAAATGAACTTATTATAGAACATAATATGATGCAAAAATTTTCAATTCTAAAAATAGTTTCAAAACATAGTGGAGAGGGGCCCATAGTGGAGCACCCTAATTTTGCATATCTCAAAATCCTACGTGGAAATTTCAAATCACTCCCAATTTTGTACAATAGTTTATTTGGCAACTCACCTCCTTCTAACTAAAGTTTTAGAGCGAAATCATCAAATATGATGCTACATCAACATGCTTTTTGTTAAGGTATCCAAAAAGGCCCCCAAAAAAGTGAGACCCATAGTTGTGCACTAAGTCATATTTTATTGGTGCGCTGATGTGGCATCACATGATTTGTCATTTTGTGTACTTTATGGATAAAATTTGATTTACAATTGAATATTAAAGTGTTCCACTATGGAGCCCACTTAGAACTACTTCTATCCTCACTATTGGACCCCATTCAACTATAGAGCCCTCTCCCCTACTTAAAAAAAAAAAAACAATTTAATGATATCTACCAAACTAAACAATTTATGAAACCAAAAACTACAACAAAAATACTTCACACTAACACACATTAATGGAAAGCATTGTCCAATTAACTTTAATGTTTTAAAAAAATGAGAGGTCATTTTAAAAAACAAATACGAATAAACCCCTCACCTACTCAAATTAAAATTTATCAGTCACTTCAAAATATCATTCAAGAAGATATAATGTTACCGTCTTCCACCAATTTAAAATCTCGGAAAACCATAAAACATACACATGGCGATTGACCACTAGATCGCGGGTACGAATCACGGGCAATTTCTGAACGTTAAAAAAAACAAAAAAACAAAACAGCATTCAAATTTCCAGACCGATCTGTTAGATATTTCACCTTGCCGTCCCGTGCAGTTTACCGGCCGGCGGAGTTTAAACAACTGGATTAAAAAAAGGGATTAAAAATCTACTATAAAAAACGTACCCGCCGTTCGCATTTTGGCCACAGAGAGGAAACGCAGGCTTCCTTTGCGCTTGGTGGCATTATTGTTCTCTGCTCTGTGCAGCATTCTTTCATTTGATTTTGCTTTGTAAGAGAAGTAAAAAGAGCGAAAATGCGGGAAATTTTGCACATTCAGGGAGGCCAATGTGGTAATCAGATCGGTTCCAAGTTCTGGGAAGTGGTGTGCGAGGAGCACGGGATCGACCCTACGGGACGCTACAGCGGGTCATCTGATCTTCAGCTAGAGAGAGTGAATGTGTACTACAATGAGGCCAGTTGCGGAAGATTTGTTCCCAGGGCCGTGCTCATGGATCTCGAGCCCGGCACCATGGACAGCGTTAGAACAGGGCCTTACGGCCAGGTCTTCCGCCCGGATAACTTCGTTTTCGGCCAGTCTGGTGCTGGAAACAACTGGGCCAAGGGCCACTACACTGAGGGCGCCGAACTCATTGATGCTGTCTTGGACGTTGTGCGCAAGGAGGCTGAGAACTGCGACTGCCTGCAAGGTAATCTTTAAGCCCCTCAATTGTCTTACTAACCCTCCTAACCCTAGATCTGCAACACTGATTTTATTTTTTCTCTAACATATGCTTCTTTTCCCCCCTACTTGTAGGGTTTCAGGTGTGCCATTCTCTGGGAGGAGGCACGGGATCTGGAATGGGGACGTTGCTTATATCGAAGATCAGAGAGGAGTATCCTGATCGCATGATGATGACGTTCTCCGTGTTTCCGTCTCCAAAGGTGTCGGACACAGTCGTGGAACCCTACAATGCCACTCTGTCGGTGCACCAGTTGGTGGAGAATGCTGACGAGTGCATGGTTTTGGACAACGAGGCGCTATATGACATCTGCTTCAGAACGCTTAAGCTCACTACGCCAAGCTGTAAGTTAGGCTGTCTTTTTTAAAAAAAATTATTTTGGCCAGATCTTTTGTTTCAAATTTAGTTGATCTTTTCAATTTGTGCGTGTAAAATTTTAGCAACCGTGTGTGGAATCACATTGTGTAGTATTTGAGGTTGCAATCCTTTTCAATTTCCGTGTATAGAGTTTTAACGCTGATGAATGACATCTAAATCTTTCTGGTTTCTGAAATCCTCTGTAGGCAGTTTGTTTCAGATGAGTTCATCGAACGGTTTAAAATGTTGAACTTTTCAAAATTTCTGTGTTGTTTGAAATGTAGATCTTTTTCTTATTTTTTTGTAAGTTTATTATCTTTGATGAACCCATTGTCAGTTTAGACATGTAGATCTTTTGAATGTGGGTATGCACAATTTGTCATTGATGAAACATGCTCTGCTGTTGGAGATCTAGATCTTGGCAGCATCTGTGTACACGATTTCTACATCTTCTGAATGTGGGTGTGCACAATTTTGTCTTTGATGATACGTGTACTGCTGTTCGAGATGTAGACCTTTGCAATTTCTGTGTACACAATTTATCTTCGATGAAATACGTTGTGGGGTTCGAGATGTAGATCTTTACAATTTTTGTGCACACACTTTTGTATTTGCTGAACTACATTCTTCTGGTTCAAGATATAGATCTTTTCAATTTATTGTGCAATCAATTTTATCTCTGTTGAGTTATACTGTATGGTTTAAAATGTCATTTTTTCAGTTTCTGTGTACAGAAAATTATCATTGATTATTATTTCTGTGCACCCGATTTCATCTTTGGTAAGTTTCATTGTGTGGTTTAAAATGTAAATCTTTTCAGTTACTGTGTAGAGAAAATTATCGTTGATGAATGGGATGTGTATTTTTTCAATTTCTGAGTTTCTCTGTACTCTGAACAGTCTTTGATAAATCACATATTGTGATTTTAAATTTTGATCTTCTTAATTTTCCTTATACAAAATTTTGTCTTTCCTGACCAAAGTTTGTATTTTTATCATTTTATGTTTTGTATTTCTCTACTTACAGTTTATCATTGATGAACTATATTGTGTACAGAAAATTATCATTGATTATTAGTTCTGTGCACCCGATTTCATCTTTGGTAAGTTTCATTGTGTGGTTTAAAATGTAAATCTTTTCAGTTACTGTGTAGAGAAAATTATCGTTGATGAATGAGATGTGTATTTTTTCAATTTCTGAGTTTCTCTGTACTCTGAACAGTCTTTGATAAACCACATTTTGTGATTTTAAATTTTGATCTTCTTAATTTTCCTTATACAAAATTTTGTCTTTCCTGACCAAAGTTTGTATTTTTATCATTTTATGTTTTGTATTTCTCTACTTACAGTTTATCATTGATGAACTATATTGGGTGGTTAAAATTTCAATGTTTGTTTGAATTTCTGTTTATCTGCGATGATATACATTGTGGGTTTCTGACATTGATAGCTTTTTAATCTGTTGAAACACAGTGTGTGGTTTCAGACATTGATAGTTTTTAATGTATCTTTGATGAACCATAGAGATTTTGATCTTTTTCAATATACGTTAAGTAATTTTATCCTGAACTGCATTGTATTGTTTGAAATGTTGTATTTTTCAATTTGTGTACTCAAGTTCATTTTTACAGATATCGATCTTTTTGATTTCAGCACCCATAATTTTAATCTCTTTTTGATCTTAGAAATTTTGCACTCAATTTTATATCCTTCTAATTTCTGCATGCATACTTTTATATGTGCTTTTCAGACAATGTAGATAACTTCACTTTACACAAGATTGTCTCTGACAAAGTACATTGTGTGGTTTAAGATGGAGATCCTTTTAATTTCTGTGTGCATACTTATCTATTGTGAACTGTTTTTTGAGAGGTCAGTATTTTGAATTTCAAGATGTGTGTACACATTTGTAACTGGAAGCTAACTTCATAACCCATGGATTATGGAACCCTGAAGGATATTAAGTCTGGTCAGATCCTTTTCGTGCAATTATTTCAAATCTTTGATGAATGGTTGAATTTGTGAAATGAATGATTTTGGAATGTGTATTGTTTATAGTTTATATAATCTTTGCTGAACAGATAAATATAGGAAAAAGAAAATTGGTCACTTTTTGTTTTGACTTGCCTTGACTTTTAGAGGCAATTATTTAAAGTATTTAACAGTTGAATTTAGAAAAGGAGTTATTTAGTAAAAAGTAATTTGATATTTTTATCTGTTTATAGTTTAAACTATCTATAATGTCGGCAGAGGTGTTTGTCCACTTTTTCCTTTCATGGTCTGATTATTTTTGTCGACAGATCTTACAAATCTTTGATGGAGAAAAAGAGTTCAGGAACATAATGGAATAGCTCTTTTTGTTTTCTCGTCAAAAGATTCAAAGAAACAGTTTATATATTGTCTGTGGTTGTTAAGTAACACAAGGTGCTGCCAAGAAGTCAAAGTTCAAGTTAAACTTGATACAATATATTTACACCATACAGAATAGTGCACATTCACTCTAAAGGCATCTGCAATGGTCCATGGGAAATAATATTTGATGTTCTTTTTGAAGAACATTTGATTTTGCTTTGTTGGCTAACATCTGATAGAAAGCCGAGTAACGTAAAAAAAAATAGTACAGTTTATGTTTTGGCAACTATTGTTCCACAACGCGTGTTATACAATGTGTTTGATAGAAGAGTTCTTAGCATCTGTAAAATAGCCCATTGACAAGTTAAATTGCATTTTGTGTTTGTTAGTTAAATTGTAGTCTTGCAGTTCTGCTCCAAGTATATGGGAAGGCCTCTGCACTGGTCTGCAGGTGCAAATCCTTAGTTTTAGTTGTTTTCTTTTTTAATAATTTGAGACAAGTGCACTGAGATTTTATAAGTGCACAGATCCAATCTAATTTGATGAGAATGCATCTGCATGGTTTCCTTGCAGAAGGTGTCTTGCTGAATTAGACAGTTTGATGATCTAATTAGATGCTTGCTTTCTTTGTGAGGGCGCTGGTTGCTTTTTGGGTAATATTTTGTATAACTATGCAAATAATATTCAGTATAATATAATATCTTTCTAGAAAAAATAAAATTTACTAGTGAATGTTTGTGATCTTGCCAATTTAATTCTTGGAAACAATCATCCATTTAGCCTGTCTAATAAGCACTACAGTGTGCTATTCTTGGTGAGTTGTCGAGCTGACTTTGATGTTGTGTAGTTTGAGCAAGTACTAAGATTTGTAAAATTCTAATCCACATTTTTGCCTTGCCATAAAACAGTAGGAGGATTTGAAGTTGTATCATGCCCAATGAGTGCGCCTCCAGAATCTATATTGCTTTTAAATTTCAATCTTAAAATGTTGTCTGTTTAAGTTCTAATCTGATTTTTGTATAATAAATGTCATCAGACGACATTCTTTTAGTTTGAGGAAACAAATTTTTGAGAACCTGTTCAGAAACACTAATCATTTTTACTGATGGATCTTTATATGGTTTGTTTCATGCAGTTGGAGATTTGAACCACCTGATTTCGGCCACCATGAGTGGGGTGACCTGTTGTCTCCGGTTCCCTGGGCAGTTGAATTCAGATCTGAGAAAATTAGCAGTGAATCTGATACCCTTTCCTCGCCTGCACTTCTTCATGGTGGGATTTGCTCCCTTGACTTCCCGTGGATCACAGCAATACAGAGCACTCACTGTCCCTGAGCTCACCCAGCAAATGTGGGATGCTAAGAACATGATGTGTGCAGCAGATCCCCGCCATGGCCGCTACCTGACTGCCTCAGCCATGTTCAGAGGCAAAATGAGCACCAAGGAAGTGGATGAACAGATGATCAATGTGCAGAACAAGAACTCATCTTACTTTGTGGAGTGGATCCCCAACAATGTCAAATCCAGTGTATGTGACATTCCTCCCAGGGGCCTGTCTATGGCTTCAACCTTCATTGGGAACTCGACCTCCATTCAAGAGATGTTTAGGCGTGTGAGTGAGCAGTTCACTGCCATGTTCAGGAGAAAGGCTTTCTTGCACTGGTACACTGGTGAGGGTATGGATGAGATGGAGTTCACAGAGGCTGAAAGTAACATGAATGATTTGGTGTCTGAGTATCAACAGTACCAGGATGCAACTGCAGATGAGGAGGGTGATTTTGATGATGAAGAGGAAGAGCTTCAGGAAATGTAGGCCTATTGGCTTGATTTTCGGCAACATTCAGTTGCAGTAGCCTCCTTTTGCTATGTTCTGTAGTTAGCCTTATGTAGTTGGTTAATAGTTTAATTGAGTAGCTGAAGCATCAAGACACTATTCAATTTTCTGAAGATATCTGATTTGGAGATGCAGACATTACCATATAAATATATCAGTGGTTTGTTTGTTCGGTTGTCTACTTGAAAGACTTAGATCTGTTTCTGTTAAATACCACCTTAAATCTTTTTAATGTGAATTTGCATTTGCTGTAATATTTGTCATGATTACAAGCTATTGAGAGTTCTTTTTGTCTTATTTGAATGGATTGAAAGAGATGGGCTTTTTTTGGTGGGGTATAGTTATACGATGAATTTATTGCATTTGACCTGATTCAATTGGAGCAGCCTTTCCGTATCTTTTGTTCTTACTTAGTTTGCATGGTAGTTT
Organism: Sequoiadendron giganteum; assembly: GCA_007115665.2. Lineage (NCBI taxonomy): Eukaryota > Viridiplantae > Streptophyta > Pinopsida > Cupressales > Cupressaceae > Sequoiadendron > Sequoiadendron giganteum. The sequence goes on along the minus strand of CM021108.1, from coordinate 636,959,602 downwards.
TATCATGTAGCTGGAGTTTCTGCTATTTTTTGAAATGTTTGATGTGGAGACACAGTATTTGAAAATCTATCAGCTGCTTGTTTCTTTGCTGATCTCTTTGAATGATTCAGATCTCTTTCATTGTCTTTCATTGTTGACCATGTTTATCTTTTATTTTTGATGTTTTTTTGAGTGAAGTGAGAAGGGCTTTTGTGGGGTTTTATTTATTTGGTATAATCTTCACTTAATAAAAAATTGTTGAACAGATAATAATGGATTCGTTATCAAGGGTTGTGGGCCTTCATTTCTAAAAAAACTAATTGTGTTTGGAAATTTTAGAAGTCTGTGAGTCTGAGCAAGAGGTTAAATAGAGAGCTGCAGGTATCTAGCCGATGTTAGTAGGGATGCCCAACTTTATTGGAAAAAAATAGTAGTCTGTTTGAGCAATTTTGTAAAAAGTCGATAAGGATTGAATTCTTTCTTGTTAACAAAGAATCTGAATTTGGTTGTGGGCCTTCATTTCTAAAAAAACTAATTGTGTTTGGAAATTTTAGAAGTCTGTGAGTCTGAGCAAGAGGTTATATAGAGAGCTGCAGGTATCTAGCCGATGTTAGTAGGGATGCCCAACTTTATTGGAAAAAAATAGTAGTCTGTTTGAGCAATTTGTAGAAGTCGATGAGGATTGAATTCTTTCTTGTTAACAAAGAACCTGAATTTGGTTATGATCCGTGAATAGAGCAAGATACTCTCAGACAGTTGATCGATAAACAATAGTCTCTTGTGGTGTGGCTTATCACAAACACCCCTTACAACACGAATCGTTAGCATTTTTAAAATAGGAGTGCGTTTGAGCTTGACGTAATAGACAGCTGTAGGTATATAAACTAGGCGGTGTTAGGAGTGGGTGTGCAACTTATCGGAAGAATGTGAAGTTGGTTATGATCTATAAATTGAGCGAGATACGTCAAACGGCTCATTGGCAACATGAATTGTTAGCATCGTTAGGACCTCGTACGCTTGGCATATATTTGTTTGCATTCACACATTATTTAGAAGGGATAAAAATATGAAACGACTAACAATTGACAACACGACAATGGTTGAGACAAGAAGTTTGACACAGAAAACCCTAAGCAAGGGAAAATCTGAAGGAAGGCAATAAGAGGTTGGAGGAAGGGTTGGAGTGTAACGAAGTGAGTAAAAATATTGGGTTTAAGAGGTGGGACTTTTTGCGGGTGGCGGGTCTCATCTGTAGGGGATTGGTCTTGCCCCAGCTTGTCCTAGGCACCCAAGATATGAGCTGCTGGGCCAGGCTGCAGGGATACCCTTGTTGTATAAAAAAAAATGTTTTTGAAATAATTTTATAAAATATAGTATAGGGGAGAGGGGTCCATAGTGACATCAGTTTATTTGGCAAGTCACTTGCTTCTAATTAAAGTTTTAGAGTGACTCATCAAATATGATGCCATATCAACATGCTTCTAAAAGGCCCAAAAAAAAGTGAGACCAATAGTTGGGCACTAAGTCATGTTTTATTGGTGTGTTGATGTGGCATCACATGATTTGTCATTTTGTGTACTTCATAGATAAAATTTGTTTTACAATTGGATATTAAGATGTTTCAGTTGGGCACTAAGTCATGTTTTATTGGTGTGTTTATGTGGCATCACATGATTTGTCATTTTCTGTACTTTATAGATAAAATTTGTTTTACAATTGGATATTAAGGAGTTATCCCCACTATTGGACCCCACTCCACTATAGACCCCTTTCCATTAAATGGTTACATATTTCAAAAATTAAATAATAAATAATATTTGTTAAAAAAAAGAAAAGAACATGTTATTCATTTAATTTAAATATATAACTAATGAACAAAATATAAGAGAAAAAAACAAGAACCAAGTAAAATAAAAATATAATAAGTAACATATTTTATAAATAAAGTAAATTTTATGTAAACATATAAAATAGTATTTAAAAAACAAGTAAATATGAGTAAATAAAATAGTAAGGAAAATTATAAAAAATAATTATATGTTTAAAGGGTAAGTAATGGTGTTGAAATATTTAAATTATTATAGATAATATGTAAATTAATATAGATATTTTAATTACATTTATCTAAAAGATGTCTAGATATCAATGTCAAGGCTCTTATCTATTGTAAATAACAATGTTAATATGGATTCAAGATTGATATCTCTCAATGTCTTTTAGACATGTATTTAAGATGTCTATGCTAATATAGATAGATAACAATGTAAACAAGTCAAATCATGACCAACCAAGGTACACATTAAATGTATTCATATGCAAGAACTTGTATAATCTACAAAGTTTATGGAGCTTAAAGAGACTATGCTCAATGGTGACAATAACTTGCAAAACCCTTCCTTTAAGAGGAAAACATGAGTGCCGACCCTTCATGTCAAAATTTGGTTAATATAGACTCTTTAATTTCCCATTGGGGATCTAACACACAAACCAATAGTAAGAAGTTGAATGAATAGTTGTAGAATTTTTAGTAAATTTGTCGGTATTGCTAGGGGACAAACATTCGCTCCTTGTAGTTTAGATGTAGAATTTTTTTCTCTAACATCATCTTTAGGGTGTGGCATTTTGCGAGGGTGTGGCATTTTGCCTTGGTCGTAAATTGCCATTTTAAACCAAACAACCATGTTTCATGCAACACCTTATGTGTATGCCTCTCCTTTTGAAGAACCACATATGGTTCTAGTTCTTCCAATAGAGATGGAGTGAGATCTTCTATTGAAGGCAAAACTCTTCTTAGTTATCCAACATGGAAGGCCTAAAAAGCCATAGGTTTGCTACATCAACCATTGAGTTAGATTTCATGTATATTGGTCAACCATGTTGAAAGGCATTCTTGCCGATTTATTCTATAACAACAAATGGTCCATATGTCAAAGGTTTCATTTTGTGAGTTGCTCCTTGGAGTCTTCTCTTTTTCCAAGGACAACCAAACATTGTCACCCACCTTGAGCTTGTGCTTGGTGTGGCGCTCATCATTTATTCACTTGCACCTTTTTTTGACTTGCTTTCATTTTCCTTGCACTTGAAGATGTAGTTGTTGGATGACCTATGAAGTTCATAGCTTCCTCAACCCGAGTCAATAATATCTCTCCTTTCTCGTGTTTCTCACTACAACATCCCTACGTCTTACACGTGTCATAAGGTAGCCACCTTACTTCCATCACTTGTCCCTTTCATGAGCTTTTCCCTATGTGTGTGCTCACACATGCACAAATACACCTAGATCTTACATCTATGACACATGCCATTCTCATTCCTCCACCTTGTGACACTTGTCACAAGGCTAAGCCTTCAATCCATGCCTCTAACTTTCTCAAATCCTAGCCATCCATTAAACATTACATCTTGGTCATTGATTCTCCATGGAAAATCTATAAATTGTAGCCTTTTCTCCCATTTTGGTTATCCATTCTTATGCTATCATTATGTTGTTATTTTCTTCACTTATCAATCATCATCTCAACATCATGCTATTAGTTTGAACAACCACATTATACCTGTAGGCCGAAGTAGAATTCAGGGATGAGCATGAATCAATGATAGCAACCACAAAACTATCTAATTCAAGCTAATAAAGACCCTAATCCAATGATGAAGCACAAATGACAATAGAAATCACAGTAATAATGCAATAGTGCCTAATCGCTATGCCAAAGTTGATTCATCGCCATTGCTCTTCTCCATTTCACTTTGTTTGTTCTCAGATTTGTAGTATGCAAGATATTTGATAAGCTTGATGTTGATGCAAAATAACAAGACCTCAAGATAGCAAAACTTTAAAGGTTGTGGTTAAGGTTGAAATGCGGGTGATGACTTGCTTTTATAGAAAACCCAATTCAAATGGAGGGCCAAAATTGAATGATGAGGTAACATGATCAGTGGATGACGTTAATTGAGAGGAAAAGAGATAAGGATGGGAATGATGGACCAAAACTCAAGAAATTAGTTGAGATTTAGGGCTTGGCTTAAAAGAAATAAATTAAATAATAATAGCAATTATTTAATTTAGGAGGGAAAATAAACAATTAAAAATAATTATTAATAATGGGTGGAGGAAAATGATAAATAATTAAATAGTTAGAAATAGTTATTTAATTATGGACATAAGAAAATGATAAATAATTAAATAATAAAAAATATTATTTAATTATAGAGGAAAATGAAATAAATAATTAAATAAATAAGAATTTATTTAATTATAGAGGGAAAAATGATAATTAGTGACGTAATTTAAATAAAATTGATATTTATTTAAATTAATCAAGAGAGGAATAAGGATAAAGGGAATTAATTAAATAATTAAGAATTCTTTAATTAATAGAAGAATATGCCATTAGAAAATAATTAAATAATATTATTTAATTATGCTAGAAACAAGGCGAATTAGTGATAAAATGTTGCTTGTAGGCTCGAGACATTTTTCAGTGTCTACACTACCAAACTGCAACATCAAAAAAGAGAAAATCAAGTGAAGGAGGGTGCATTCACTTCAACTCAATCAAGGAGATGGAAAGGAAAATTACAAGGTAATTGTGTGTTAGTTCATTTATTGTATCATTTAAATCTCACCATTTTCTTCATCTTCATTTTGGCATGACTGATGGGACCCTGTAACTAACCGTAATTTGAGTTTTTGTGTGATTTTTTGTCATAGATTGTGGAACAATGTGTACGCTATATGTTTTAGCACATTTGTTGGCAGGATCAATGCATGCTCTCTATTCTTTAGTGCCCTGTAACTAACCGTAATTTGAGTTTTTGTGTGATTTTTTGTCATAGATTGTGGAACAATGTGTACGCTATATGTTTTAGCACATTTGCTGGCAGGATCAATGCATGCTCTCTATTCTTTAGTGCCTCCACTATTTTTCTTTTCATTTTTTTCTATGCTTTTTAGTTTGTTTACTGTTGATTTTTGGGTGTTTTATTGATTGCTCTATTCTTTGATTTGACTAATATGTCTTGTTATTTTTTTTAGTGTGTTGTTTTGTAGAAAATTGGCAGTTTCTTTTAGAAACCTCAAATCAACACATGTGCTATATTCTTTAGTGCCTACACAGGGTTGTGCCTACATTTTGTGGATCAATGATTTTGATTAATAGGTTTAACACTTTTTTTTTATAACTTTTTTCTCTTTCAATGCCTATGCTTTGTATTTTACTGCATGTACTCTATGTTTCAGTATCTTTGTTGTTTTAGTTCTTTTTTATCATCAATTAACGTATTTTGGCCACTAACGATTTGTGGACACTATCTTATGCTTGTCCAAGAGCATAAATCAGATTAATAACGTATTGGATGCATGTTTGCTTGTCAAATATTTTGTTTTACCGCTAGTTAGTTGCACTAAATTAGATTAGAAAGGAATTAACTTATTTTCTATGTTTGGAGGATTGTGATTGGTGTATGCTCCCTTGCGCTAGTGCGATCTTGGGGATAAAAACCTCACATTTCCTCATTTTATTTTAGTTTAATCCCAAAGCTTGCTAGTTTTGTGTGTATGCTCTCCCCTTGCGCTTCATGCAATTTTGGGTGATAAAAAACACCTAGTAAAGTCTTTCCTTTAGGAGGTCTGCTTGGGGATTTCATCACCCCAAGGGACGAATTCAACCACATGATACTTACGAGGTATAAAAAGGTGGGAGAATGAAAGTTGTACCCCAATCTAGCTACATCGTGTCTGGTGAATCCTTAAGGCCCTTGGTGATTTAGGATGTAGGGTGAAGCACTGATTCGAGATTTTGTCTGGCTCCCAACTAATTCTTTTAGATGGGCTAGTGTTCACAGTTGTGCCTCACGTATCCACTTGGTATTTAGAGGACTCCCCTAGAAGCTTGTAAAGCTTAAATAAGACCTTTAGTTCGTTGCTTATTGTGGTGCAAGGCACAATATCATACTTGAAGCTACTCACACTGTACCTTCCTAAGTAGAGGTAAAAATTCTTTGGGAAAGGTATTCAAAAACCTCCAAGAAAGGGGAATGGTGAGCCCTTGTGCCCCAAGACCCATACCTACTGACTCTTGAAAGAGAGGTGTCTCAAACCAATCTTAAGGTATTAATATATTAAGTTCTATGGTGGACCCACATTAAGTTTTCAAATCTAATTGAATAATTCTAGGCTTGTGCAAGTGCTTGGTGTATTTTTTGTGCTAAACTAGTGAATACCTATCTCCTCCAATCCAACTTTGTTTGTTTGGTGTGTTTAAGTCCACCTGTTAGTCAAACAAGCAAAACCTTCACCCCAATTCAACTAATCTTCCAATATTTTTATCCAATCCCGCATCCATCCAAATCATCCAAACCCATCTATCCTCATCCCAATCCAATCCCTTATCTATCCAAATATTTTAAATCCCTAAATCTTATCCCTCATCCATTCAAATCTTATCCCTCATTCATTCAAATCTTTCCAATCCTTGATCTCCTATCCAACCTAATTCTTCATCCATCTATCACTCTAAATCCAATTTCATCCTTTATCTTCATCCTTAAATCACATTCTTCTAATCCTTAATTTATCTCTAATCCATCATCTTAATTTCCATCCTCCTCCAAATCAAAATCCAACTCTTTCAATCAACATTTCTTTTAAATCCTAAATCCATTTCCAATCCATCATCTTAATTTCCTTCGTCCAAAATCAAAATCTAACCATCTCAACCAAATATTTCCTCTACCATTTCAATCTTATAATATCAATCCTCATCTAACAACCAAACCCAAATTTTCCTCTTCCAAACATTTCTTCTACAATCAAATCCATTATATCGTCTTCTATCCTCATACCATTCCTTTATCGTTTTTTTTCTTCCAATCCAACTTTACCTCCAACTTCATTTACATCATAATCAATTGTTCATCTAACTTATCTAGTCTTCTAATCCAATTCATAATCCAAATCCCATTTCAAATGTAATCAAATTTCATCATATAATCATACATCAACCATATTCTAATAATCATATCCCAAATTTGAGCTTAATCAAATCCAAAAATATGAGCTTTTACAAATAAATCCACCATATAATCAAATATCCCTCTTCCAACCAATTCTTCACCGCGTTCAAACATCTAATATATCCTCCATCCAATATAATTTCTTCTAATCCCCTTCCATCTATCCCCATCCCATCCAATATTATGAATTCATACCCTCCCCCAACAAGGCCTAAAATCATAATCAAGGATAAACCTAATCACATTGATGAGGATGAGGTTAATCTTGTTAACCAACATGAATATAATCCTTATTATGATAATGAGAATTTTTTTGATCAATATAGACTCTCCCCATCTACCATCATTCCAATCCAAGAACCCTTCATCCCCACTACCAATCCCACTTTCAATTCCCATGACACCTTAAATTTCATCCTTGATTATTGCTTCAACAATGATAAATATGCCATGGATAGACACCTCATTAGTATTGGTGCCAAACTTCCATCCTCAACATCTACATACAATTCCAATTCATCTCATATTTCTCATCCTTCCCCTTCCTTTGAAGAGGGAAACCAACCCTCTATCCAAAGTTCACCTCCAACCCCATCGACATCCCAAATATTCATCTCCAATTCCTTCTTAACATCCTCATCCTCATCCTCAATCCATAAATCCATTGAAACCTCCAATTATTATTCCACTTTCTCATATCCCACATACTTACAATCCACATCACCTGAATCCTATAAATCCACTTCACCCCATGCCTTTCATGATTGCCTCCAAAGACTATTAGTAAAGGAAAATAAATCCCCACCTCCATCCCCCCTAAATCAACACAAACCCCAATCCCCTAAGCCTCTTGAATCTCATATCCCTCCATCCACCCAATTAGAAGAGTCTATCCAACACTCCTCCATCACACCATCTACATAACTCCAAACATGATAGTACAAATTCCTTTGCACCTCAAGGTCAAAGCATCCCTCTATCTCATGATCCTCTCCATTCCACTCAATCTAGTGCTCCCCTTCTTTCTCAATATTAAAACACACATTCCATTCCATCTAACTAATCCCTTCCTAATCAAGATCAAGACATCCCCCCTCCTTCCCCTCATTATCCCCTCCCAAGCCAAGATCAAAGTATCCCTTCATCTCCATATCATGATCCTAATCCATCTCAAGGTCCCAACATCCCTCCTAATATTCCTCATGATCCTAATCCTCCACAAGATCCCATCACCCCTATCCAATCTATCCATGAACCCCATACCTATCAAATTGGTTCCTTCACCTTCATTCAATATGGTTTCCTCCAAGAGCCCATAATCCCCTCCACTCCATATCCCCCTCAAAATGGATTTGCATCTTGCTTCCAAAAGAACAAATACCCCATTGGTGAAAGGATTTATCAAAACTTGCATTATTAAGGCAAAGGGTTAGGCCTACATGAACAAGGCATATTGGAACCCATCCAATTCAAAGAAAATCGAAGTTCACATGGCCTTGGCTACCAATCTCATGTTCAAGATGTTGGTACTCCTTTCATCACACACCCCCTCATATAAATCTAAATCTCCCCATCTCCCATCTTCCAAATCAATTTTGGGCCCTTATGTCCCAAAGCCAATTCCTTCCTCATCTACACCCATTTTGGGTCCTTAGTCCCAAAACCAAATCCTTCATCCCTTCCATCCATCTTGAAACCTTACATCCCTTCATCCATCACCTTTATCTCAACAACTCCCAAGTTCACCACTCCACCACCTCAAATACACAATCAAGATCAACTAAGGCACACATCCTTGAATTCCTCGTATAATCCTACCTTCATCAACCCCTCCATAAAATCTCCATATCATTCCTCTTCATGCACCCATCTCATTTCTCTTGGAAGCAATTCAAATGACAACCATAAAATATATAAATCCAAAAATCCACATACATCCAAGGATCAACATGTCCCCTCAAAAATAAATTCTAAAGAAAACAAAAATCCAATTCAAAAGAAAAAAGAAAAGCCCGAAAGGCCACAAAGGCCCAAGTAGAAAAAATAAAAAACCATGTGGATACCAAAGCAACTAATAGAATAAATGCATATAAAAACTATCTAAATTAGCATCCAAACTTTATAATCCAATAGCTTCATCCACTCCTAAGTCCTCCAATCCTCCATCTAATAATTCTTCATCTTCCAAATCAATTTTGGGCCCTTATGTCCTAAAATCCACCTCTACTTCCCCATCTAAAACTCAAAATTCAAAAAAATTTCTCCTTGTCAAATCCACCACCCTTAAGGTGTGTGCCAAAGTTGATTTTTCCAACATTTCTATTTGTACATCCACAATAATTCCAATCCCCCATCCATCATCCAAAATTCATCCCCCATTTTCCTCCTTCAATCCAATCCTTTGCATAAATCCTTATCTTTTTCCATCATGCCATCATTTTATCAATGTTTATGAGCATACCTCCATTTTCCTTGGTCTATTTATAACTTCTTCAAGGTATATCATTAATGGAACTAGATTCTTGATTCCTTCCCCCATCTCGCTATCATACATCTAATATCTTTCAAATCTACTTATCTATAGATTCTTATCATCGCCCCTCTCCATCCATACTATTCTAAAAATCCCTAAAAATAAAAAATAACAAGAAAAAGAAGAGAAATGATCAATCCAATGGTGAAAACCACTTCTTGTGGCACCTTGGGCAAGTACCATGGTGCAAAATTGGTAAACAAGCATCATGTGTAATCCCCCACCCTCTTGCACTCTACATTTGGGGGAAAGAGTCATCTATGCCATCCTATCCACATTCTCCACTATCCCTCATCTTCTATCCATCATCTTATCCAAACCCATCCTCCCTTCCTACATTTTTTCTTGATCAAGATAGGGGAAAAATATCCATGCATGCTTTGGACAATACAAATCTCACTTCCTCTACCATTCATATCCCATATGTGCTATCCTTCCATCCTTAATTTCACTACCTCTAGTGTGGGTCATCTAATTCCTTTGCAACATAGTCCTTGAAGCTCCATCCTTCTATTGTCCATCCACTCAATACCTTCATCTCTTATCCAATCAATCTTTAAATCCTTATATATTTTACCAAGCCTTGGTCTTCCCTTGTCATTGATTCATATCCATCCCTCTATTCTAGCCATCATATTCTCTATGCAATCCTATCCTATCCTATCCATATATCCTCCCTCCATCCCTCCAATCCAAAAAATCCCAAATTAGTCCATCTAGTGCTATCAATCCTAATCCATACAATCTAATCTACAAGCTAGCTCACCATCTTAAAGAATTTCATCAATTTGCTCCAGATCCTCTAATAATCTATTGATCCACTTGAATATTTATATCATCATAGGGATATATCCTCCCCAATCCTTGGGGTATGCATTTTTCTTATCGTTAACTTTTCTATCATCATCATCATCGATCAATCTTTAAATCAATAGGTTTTTATCTTGAGTAGGGGAAAAATCAAGTGGTTTGTTTTTGGATTTTTTGTGCATGCTTTCTTGTTGCTTGTGTGTGTTATCATTGTTTGCATTTATCACGGTCTTTGCACCATATTTCCACAAAGGAATCATGGTATTCCATATAATGATGTCATAAGGCACATATATTTGCACTTGACCTTTTTAATCATGTACTTGACACATTGTCATCTTGGTTATTTACACCTTGGTGCATAACATCAAGTACAATATCAAATCTAGGTTTCTTATACCACTACAAAATTATTCTCCTTTATCATACCTCTCTATCCCTCTACCCATCATCCCTATCTCCTTTTCATCTATCTTCTCTCCATGTACTTTTATCTTTAATTCTCTACTCCTATCCATTTCAAGAGCACACCTATGTTCTTGGAATCCTCTTGTCCTATTGAGGGGGCATATACCACTACCTCCTTGTCACCATTCGTCATCCTACTGGTGACTGGGGAATCATGCCACTAGCCCATATCCCTTCCTACCTACTATATTTTTTCTTCTTTGATATAATGTCACTTCTTACAATCATGACACTATATCAAAGAGGAGAAAAATGGTAGACACCTAAATTTGTCCATACCTAAAAATAGTTGAATTTTCTCCATCCTGAAAAATTAAATAAATATTTATTATTTGTTTAATTCACCCTTTACCTTTATCTCATACATTTGATTAACTAAATATTAATTTAATTAAGTCTAACCTTATCCCCTAAACCTTCCATCTACTTAAATAATTGATTTAGGATAATTACCTTCATTACCATTTTCCTCTAATATTTTGTTCCACCTCATCCTCAATCCTTGTTTATTTAATCCTATCCATTGAATCTTGTTACCTTTCAATTGGAAAAATCTTTCCCAATTCCTTATGGAGAATCAAGACAAAACTCTTTACAATTTTCAACACTACCCTCAAAATATGATGATGCAAACATTTTAGCATTTTCTAAAAAAGTTTGGATTTGATGATCATTCTCAAATACTTGCCAATGATCAATGTTGTTTGGTACATTGGGATAATATATGAGTTCAAATTTGTATGTCTCTTCTTTAAAATTTGGGTTGATAGAAGCAAAGATGAAAACACCACCAAAGAATCTACTCAAGAGTTTTATTCTCTTAGGCGTCTTAGTCCTCCACAACACATTTTTTAGAGATTCTTCAGGATTTGATTCCGACATCTGAAGATTCTGTATTTGCCCCCAAAAATAGCAATGGTACTAAAACACCATCTTGGGCATCTTAGTCCTCCAAGGCATATTTTGGTAGTCTGTTTTCATTTCTAAAATTCTCATTGCATCTTTAGGTTTCCCAGGTACACATACCCTAACTTGGACTTGTTCATTTTCAGTATTTGCATCTCACATTTAGCTCATTTTAGGTATTTTACATATCATAGTGTGTTTTCAAACATTATCTTTTCCAAGCATTTGCTTGGTGGTGAAACCCTTAAATCCAAAATAAAAACCCCTCATAAGTCCTCCTAATTGTGTATTGGCTCACCTTGAGAGGTTGATAGTCAATCCTATTAGGGTTCTTAGGACATATTTGAATGAACAAGATAGAATAGGAGGAAAAGGTATCCCCTTACTCTTCCCATTTTTATCTTTGTTTCATTTTGGTGAACTCGACTTTTTTTGAGCATTCTTCCTTTTCTAATTTGGAGTCCTTTAGAGTCCTAGATCTAGATTGCATTCATTGCATTTTGCATCTAGGGTTTCTTGCATCTTGCATTAGTGAAATTGCATTTAGGGTTTCCTATTTTTGTATTAGTGAAAGTGCATATAGGTTGCATTTTTCCTTTCTTCCATCATTACATTTCATTGAAAAATTGAAAAGTGCATTGTTCATTCTCTTAATTGCATTGTTATAACATTGAAAATTGAAAAATTGCATTTCAATCTTGCATTCAATTACTTGTTAGTCATTGATTTTCTTTGCATCTATTTGCATAATTTTCTATTTCCAAACATCAGGTCCTTGGGTAGGAAACCTGAGAAAGTTGTTATCAAGCCAAAATTTTTTGTTTTTGCGAGAAAAATCTCTGCTAGGACTAAAACGCCCTTCCGGACATCTTAGTCCCTCTCAGGTTTTTCTGCTCAGAATCATCTCTCTATTGTTTTCTACTTGTTTCAAACTCTAGAACTTCATAATCTCATTAGGAGGAATAAAACACCCTTACTGGTGTCTTCGTCCCTATTGACTCTCCAGTTTTCAAGGTTTGAAATTGCTTTTTTGTGTTTCTATGGGCTGTTTTTAGTTTGCTGTTTCAGTTTCTAGAATTGATGTTATTCCAATTTCTTTCATCTCAAGTGTAATTGCAAGCATAGGAGATTGTGTTCATTGCATTTTCCATGGTTTATTCCTTATATGAGCTATAATACTTAGTGTCCTACTGCTAATACTATGGTTAGACGAAGTGCGAGACTCATGGCATCTTGCGATAAGACACTTGTTGTGGATCTTGGGTTATCAAGCTCTCTTACTTCTGGTATTGGCACTAGTTCACTAGGCACGAACCATACCTTTGACACCTCCTTTGCCATGCCCACCTTACCTACAAGCGTTATTCCAAGTGTTCAAACAATGGTTGATCATATTCCTCAAGAAAACATAATGAAAATGCATGAAGACCTAGCCCATTTACAAGATAGTGTGAGTACTAAAAACATTTCCAACATTGTTATACCTGCCATAGATAGTATTCACCGCATGATGGAAAGTGATGAAGGACTAGAAGTTGTGCATAATATATCTCATATCTTTGGAAAACATCTTCCTGCCACCACTAATGGTGCTCAAACTTCAAAAAATGTGCAAGGAGGAAATCAAACTCCTCCCTCTTCAACCATAGCATCCATTCCCACCTACACAACTCCTCAAGTGACCACAATGATGAAACCAACTAGTAATATCCTTCCTACCTCACACACTTCCACTAGTGCTCCTTATACCTATGTGGCATCTAATTTCATACCTCCTCCCACAAGCAATCCATTCATTTCCAACACATACACACCACCACCATATTCACCTCCATCTCACACCACAAGTAATGATCCTATCATTAATCAACTTTTACAAATATTTTCATCCCTTCAACGCCAAGTTTCTACCATAAATCAAAATCAAAATGCAGGTTCACCTTCATACTGTCATGATTAATCCATTATCCTTGGAGATATTGAGAACTTTGATGCCACAAGGTATAGATATCCCTAGATTTGAGAAATATGGAGGAAAGGGAGATCCTACTAATCATGTTAATGACTTCACTTCTTTGTGTAGTGACTTTATCCTTGAGGATAAACTTTTGGCTAAATTCTTTCGTCGATCCTTGAAAGATATAGCCTTGGACTGGTTTTCTGCATTTTCGAATAACTCAATTCATTCACTAAATGAACTTGTTGAGGCCTTTATTAACCATTTCCAAGTGCACATGATTCCTGAGATGACATTGGCTGATTTGATGAGATGCAAGCAAAATTAAGGTGAAAAATTACTGACTTTATTTCACGCTACCAGTCGCTTTAATCCCAAATCAATGTAAAGGTTCCTTATTCTCATCTCCAAAATATGTTCATAGAAAAATTACACAACAAAATAAGGGAGAAGCTCACCATGATCAAATTTCCTTCCTTCATGCACCTATGCATTGCCCTTAGAAATGATCACAATTGTATAAGTGCTAGTCAACCAAAGCCTACCCCTACTCATCCTAAAAAGTTTGAAACTTCAAACCAAATACTTATCAACCTTTCAAAAGACAACATAAGAATTTCCTTCAACTAAATTCCACCTCTCAACCTACCCAACCCATTGATACCCAAGTAGATGCTATAAAGAAGAGTAATCCTTATATATTTGGGGATCCACAAAGACAATTTACTCCCTTACCAAACACCCTTCACAAAATTATGACCCGACTCTTAAACAAAAAAATGCTTACCTTACCTCCCACCCGACTCCTTGACCCTAGTAAACCATTACCTCCAAGCTTTAGACACAATGCCTATTGTGCTTATCACCAAAAAAAGACATGACACAAAGCATTGCAAGCGTCTTAAACATCTTGTGCAAGACCTGATTGATTCCAATCATATCCTAATTGGAGGTGTGAATGACAAAGGTAATAAGTCCGTAGCTCCTCCCAACCAAAACTTGCAAATATTTACCAATCCCATGCCCAACCATAATATTTAATTTAAGGCTAGCGAAACTAAGCCTGATGTGATGAATGTTGACACGAATGATGAACATATGAGCAATCAAGAACAAAATCCTATGGATGATGATGAAAAAAACCCTATGGATATTGATGAACAAAGTCCTATTGATCCAATGATAGGAGTGGTTGACATCGAGCCTCATAAACAAAAAACCATTGACATTACTTTCTCTTCAGAAGAAGCAATTAAACATGCACTTGATGGTCCTCTTTACATAGATGACATAATCAATAATAAGCCCACTCCTAGGATTTTAATTGATCCTGTTTGTGGAGAGAATGTGATCACAAAATAACTCTTATATGTGCATGAACTCACTCAAGATAGATATGATAAACCAAAGGTATGGATCAAAACACATGATGTTTTTACTCATGCTACAATGGGCTCGATCACACTCTCTTTACAAGTAGGACTGAAGAAATCAAATGTATCATTCTCTATCATCTCTAATTCAAACCAATTTTGTGTGAAACTAGGCTATAAATGGCTTCGCTCCATGAATGTGGTCCCATCCATTTTCTATAAGTGCTTAAAGTTTCCAATCGGCAATCAAATATTCATCGTAAACTATAGTGGCTTTAGACCCCCGTCTTCCCGTGGAAATTTATCCTTAGAATATTTCTGGCTTGAGCCCAATGAACCTATAAGACAACGTGAAGACTTCCTTTTCCTATCCTACCAAAATTTCAAAGCAAAATGCATAACCAGGCTATCCCTTGAAACTTGCCTCCACCCATGCTTGAACCTCCACCACCTAAACAAGACAATGTTGAGCCTAAAGCTCTTCCAACAAACCAAGACCCATCCATAAACACACCCTTACCTGCTTCCTACAAGAGACCTAGAGAAAACCAAATAAGTCTTAATCTGTTACCTAATCAAATTTATAAAGCAAAAGAGAAAGTAGTCGAACAACCTTCCATGGTTTCTTCCGTTCTTCCCTCACAAGAAGAAAAAGAACCTATGGTTGATCCACCTGCTCCTACACAAAATGAAAATCATAATAAAAGAAATTAAAATGCTAGAGAGCGTAGGCATAGGCATCGTGCTATTGCTTGAAAGATGAATAATGATAACATTGAAAATCAAAATCCAAACTTGATAGAAGCAATAAGCGACGAGCCTCCTCTTTTACCAGAAACTATAAATTTACCAAAACAAGGATCAAAACCTTCTATGGATATTATCATTCGTCGATGACGATGAGGAAATAGTTAAAATCGATGAGGAAGTTGATAATGAGTTGAATTTTTTATTTTCCTCATCCATGAGATTAAACGATAACAACCATGATGATACTCTTAAACCGAGTGATTCACCATGTGTTGAACTTGGTGATTCTCCTAGTAATGCACTTGATGTGATCCCACTCACTAGTGATTTGCATTCCACATATACTGAACAAGACTGGGATGCAGATGACTTGGTGGATGATTGATTTGCATGTGCCTTACTAGTCTTTTTCTTATTTTTTTTGCTTTCGTATTGTGATACCCCGTGATATTCTGTTTGATGTTTCTCTCTATGCATTCCTCTATTTGTACCTTCATTCTTCTCTATGTCGTAAGCTTTTCACTTTTCATTTATCTTTTTGCTTTTGTCTTGTGTTTTCCTTTTGGGGATGACACAAGGCGTCGAGACACCCTATGTCTCTACCATGTTGATCCAAAAGGATTTTCTTTGTTTTTGATCTCTTTGTGTCATTCTTCCAGTTCTGTGTGTATTTGGGGAATGATGACAGTTCCAAGCTCTTTAATATCATTGCAGGAAAGACAAATACTGATCCCGAATCCATAGATCCATTATCTGTTTATGAGGGGCAACCCTCTTTTCCGTTTTATTTTCCATGTTTGTCTACTTTAAAGTGATTTCTCATAGTATGGTGTTAGCAATTTCTATAAAGTGGGGGCATACATTGGCATTATTTTCAGCATGATTTCATTTGCATTTGATTTTCCATGTTCGTTGATGTGATTTTTTGACTTCATATGACGCGTTTTCCTCTTTGTCGTGACATTGGGAGTAGTGTCCTTCAAGAGTGTGACCTATCTCTTTCTTGTTGCATACATTTTCATTTCATCCTTATTAAAGTCATGGAGGTATGGCTTTGATATGGATCCCCTGGGGCTCACCTAGTGAACAACTAGCTTCACTAGCCCATGTGAGCATGCATTTTTGTACCTTATTAAATTCATGGAGGTATGGCTTTGATATGGTCCCTCTTGGGGCTCACCTAGTGGACACCTAGTTCCCACTATCCCTCATGAGCATGTGTTTTATTTGCATAGTGGACAACGCGTTCCACTTGTAAACCCTCTTCAAGCTTAGATCCGATCCATCGTGTTGGACGACCAATCAAAGCTTGATATGTTGCAGTTCTTTTCTTTTTTCCTTTGTCCTGTCTTTGATGATGTATGTTTGCAATATGATTTTGGCTTCTTATATCATTTGCAAGCATGTTCCTTTGTGCCTATGTTGGTCTACCATAGGATCATGATCCTGGGGGATTGGCCACCCTCTTGATTTTTGTCATCCTATCTTGCTAACATTTGTACATTTGAACCCCTCTTGATTGTGTGGTTGGCTACTTTAGTGTGAGTTTGAAGCAAGTTCATCCTCTCACTAAAGTGGGGGCTAAATGTAGTGTAGTAAAATGCATACCTTTGCATTTTCACACTTTTTTAGGCCCGCCTTGCTTTATTTATCCTTCTTTATGGCTTAATTGGTCCTATTTTATGTCCACAAGCCCTATGAATGATATATTTTTTGGTTAATCCTGACATTCTCCAATGCATAAGTGATCTCCTAATGACTCTGATTGGTGTGTCCCTAATTTTTGGTTGAGACTAAAATTCCACTAAGGGCGTGTTTGTCCCCTTGAGGTCCTAGGACCCTAATTTTGAGGTATCTTATTTGGGCCCCTTTTTGGTGTTTGTGCCCCAAGTTTCATCACTTGGAACTAAGATGCCACCTAGGGTGTCTTAGTCCTCCTTGAGTCATTTTCGAGATTTAATTTCAAAATTTGGCGGGATTTAACCTCCTTCATTTAATGAATTCATATGTTGGCTTGGTGTGATACAATTTTGGGATATTAAACATAGATACATATAAATACAAGGTTCATTCATTCATTTCAACCTAAGTATTTTGTGAGAGAATTGATCATAGCATAATTGAGTTCACAAGAGCATTCAAGAGCAATTCATCAAGCATTTGAAGCCATCATCAAGATTCAAGCATTGTGTCAAAGGCTATTCTTGCATCATGTGTGTTGTTGTGCTAACATTTATGATGTAGGGTTCTGATCTAAGCAAGCAAGCAATTCAAGATCTATCAAGCATTTCAAGATCCATATCCATTGCAACCATTTCACACAAGTTTGCAACCTCTACAAGGGTTTGGTGAGTTGGAGTATTACATATTGTTCATTCACCATTTCCTTCATAATTTCTATTTCATTTCAAGGTTTAATTACCAACAAGGGGTTTGACCAAGGCAAACCCCCATTCACTAACAATCAACAAGTTTTTCCCATCTTGTCCATTTGTGTTTGCAGATCTAGGTTGAAGACTTAAAGATCACTTGGAGTGAAAAGTTGTCAAATTTGTAAAGTTGCATTGCAAATATTGTCATCTTCACGAAAACTCACCTATAGGTTAGATCTGACTGTTTCAGAACCTGAGATATGAGAGGAAGCAAGTGCAGATCTGGGAGCTCAGGACCACATTCAGACTTTTCAAAAATTTAGAGCGGGACTAAAATTCCATCTTGGGCCTCTTAGTCCTCCACAACACATTTTTTAGAGATTATTCAGGATTCAGTTTCGACATCTGAAGATTTTGTGTTTGCCCCGAAAAATAGTAGAGGGACTAAAACGCCATCTTGGGCGTCTTAGTCCTCCAAAGCATATTGCGGTAGTTTGTTTAAATTTCCAGAATCCCCATTGCATCTCTAGGTTTCCTAGGTACACATACCCTAACTTGGAGTTGTTCATTTTCATTATTTACATCTCATTTAGCTCATTTTATGTATTTTGAATATCATAGTGTGTTTTCAAACAATGTCTTTTCCAAGCATTTGCTTGGTGGTGAACCCCTTAAATCCAAAAGAACACCCCCTCCTAAGTCCTCTTAATTGTGTATTGGCTCACCTTGAGAGGTCAATAGTCAATCCTATTAGGGTTCTTAGGACATATTTGAATGAACAAGATAGAGTAGGAAGAAAAGGTATCCCCTTCCTCTTCCCAGTTTTATCTTCATTTCAGAAGGAGATTGAAAAAGAAATGCAATTTGATTCCAATTTTTTTAAAAAAAATTAGAATCTATAGACAAAATGTCACAAATCACTAGTTTGCATCATCTTCAAATTCCTCATGGTTTAGCAACTATAGGTGCTTGAAAGTGAATATTTAGTTAAAAAAGTTTAGTTCAGTATCAAGTTTGGCCAAAAAGTGTAAATCAATATTGTGGGATCACCCTCATCCCATTGGTACTCATGAGGTGGGTGCATTGTAACATGAGTTGATTCCTCAAGTTCGAAGGTCCACTAAGGAGTGCAGGCCTCCAAAAATATATAATGATTTCATTTAAAATTTGTTGTTGTCCAATGAATTTGAACGTACTACATTTGAATAAGCATGTGAAGATAAAAACAATAAAAAATGGATGGAGGCTATGAGACACGAGATGGGATCTTTTCAATCGAAAATCATACATGGGATTTAGTGTCTCTTCCACCTAATAGGAAAGATTTGAAAAATAGATGGGTATATAGGTTGAAGGAAGAAGAAGGTGGAAAGAAGAGATACAGAGCTAGATTGATGGTCAAAGGTCATGATCAACAAAAGGATATTGATTTCAATGAAAATTTTTCACTAGTTGTGAAAATGACTTCTATTAGAGTAGTTTTGGTATTTGGCAACTATGTATGACCTTGAATTAAAAAAACTTGATGATAAGGTAATATTTTTACATGGTGACTTGGAAGAAGAATTGTACATGAAATAACTTGAAGGCTTTGGAAAAGAAGGTAAAGAGGATATGGTTTGCAAACTTAATTGAAGTTTGTATGGTTTGAAACAAGCTCCAAGGAAATGATATTTAAAATTTGATTCTTTTATGGCATAATTTTTGTACTAGATGTGAATCCAATCATTGCATGTATTATAAAACTTTGAAAAATGGTGAATTTTTGTTGTTATTATATGTTGATCATATGCTAGTGATAGGAACTAGTATGGTTGTAGTTAGTTAATTGAAATAACAAATAACACATAATTTTTTGATGAAGGATTTGGATGTTGCAAAAAAAATACTTCGAATAAAAATAATCAAAGATAGAAAAAAGAAAAAAAAATTGTCGTAGGAGAAATATATTGGAAACGTGTTGAATTAGTTTATTATGAAGAATGCTAAGGCAATGAGCACACCCCTAGCTGATCACTTCAAATTATCCTCTAATATGTGTCTCTAAACACATCAAGACAAAGAGTACATGGATAATGTACCTTACTCTTCTATTGTTGGGAGCCTTATATACGTGATGGTCTGTACAAGACCTGACATTGCTCATGTAGTGGGAGTGGTCAGCAGGTATATGAGTAATCCAGGGAAAATTCATTAACAAGTTGTAAAATGGATTTTAAGATACTTAAAGGGCACACCAGATTATGTTTTGAGGTTTAGAGGAGAAGATACATGGCTACAAGGTTTTGCTGACTCTGATAGGCTAGTGATTTGGATAAAATATGATCAATTAATGGATATGTGTTCACTTTTGTAAGGGTGATGGTAAACTAGGTTTCTAGGTTGCAGAAGGTGGTTACTCTTTCCACTAAGAAAGAAAAATAAATTTCACTTATTGAAGGAGCTAAGGAGATGTTGTGGTTGCAACAATTATTAGTTGAATTAGGTAGTAAACAATAAGATTTCACTTTGTATAGTGACAACAAAAGTGAAATTCATCTTGCCAAAAATCTATCCTTTCATTCACGAACAATGCACATAGAGCTTCGATATCATTTTATTAAAAGTGTACTTGAAGATTTTGGTAAGTTGGTAAACATATGATATTAAGCCTATAAAAACATGTGACATCTCCGAGCTTAGCTAGTTGTAGCTTGAGTTTAAATTCAAGTGGGAGATTATTCAGTTGTGAAGTCCAACTATCACAACTCTTCATTTCACCAATGGGATTTATAAAACTTGAGGATTAAAATATTTTCATGATGCATGACAACTTGTATATTCTGGTACTATGAATAATAAAAAGATGCCCGTGCTTGTTTTTCTCATGAATATAATGAATTATTAGTGAACCACGTAATTCGTTGTTTGTATATTATTTCTTCGTGTTCTATTTATCATTACTGGTGTTTTATGTTTTAAATGTACACTTTATACTTAACATAATGTTGGCCTCAAAATAGGTATATAGTTGTAACATCGAGAATGTTCTAAACTTTAGAAATATGATTTTAGAGAACTGGGGTTGAACATGTTATATGTTTGTTTAGATGAAAGATGCCTAGTTGTTGAAGTTGGTAATTGATGCTAATTGAACTTAAAAAAAATTGTTGTGGCCAAGGGGTGAATTTTACACTTTAATAAAACTATTATCATATTTTGAGGGAATATTATTGTTTTAAAGAATATCCTAAAAGGGGACATTATACTCTCCCTCTCCCTCCCTCTCTATCACTTTATATCTTTCTCTACATTTACCTCACCATTTCTCTCTCTAACTTTTAATCTCTTTGGGCCTTCTCCCTCTTTATCTACCTATCTCTCCTCCTCTCTATCTACCTATCTCTCCTCCTCTCTATCTTTATCACTTTATCTCTACCTATCTCTTATTGTCTTCATCTCTTTATTTGTCACTCCCTCTTGGTACCTCTCTCTCTATCTACGTCTATCTCTTTATATCTCTCTATCTCTATCTCTCACTTTCCCTCTCCCTCTCTATCTCTTTTTATCTTCCTCCCTTCTTCTCTATCTCTATCTCTCTATCTAACCATCTCTATATCTTTGTTGCTTTGTCTCTCTATATCTATTCTCAATCTATCCTTTTGTTTCTCTTTATATTTTCCTCCCTCCCCCCTCCCTCTCCATATATAAACATCTCTATCTCTCTTTCCTGCCCTATATCCCCACCTCTCTCTCTCTTACTCTCTCCCTCTCTCGCCCCCCTCTTTATCTCTCATTCTCCTTGTTTCTCTCCCTCTCCCTCTCTATTTTTATCTCCCTCTCTCTCTATATATATTTCTCTCCTCCTATCTCTTTTTCTCCATCTCTCTACCTCTCCCTATCTCTTCCTCTCTCTATCTTTCCCTATTGAGCTCTAACTCTTTCCATCTCTCCCTCTATGTCTCTATCTCTTTCTATCTCTACCTCTCCCTCTCTCTCTCAATCTCTCCTTTTAAATCTCTCCTCTATATCTCTATATCTCCCCCTTTCTTTCTATCTCTCTCCCTCTCCCCCTCTCTATCTTTATATCTCCCTATCTCTCCTCTTTATCTCTCTACCTTTGTCTCTCTACATCTTTCTATCCCTCACTCTCTTTCTCTTTCTCTCCCTCTCTCTATCTCTCAACCTTTCCCTCTCTCTACATCTCCATATCTCTTTCTATCTCCCTCTCTTTCTCTTTCCATCTTTATCTTATCCCTTTACCCTTTTACAAAACACAACCATGATTAACAAGTATGAGTGTGTTATGTAACATGCTCACATTACAAAATGCACTTGCATTATATAATGTGAGTACGTTTTGATAATGAGCCTAAAGGATTTGGTTTCTAATTTTACCCATTTGACATTTCTTATTATCTTCAATAGTATTTTTCAACTTTAATGTCATCAAATTTGCTCATTTACTAATAATATTTGACAAAATCACTACAAAATTTTTGCACATCTTCTTAACTTACTAGTCACATATATATTTTTAATTTGGAGTACATTAACATATTTTTTCTATTTTTTATTTACTAATGTTTCTATATTCCTTAGATACATATTTATTGTTTTTTTTTTTAATCGTTTTTTATCAATTTATCAAAATTTTAAAAATTATATAAGATCGTTTTATACTTCATTATTTACACATTAAAAAAATTGCTTTTATTTATCTTTGTACAAGTTATGTGATTCAAATGCAATTTCAAGATGCATCCATTTTGAAATATCACATAAAAATAAATAAATATGAAAAATACACAACTTTTAGTACTCACTTTTAAATATATTTCTACCAAACAATTTTATAAAATATTAAAAAAAAAAACACACAAACAATCAACACTATGCTATATTTCTAACAAGCAATTTTATAAACTATTAAATTCAACCTTCACATGAAGTCCACATCGCCTAAGCTTTGCATTGAATCCTCAAGCCCAAGAAATAGACACTAAGCTTTGCATTGAATCCTCAAGCCCAAGAAATAGACACTATGTAGCTTAATTTCTCACAGTTTGGATGGGTGTCTAAGCACATATATTTACAAAAATCACATGAAATGCAGCCCTAAGCACTACTAGTATAGATCAATGCATCAGAGACTTAAAAATACATAGCTAAATCCTTGAAAATCATATTACAGGTAAATGATACACTGTGCAAACATCCCTTGAATAAAAAATTCCCATACTTACTAGCGTGCAAAGAGAGGGAAACTAATTGAGCCATGGGAGGCTATGGGCGAAGCTTCAGAGCTTGAGGAAGTTAACTTGGTCTGAAAATCCAATAATGCAGGTTGAGTGGGTACATCTACAATCTCCATATCATTTGACAACATTGACAGAACATTAGACATTGCTGGCCTCTGAATTGAAGTTGCCTGAATGCAAAGAAGGGCAATGTGTATTACTAACAAAATATGTGCCTGCTCATTGGGAGAGAGTGTCTCAAACTGCAGCCTTGGATCAGCAATACTGATGCTTTCATTTCTTTCATATAAACTCCAGGCCTGCATCAATCAACTATATATTAACATCAGTAATATGGTTGAAACAAAATGGAGAATTTTATTAATCCATTATTATATTCATGTAACTGTGATATTGCTATCTGGATTCAATCGTGTAGTTTTATGAGTCAAACTCATTGATCCATGCTTAATGAGTAGTGGTTCACAAGAACCCATTTCTCATGATAATGGGATGGGTGACCTCTCAGGAAGACCTAGTGCTTCACCTCTGTGAGCATCACCTAGATGCAATGAGTGTTGGGTGACCTCCCGGGAAGGCCCAGTGCTTCACCTCTATAAGCATCACCTAGATGCAGTGAGTGTTAAGTGGACCATTCATTATCATGAGAGATGGATTCTTCTGAACCACTACTCATGAAACATGGGTCAATGAGTTTGACTCGTAAAACTACACAGAATGAATCCTGATAGCAATATCAAAATTTGACACGCTGTGAAAAATACCTCCTACTTATCAACTCATGTAACTACCAAAGCTGCGTTGGATGAATGTTACATTTGCTTCACCTTTGTGAGCATCACCTAGATGCAATGAGTGTTAAGAGGACCATTCATTATCATGAGAGATGGGTTCTTGTGAACCACTATTCATGAAGCATGGGTCAATGAGTTTGACTTGTAAAACTACACAATTGAATTCTGATAGCAATATCACAATTTAACACGCTGTAAAAAATATTTGGATGAAAGTTATATTTAAGAAACATACATACCCATTGTGAAAGAAGTTCCATAGGTGCTGGGTATCCTGTATCATTGCACTTCTTACCACTTATAATCTCTAGAACAACTATGCCATAACTGTAGACATCTGCTTTCTGTGTTAATTGGCCATGCACGGCATATTCTGGAGCAGTATACCCACTGTTTTTTAACAAATCATTATTAGATTAATTATATCATATGAGTATTGGTATTTTCTCTAATACTAGAATGTTTAAATGAATTAATTCTTGGCAATAATGAAGGAAATTGATTACATGCTTCTGTGCTCCTCCTCTGTAAGAGAAGTCTCATGCTTTTGGCAGAGATTTTCTAATCCAAAATTTGCTATTTTGGGTTGGAGGTTTTTGTCCAGAAGGATGTTGGAAGTTTTGATGTCTCTGTGTACAATCTGACTATGACAATCTTCATGCAAATATGTAAGACCCTGAGCAATTCCTGCTATTATTTCGAAACGTTCTGCCCAACTGAGACATATTCCACTGTCACCTGTTTATTTATAGAGTATCAGACTATCTGATATATTATAATATTGCAGCTTGAAATTCAAATTCAAATTGGATTTGATTCAATTCAGTTACCAAACAAATGCTTGTCAAGACTCATGTTTGGCATAAATTCGTAAACAAGATATCGCTCACGCCCCTTACTGCAACATCCAAGCAAACGAACAAGGTTTTTGTGAAGAAAGCCACAAACATTCTTGACTTCTGTATGGAATTCTTCCATTGCTCGTGTCGACTGAGCTGCAATGAGCTTTTTGACTGCTATCTTCTCACCATCAGAAAGTATCCCCTGCACAAAAAATTCCACTGATTAATTAGCAAAACGTTTGTAAAGCACCTTACAGCCATGATTGGTTTTTTAAATAATGACAACAATAATGTCCTTTGAGCTTATTAACTTAATTGGCTGCTCTTTTACCTTTTCTCTTTTTAATGGTGAATAGTACTATATATTAAATAATAAAAATATAATACATTAATTACATAATGTAAGTGGCATGACATCATAAAAGTTAAATTTGGAACTAAGAAACAACAGCAATGCACCCAAAAAAATCATACTGTCAAGCTGCCAAAGTTATAAGTGTAGGAAAAGGATGGAACTAAGAAGCAACAGCAATGCACCCAAAAAAGTCACACTGTCAAGCTGCCAAAGCTATAAGTGTAGGAAAAGGAGGAGGATCCTTAGCAGGGGGTGGGCCCAAACCATCCAAAGGATTCTAGTTATTTGAAATGGGTTCTTAATATGTAATGTTATGATCTTTTTCTTTTTCTTTCTTTTGAATAGAATCTATACGATTAGGAGAAATAACAAGGTTTAAGTAAGAGAACTTTTCATTATTAGGTGAACCAAAATGTTCATGTTTGTGCTATGAGGTAGAAGTTTGACCACTTGCTAGTGGGGATCAATAATAGGGGAAACCTTACAAACCATAAGGGTTATGTGTAAAGCGACGACTATGGCCACAATGATGCTCATGTGAAGGGGAAGCATCTTGGCTAGTATAAGGTGAAACACGAGTAACAGTACAAGGGGCATTGCCCCAATGCTCCTATGAGTGTTTGCAAGTGGGTGAATTTTAAAGTCACTTTGCTACTTTAAACTTGTATTTGTAACATAATATTGGAGCATATAATTGCTTTTGTGTATACAAAAAAGAAGTGTCCACAATAGATCTTAAAAATAATATAGAATTTCCATCTTTCCATAGAATAAAGTGAATTTCCACTCTAAAAGCATGTCAGTAAATCTCAAACGAATTTTAGGCCAATCGCCTAAAAAAGTCATATCATGAGAAAGACTCCAGTGGAAAAGGCTTAAAGAAGTCATGAATTTAATATTGCCTTTGTTTATGATAGGCTCTAAAGAACTTGTCGAAAAGAGGTTAGGTTCCATAGTGTGACATAAAGCTTTATAGAATTCACATGGAAAACTATCACAACCAAAGGCTTTGTCATTAACCATAGAAAAAAAGACTACTTCATCGAGATCCACTAAAGTGAGACATTCGTCACATAAGGTTCATTGCAAAGTGGAAATCTTGCAAGGGACAACACACACACTATTGAATGACTTGTACAACTTTTATGAAGGTAATTTTATATGGAAAACTTGTTGATAGCAATTAACAAAAACCTAGAAAATGTCAAGAAGCTCAAAAAGAACTTGATAACCTTCTCTGATATGCTTTATTTTCTAAGAAAAAATTCAAGCTCAAAGGGATTGAAAAATTATTTGGACTTTATCTTCAATCTTGAGCCAATGCAAGCAAGCTTAGAGTTGAGCTCTTGAGCTCTATGATTGTCAACAATTTTCTTTGTTGGTAGAGATGGGTAACATGCAACTGCAAAGAGGGAGAAAAATGGCAATGCCTCCATCTTAGTGGTGACATGACAAAGTTCAAGGTGGTGGCATAAATCTACGAATAATGATCTATCGATTTGATGTTATTCTACCATTGCATATTGTTGTGCCTTAGAAACATGCCCCATTTTTCTTGGGAAAATGAGGACTCTCTTCTTCTTTCACTCAGTGTCCCTTTCTTTCCTCTTATTTTCTTTTATTTCCTTAACTCAAGTCTTCTCAAGTTTGGAGTCTTAGTGTTTACTTTGCCTTGAGTTTCCTATTCTTTGTTGGAGCTTTAGAATTTTTCTTACCTACATTCTAGTAGGAGAATCCTTGACACCTTGACCTTTGTTTGCTTCACAGACTTATGCATTGCGGTCATTAGGTTCCTAATAAGTAGAATTAGTGTGGTTTTATGGGATTTTCCTTGTCTTCATACAAAAATATTAATAACATGAGGTAATCCTAAACCTTGAACCCTAGTATTTGACATGATTTATCATACAACTCTAACCTACCTTATTGGCTTCAAATTTATGGCGGATCTTGCGCATGTGGCTTCATTTAAAATACATGGAGGCTATTTTTTTGGGCACTTGATCTTTATTTTCTTGAGCTCTTACACTTCAAGTCTCCTAGCAACCTTCAATTTATTGTATGAAACTTGCAAACTTGATGATTTTCAATCATCATTTTAATGATTCATGTAGTAAAAAGTTGCTAGTGCCATGGATCATGCTCCACTCATTTCATTGTCAAATTTCTAATCATCTTTCACATTTATTGAGGTATGGTTTGTGAGCCCTACTTTATGGTTTATTTCTACGCTTCAATTTCACATTACTTTTCAAGTTAGTTTCTCTAGTTTATTCTTAGGGTTTGTCATTTGGTTCCTATGTTGGTTATTTTTCCTTATCCCTAGGTATTTGTTTGTTAGCTCTTATGGCTATTTGATTATTGCAATTTTCATTCTTTTCCATTCATATCATGCCCTAGGTGCATCTAGGTAACTCAATGTCTTAATCATGGCATTGTATGAAATCCTAGGCCAAATCCTTTCTTTTCAAACATTTTAAATGTTTCATTTTTAACTTGAGCACTTTCAGGTTTCAAATTTCTTAATTCCCCCTACCATGTTCTTGTCCTTCCAATTCTATAGGCCCACTTCCTAGTTGGATCAAACTTATAGAGTTCTATAGGCTAAGATGTTCATATATATTTATCTCTTTGAGTTGTTTGGAGTTGGAGCTTTGTGAGTATACTTAATTGTTTACATTTATAAGAGGTGTATCTTGACACCTCAATTATTGGTTGTCACTTAGTATCAAGCCTATTGTGATATGAACCCCAAGCTACACCCAGAGTGGTTGAAAGACACTAAATAGAGGAGCAAGATTTTGAAATAATGTAAGAAGAAGGTTAGTACTAGGAAAGAGATAGAAAATGCTATCATGGTGGAAATAGAAGGCTTCATTGAAGCAATTCCTTGCACCTTTTGGGAAGACCTAGCAAATTCCTTCCTATTGTAATAATTGTCAAAGAATTTATTGATTCTTTAAAACAACACTTGACCAAAGAATTAATCTACAATGTAATGAGGGTCAAAGGAAACTTCAATGCATTCCAAGAGTGCTTGCTATAGATGGAGGTATTTGAGATCAAGAAGTCCCTCTTCTCCAAGAAGTTCCACTTCCACTACTCAAGAGCCCCAAATATAAATACAAACTTGGAAGCTATTGATAATTTCAACATGCACCACCTTGAGGATTCATAATAGTAGTATATCTAAGAAAAAAATAGCAGTAGCATGAGGAAATTGACATATGGTGATAGATTTTATTTTTATTTATTCAACTATATTAGTTTTAATTCTTTGAACTTCAAAATAAAGTCACACTGTAAATTTGTAAGGTGTACACATTGTAATTCTATTGGGTTCGTGTGGCCAATAAAGGCAAATCTTAAAATGTTATATTTTGAAAATTTGGGCCCTTGGATTAATTAAAATCTAGTTTGTAAGATGTAAATGGTGGTTTTTTTTGGTGTCCTTGTTAGATATACAAGAGGATGCAAAAGACATTGCAAAGGGCTGAAAAACTAATAGTATAGAAAGCTAGAGAGGGATAAAATATAAGTAGCCAATTTTATAATTGAATGTTTTTCAACTAGAATTATGTTGTAATATCTGAACTTTAGAAAATCAACAAGAAAGATGGAATCCACGGCCTATTTAATGATTTTTTTTTTGTAATTAGTTGATGATTAGAGATGATGTGTAAGGTTTGTATATGTAATACAACAATTTTGCATATTTTCTTTTTTCTTCTTTCTCAAGAACTCCTTAGAAGATTGCACTATTTAAAAAAAAATCATTGTATGCAATACTAATAAAAAAAATTTAGTTTTATTTGGTTTCCATTATCTTAGAAAATTGACAAGTTTGTGTTGTTACAAAGTAAATCTATTTTAGTTTTTAGTTATTTTCTCTAAACCCTTTATCAATTTTTTCTTTTATATGAATAAGATAAAATATAATACAAAATAAATCAAACTGTGGTATATTGTGGCATTTAAGTTTAGTGTTGGAAATTATTGTGTCCAATAATGTAAAGGATTAAATTTTCTTTTAAGGCTTAGTTTATAAAATGCTTAATTTTAAAGATTTGGGGTTTCAAATATTTCTAAATTTGATTATATATATTGGACTAAATCTCTTTTTTTTCTTTAACTGTTAACTGCAGTGTTGACAACACTTGTGGTACAAATTGAGATCTCACCAAAGGTTAACATAAAAAGGGGTAGCTACATAGCTCACTAGGTTATCTTACATTGTCATGACCTAGTAACAAAGACCTTGGGGTGGTTTGATTTTTCTCTTGGAGTCAACTTCCTTTCAAGAGAGATGAAGTGATCTTGTGAGTTTACGTGATTTCTTGTTGGTTTCATCAAAATCCTAATCAACACATCCAACCAACCCCATGGATTGGATGTGTCTTAAGATTCCAAATTGATTGAATGCGAGCTAGCATGGGCTTATGACAACAAATTATGTCTCGGATGCTTTAAGCACTACCATTATTCACTCAGTATAAAATAAGGCTGGAAAGTGGTTTGAAAGGACAACATCTGGCAAGGGCTCCACTAGTAATTGATAACAATTGGCAAAGGAAAAAATACATTGTCTTCACAACGTGGCCTTGTAAGGACATCTAAGAATTCTTTTTGTACATTTCCACAAATTAGTCTACATATACCACAAATAATCAAGGTGATAATGACCAAAAGTAGGGTCAAAAGCCAATTTATTATGCATGTAGTATGAGGCTTCTTGCTTGCTAGTTGTCCAATGCATAAGCAAGTTGGCCACATTTATTAGATGTTAACCATATTCAAATCTCCACACATGATCTAGGAGGTGGTAGGTAGAGACTCCACAATATAATACCATATATCTTCCAATAGCATAATTGGAGGCATAAATATTAAGTCCCAAGAGAGTGGTTATTACTATTAAAGAGGACCCACATAGCATGGCTAGTGGGGTCACTTCTATGATCCATTCGTGCGTGACTACCACCTAGGAAAAATGAAAGTGGAAAACCCTCCTTGATTGATGTCATGATGACTATATCAAAGTGAATCTTAGCTCAATGACATGACAAACCGTAGAAAGCATGAAACCTACAATTTAAAACTCCTATAAATAATTGAGTTTATGAAATCTATGTTAAACATCTTGTATGTTGTATTTCCTTTTGGGATCAATTAGACCCCTAACATTTCATGAAATACGATTAATGGAAGATGGTAAGCAAGGATCATTCATTTTCATTGAGCTCACCAAGATTTTTATTAGTTTTTTAAAAAGTATTATTTTGTGTCATCAAATTTGGGGAATGAAACCCAACAAAGGCCTTTTTTTGGTACAAACTCTACCTCCCTTGTCTCACAAATCATACTAAAGGGATAACGATGAATAAGAGGAAAAGGTGGCTAAGTATCTATTTGTGATGAAATAATGCTAGAATCAATTAGTGTTATTTTAAATAAAGCTTGTTAGCCATTTGTGATGAATCCCCTTTAAATTGAAAATCACTAGCATTGTTCACCTAAATAGGCTTTGAGACCTATGGTCCACAAATCATAGGTTGTAGACTAGTACCTTTTTTGTTACAAATGTGAAGTTTTTGTTGCTTATAATAGTCCAACCATCCTCATTTTTTGAGGTGCAGAATACCCCAAAGGCTACTTACAATATTGAATAACCAAGAGGCAATATTTGATTATTAAATATTGTCATTGATAATAAATATTTGGTAAATTGAGATAAATTACTCATTAGGTGAAGCTTTGAGTTTCTGTATAGAGTTCAATGGAGTCCTCAAAATCCTTGGATATGTCAACCTAGACATAGACCATTTTTTAGGGCAAGCTGAAAATAAATGCTCTTGCTCAAACTGAACCAACTACCCTAAAGAGGCTATATATTATGTAGGAATGGACAAAGTGGCAATGAAAGATTAGATAAGTCAACTCAAATTGGGACTTGAAGATATTGTTCCTAAAAGTGATGAAGTTATGAGTCCATGGGGAAAAACAAGCAAGGAAGATTAAATGTACTAGGGGCCATACTAAAAACGATATTCACATACTTGAATTCAACAAAACAAAAGAGAAAAATATAGTAATTTTTTAAATGGTCTCTACATGACCTCATGAGGGACCTAAATAGAGTTGACCTAGCTTCTCAACATGCTTTTAGAGAGAATTATGCCCACAAATTACCCAACAAGAGTATAATTTTCAAGCCACTTGTAGGCATTCTTAAAATATGAATTTGTGAGGATATTTTAGATCCATTTTCTTGATCATCCAAGCTAGCAGCCCCAATATCAAATATAGGACCACTTTGACTAGCATTCATTTAAAAAGAAAAAAATTCCTTGATGGCCAACGAAACTAAAGAAGTTTATAATAAATGCCAAAAAATATTGCTCTAAACAATAATATGACAAAAGAGTGACAAGGACAATGGAGTGACATGAGCAAGAGAATGCAAACCAACCCAAGCCAAAACCTCTATTTATTTCAATATTATTTATATCTTTTTTGTCTTCATACTAAGAATGGTATTGTAGTTGACATATACAAGGATATTGTTATGTGTAATAAATCACCTATAATTTTAGCCTCTATATAATATAGCCTATGCCTCCTCTTTAACAAGGAAATTTGAGGATTTTACATATTTATTTCTTGTATGTGATCTACATATCATTATTTATTATTTTCCTTGTTGTTCTATTGCCTTCATCTAGTATTTAGCATAAGACAACCTCATAGAGTATGATTTCTCGAAAAAATATATATGTCACTTTCAAAGCCAAGACTCTTTGTTAATTCTTTATAGAGCTATTACAAATTAGAGTGATTAAGAAATGTAAAGGCATCCAAGAGAAGTGTGGGATCAAACACTATAATAGGCATTTAAAAACATAATTTAAGTCTAAATGGGTGTTGGAACATACACATGTAATATATTTATAATTGTAATCTTTAGTAACACGAAAGGCATTAAATTATAACTATAAAAATAAATGAATTGAATGGAATTTTGTTGACTATTGAAGAGATTGATAAAGAAAGCTTATGCAAGCATTTTCCTCTAAAGTAAGAATAAGAGGCAAAAGACAACACACTTTTTAAGGAATAAAATAAAATTGAATCTAGACCTAAAAATGAATAATAGAGTGCATTTAGTAATTGAGAAAGAGGTAGTAATTTTTAGAGGAAGAAGTAGAAAATTTAGAGAAATGGGAAGAGGAAGACATGATTTATGAGGGAGATGGGGGAGATAATAATAAATAGAATGTTTAAAATTATTTCATTGCAATAATTTTAGACATTGCACATTAGAATGTTGGAGTTAATAGGCTCAAATATAAAAAATAAAATGATCATATTATTGTAGAAGATAAACAAAAATTATTCATTTATTTCTTCGATACAAATACTAGTGAGAATAATGTAAGGTACAAAAATTCTAGATGTTCTCCATATATGACATCTAATGAGAAATTATTTAACAATTTGGATGAAAAGAATGACAACATAGAGTACTGGGAGATAATTAGTCACATGTAACCAATGGTGTAATGGAGAAAATTTGCACCCCTAGGCAAATTATCCCTACCTTAGAAAACAAAAATCTGATGATGCAATTCCACATCTACCACCTTTCTCCATCCATTTGGTAGTTCGTTGAATCCTATCGAGGACGTGCATGCATCGCACAAATATTTGCACACAACATTGCCATCCTAATAGGATTCCTGCCTCTAGAATCTGCATAGGCGTTACGTTTCTCCATTGATGATGAAGTGTTATGTCTTTGCCTGCCTTGATTGATAAGAAACGGGTCTTTTGCCTCCTTTTGCAAGTTCAAATGATCTATCTCTCCATTCTTTCATTCCTTCTTGATTCTACTTCACTCTCCTCATGCTTCTTGATCAACTCACTCACTCTTAGCTCCATTCTCATAATTCCAAACTTCTATATCACTCTTTTGTGGTTGCAAGCTACTAGTTCTTGGATCTTACACTCTGTTTGTTGCGACAATGTTGTTGTTGGAGGACTTGCAAGCTCTCTCCTTTCACTACTTGCCTTAAGTGATTGTGGGTGTGGAGGTGATTTTGTCCATTGCTATTTTTTCATCGCATCATTTGTTTACTATGTAACATACTTGTTGTTGGTGCTTTCGTTTCTATCTCTTTATCATTTTCTATATCCTATGGCTATCTAGCTATCCGTGGAGTTGGAAACACCAAATTAGGGGATTGAATGAGGCAATCCTCTAAAAATAGCCCCAACATTTTCCTTGGTTTTGTGTGTAAGTGTTCCTGCATGGAGCTATTTGAAGATTAGACTCGTGGGTAGAAAGGTCTAATTTCTTACCCTCTCTTTGTCTATTTTAGCATAATTTAGTTATAGCATTCCTTTCATTACGCTTTACATTTTATACATTCCCAACATTTTGTCATAGTGTAAACACTTGTTTATCAAACAATTAGTAGGTTTCATTGAGTTTCAACCTATTTCCTAGATCTTTGTCCATACGAATGCTAGCGCACTACTAAGATGCCAACACACTGCACTAGAGTTCGTCATCTATGTTGTCCTTATCAAACAATAAGCTATTTGGACTACATGTCGAACCCCTGAAATTGGCTCTTCTAACCTTGTGAAACATTCAATTCAGCAGAAGGACATTAGCACCCAAATTGCTCTTCCTTTTTGGCCTTAACATCTTAACCTTTCTAATTCACTTAGAAAACTTGAGTTAGTTTAGGGTAGCTTGTTGCTTAGGAGTCTCCCATGACCTAGAGTCTTAGAGCAATTGGTCTCCCTTCTCTACATTTTGGTGAGCCTGACATGAACTATTTTGATATCCTCCCTTGGTATCGACAAACCTTCTCTTGTTCCCTAGGCATGTTGTAGGTTTGTGTGTTGCAGGTTGTGCAACCTTGCAACCCAATCTATAACCCCTAGTTGAGCAGTATGAATTACCCCTAAGTATTTAGGAGCAATATTTAAATAGGTCATTGTTGGATGTTTGAACCTTTAGAGTCTACCGAGTCTATTCCACCTGTGTATGTAAGTATGGCTTCATTTATGCACATTCCTCTTGCCCACCCTGTGAATAGGTCACTAGACATAAATTTCACACTATAGAATCTAACCATGAACAAAGAGCTTTGACCCTTGTACATTCCTGCTTGCATCAATGGGAACATCGTAATTGGTGTCTCGGTTGACCTTGCGAGTCGTGTGAATGTCATAGCAGAGGAGACTCTGCTTATCAATTTTTTGCATAGGAGGAATACAAGAAATTCTAGACCACGATACATACGCATGATGGCCTCTCAGTCCCTCCTCTCAGTTCCATCACCCTCTTGGTCTTGGTAGGGACCAGGGCTATAGATAATTCTTTTGATATCATTTCAAAGATAGACTTGTTCAGGGTGAGACTAGGCATTCTGTGGTTGGTTTCCATGAATGGTTTCTCTTCGTTAATTCATAAGTGTCTTAAGTTTTCTCATGAGGGCTTTGTGCATGTTGTGCATGACACCGGTTAAAAACCATTGGTTTCGCATGGGGGCTACTCGTCACATCACTTTTTGGTTCGCCTTGGTCGGTCTACTCCCTCCAAGGACGAACTTGCTATATCACACCTATATCAAGTATAAGGATGGGGGAGCAATGCCGAAGGTGACCTACCCTATCTCTCCCTATGCCATTTCAGTCAAAGGTTGCATGATTGTGCAGTAGCAAGATGCCTCCTCTCAACAAAATGGGAAGGGGAAGCCTGCTCGTGCTTGAGTTCCTTCCTCTTCTTCTGCCCCATTTGATTCCACTTCTCGCCTTGTAGTGATGCCTTCAGCTCCTGCTCCCATGCCTCACATGGGGATTCCAATCTTTTCCACTTTGAAAAAATCCAAGCGTCAAGTGTTTTCCCACAGTGTCCACCTGCTAATGTGTTTGTTCCTACACTTCCTGCTCCTACTCCTGCTCAGGAGGTTATCCTTCCATCGAAAAAAGTTGTGGAGGACACTCTTATGGAAAAATAAGAGCCTCTTGTCCCTTCTCAAGTAGCAACTTCTAATTTTTGGAGCTGAAAACATCAGCTTGCGTGTGAGCGTAAGTGCTATAGAAAGGCTCTAGCAGCTGAACAAGCCACCTTGTAAAAAAGAAAAAGGGGAGCCAGTAGCTCCTGCTTCAACACCTCCTATTATGCCTCCTTCTTTTTCTCTTTCTTCTTTAGTTCCAATCATCTCGATTCTTCTTCCAACTCCCTCGACAAATGTTGACGAACCTCATCCCAAAAGAGGGCAGGTGTTCATCGCTCCCTTGGTGGAGCCCCATCTTCTGATTTCCCTTCTAGACATCCCTCCTTTTTCCCAGCTCGTGGACATGTTGAACACCACTGTGGTGTCCGTTACAGTTATGTCCTCTTCATCCTCGTCTTTTGCTTCTCTTATGGTGATTTCACATCCCCCATTGAAGCGTAAGTTAGAGGATGACCTTGCTTCAAGTGAAGGTTGAAAGAAGGGATCACCTTCTTCTAAAGGGAGTTTTTCTTTGGCTTGTGTTGTCCTTATGACGGAGGTAGCCCTAGCTTGCTTGAGTTTGTCACTATCCCTCTTGATGAGGTCGATAATAGATCTTGGGCGCCTCCTTCTCCCACACAGTTAACACATGACACTCCGGTTAAGTGCATGTTTAACTTGGTGGATGATGTCCCGACTCTATCAACAATCTTTGCAAGATCAATAAACTTTACTTCACATGAGTTGGGTGAAGATACCTTGAGGGACATTCTTACTTAGCTCTTGTTTTAGGAGAGTAGTGGGCGATTCCCTTGCTATCCCGCCCTTGCAAGCTTGTCTGCCCTCCCCATATAATGATCTAGATTGGGAGAACGATGACCTCCTACTTGTTGAGGACTAGGGGAGTACCTCTTCTTTATCTGTAAATTAGATTTGTGTGTGTGTTGTTTTTCCCCCATGCTTGTTTTGATGTGTTCTTGAAGGACCCTTGCTAGCCTTGTAGTTTCTTAGATATGGGAGTGAAAGTGTTTCATGAACTTACTCTATATGTCTCATCATTCTTCTATACGTTGTAATTTTCTTTTCGATAATTAAGGATGATGCAAAGTGTTGGGAGCATTTAGGCCCTCTTCCATGTTGACCCAATTTTTTATTTTGTTTTCATGTGCTCTTCTTCATGATCTAGGAACTTCAGGAACTAATGATATTTCGTTCACATATATCACGAGTTACAGGTATAAGAATTGTTCTGACACCGAACTCCCAGATCCCGTTGTCTCTTGATTTCTTTGTCTCTGCTTGTCTTTTTTTTTCTTTGTCTTTGCTCATCTTTTTTTTTTCTTGCTTGGTGATTTTGTGGTGCTTATGTATTGTCCCTCACATGCGTGACAACATTTCCATGTTTACATCTCGTTATGTCTCATGGGCCACAACATCACTGCCTTTTCTTTATTTCCTTAGGATGTCACATGCTCCTTTGATTCACATGCACCATCCTAAGGGGGGCTACCACTTCTTTGATTTTTAATAAGGCAAACTTGGTGGCCAACAAATCCCTTACTAATTTTTTTAATTTTTCAAGGATCCATCCTTCAACAAGGATCCCCTTAGCGAGATTTTTCTTTCGAAAACAAATTCATAGCAAAAATAATCGTACCTTCGAGAAGGCTATTTTTTTATCGATTTCCTTTATGAAAGAGATCCTTCAAAAGGATTCCTTGATGATAGAATCATTTGAAAAAAAATTCATGATTTTCAAATAGAGTGTCCCTCTGCGTGGACCCCTTGCTATCTTAAAGGGTTCCTGAGGGAACCCTTTGAAAAATTCTCTTTCAACTCTTTGCTCTGTGACATGTCTGTCTTTTTGAGCTATTCTACCAAACATGTTTTGTTTGCAACTTAACATGTTGCTTTGCAAGACCGAGACCTATGGAGCCACTTTTACAATCAATCTTGGAGGACCGAGCATCTCTCCAAGCTTTCCTTGCAAGATCAAGCACCTGTAAGGGAATTTTGCACCAAACTCTTCAAGACCAAGCACTTGCGGAGTCCTTTCACATTAGGCCTCGTAGGATCGAGAACTTGTGACACCCCCCTTTGCAGGACCAAGAACCTATGAAGCGCTTTCTCTCTGCATGACCGAGCACTTGTAGGGCATTTGTTCATCTTCTATGGGACCAAGCACCTACAGAGTCTTTGTTCACCTTCCACAGGACCAAGTACTTATGGAGCCATCTCTCTCTCTCTCTCTCTCTCTCTCTCTCTCTTTCGCATCAAGGTTTCCCTACAGGACTGAGCACCTATAGAGCTACCTCCTGCACGTCTGAGTGTGCCAAATCAAAGATCTACTTCCTCAATAGTTCAGGTATATTCTCTTCAACCTCCTTTTACTTTTCCTCACATTCGTACCAACATGAATGCTCGCTAAAGTGGCGGAAAAATGTAATGGAGTGAATTTGTACTCGTAGAAAAATTCCCCATTTGCATCACCCCTACCTTAGAAAAAAAAAATACGATGATGCAATTCCACATCTACCACCTTTCTCCATCCATTTGGTAGCTCGTTTTGGCGTTGGTGGAAGAATCTTGTCGAGGATGTGAGCACCTCGCGTTGCTGTCGTGACAAGATTCTTGCCTCTGGAATCTACAGAGGCGTTATGTTTCTCCATTGGGGATGAAGTGTAACATATCTACCTCCCTTGACTAATGGGAAATGGGTCTTTTGCCTCCTTTTACAAGTTCAAATTCTCTACCTCTCCATTCTTTCATTCCTTCTTGATTCTACTTCACTCTCCTCATGCTTCTTGATCAACTCACCTAGTCTTAGCTCCATTCTCACACTTCCAATCTTCTACATCACTCTTTTGTGGCTGCAAGTTGTTGGTTCTTGGCTCCTACACTCCAGTTGGTGTGACAATGTTGTTGTTGGAGGACTTGCAAGCTCTCTCCGTCCACTACTTTTCTTGAGTGCTTGTGGGTGTGGAGGTGATTTTGTCCATTGGTATTTGCTCATTGCATCATTTGTTTACTACACAACATACTTGTTGGTGCTTTCATTTATATCTCTTTATCATTTTGTATACCCTATGGCTATTTTGCTATCCATGGAGGTGGAAACACCAAAGCGGGAGACTGACTAGGCAGTCCTCTAAAAATAACCCCAACATTTTCCTTGGTCTTGTGTGTGTAGGTGTTCTTGCGTGGAGCTATTTGAAGATTCAACTCATGGGCAGAAAGGTTTGATTTCTTACCCTCTCTTTGTCTATTTTAGCATAATTTAGTTGTAGCATTCCTTTCATTACGCTTTTAGTTTTGTACATTCCCAACACTCTTTCGTAGTGTAAACATTTTTTTATCACACAGTTAGTAGGTTTCATTGAGTTTTAGCCCGTTTCCTGGATCTTTATCCATACGAACGCTAATGGACCACTGACACGCCAACTCACTGTGCTAGAGTCTGTCATTTATGATGTTGTCCTTAGATAGTAAGCTATATGGGCTGTAGGTTGAACCCCTGAAATTGGTTCTTCTAACCTTGTGAAACATTCGGTTTAGCAGAAGGAAAGTAACACCTAGATTTCTCTTCCTTTTCGGCCTTAACATCTTAGCCTTTCCAATTTGCTTAGCAAACTTGAGGTAGTTTAGGGTAATTTGTTGGTCAGGACTCTCCTATGACCTGGAGTCTTGGAGTAGCTAGTCTCCCTTCTCTACAAAAGGCAAGGGAGCTTTTGTAGTTATAACTAAATATTGTAAGGTAAAACATATCAATGAAATGTAATTGATTACATCAATAAATACTTTTTTCCTACTGGATAGATGATAAATTGAAATCATCAAGTGAATTTTGATAAAGATGGGTGCATAATAAGAGAAAATTTACAAAGTAACACAAATATCACAGGAGAAATTATTACATGTGATAAGGTGTTTCCTTACTATTTCACTCAATAAAACCAAATATTAAGGACTAGTGAAATGAACGAAAGTAGAATTTGACACCAAAGATATTGTCATATTAATTTTAGTAGATTATTTCTTCTCAAGAGATTAAAAATCATTGAAGGCCTACATTTTATCAATAATATACAAAGGAAGTTTGTGAATAATGTATTGTTGAAAAACAACATAGAGTTATATTTCCAAAGTAAATCCAAAAGAGATAAACAACATATTTAGATAATTTGTATGGACCTATGAAAAAACCCTTTTTGAACAAGTCAAATTATTTTCTAACCTTCATTGAGGATAAAAATGTTGTATTTAATGAAGTGACATAATAAACCAAAGAAAGGAAAATAAATGTAAAATAAATATTGATTGATGAATTTGATGAAGAAGGAAAAGAGTTTGAATCCTCTAGAGAAGGATCAAAGAAATATCGAAGGAGTATAGAAAAGAATCAACCATCAACTCTTATGGGAGTGCACAGAAAGATGGGAGAGCAAAAAGTAGTCACAACCACTTTTTTCCCAATCCAAGGTATAATGCGAGTGTGTTGTAATGTACTCAAGTTATATCACACTTGTGTTATTGCTTGGTAGTGATTGAGCCTAGGTTGGTCAATACCGGGCCATGGTGTGAGTGTGTTATAGCGTGCTCACATTGTCTCTATCATAGAGAGAGAGGTAAGAAGATATATGGAGAGAAATAGAGAGTAATATAGCGATAGAGATAGAGAAGGATATGGAGAGGGAAAGGGAGAGAGAGAAGGATATGGAGAGGGAGATGGAGAGATAAAGAGAGAGAGAGAGAGGAGAGAGGGATAGAGAGAGATAAAGAGATAAATATATAGTTCGGTTGAGAGAGGGAGATGAAAAGATAAAAATAAAGATAGAGATAGGAAGTGACATATGGAGAGAGGTAAAGAGAGGGAGAGATATAGGGGTACCAAGAGATGGATAAATAAGGAGGTAGATATAAAGAGTGGGATAGATAGAAGAAATATGGAGAGATAGAGAGGCAAATAAAGATATAAATATAAAGGTCTACGAAGAGAGAGAAGGAGAGAGGCACAAATAGAGAGAGGGAGAGGTATCTATAGATAGAGAGGGGGAGAGGAAAGATAGAGAGAGATAGGGAGGTATGAATAGAGAGGGAGAGATAGACAAGTATAGACAAAGATTGAGAGAGTTCAAGAGAGATAAGGATATAGATATACAGAGAGGAAGAGATAGAAGGAGAATAATGGAGAGATGGTTATTTTGGAAATAGAGAGGCAAATAGAGATATAGATATATAGGTCTAAGAAGAGGGAGAGAGAGAGAGAAGGAGAGGTATCTAGAGATAGAGAGGGAGATAAATAGATAGAGAGATAAAGAGAGGTAGAGGGAGAGATAAAAATAAAGAGAGATAGGGAGAGGGAGAGATAGATATAT
This sequence comes from Sequoiadendron giganteum, assembly GCA_007115665.2. NCBI lineage: Eukaryota > Viridiplantae > Streptophyta > Pinopsida > Cupressales > Cupressaceae > Sequoiadendron > Sequoiadendron giganteum. Next base: position 636,918,824 of record CM021108.1, on the reverse strand, counting down.
AAAGGAAGAAGGAGAGGGAGAGATAAATAAATATATAGAGGGTAACATAGTGATAGAGAGATAGAGATATAAGGAGAGAGGGAAAGACAAGGGGAGAGATAGATAGATCAATAGATAAAGAGGGAGATATGGAGGGGGAGAGGGAGAGATGTAGATAGAGGGATATATAAAGAGATATATAAGGATAGGGAGATAGAGGTAGAGAGAGATATGGATAATGATCTATATATTGAGAAGGAGAGGGAGAAGGAGAAAGGGAGATAAACATAGAGAGGGAAAGAGTGAGAGGGAGAAAGGGAAATAAAGATAGAGAGGAAAAGAGAGAGGGAAAAAGATGAGATAAAGACAAGTAATAGAAAGAGGGAGAGATAGAGAGGGAGATAGCTAAATAGGGAGATATATATTCATCTATGTGTATCTCCATCTCTCCCTCTCTCAATCTCTTTATATGTCTATATATCATGCTTTCTCTCTAGACCGTCCTCTCTATCTCTCCCCCCTTGGTTTTATTTTCTCATCATGGAAACACGAGTGTGTTATAACACACTCACATTTCTATTTGCTTTCGGTATTTTCAAACCTTAGGGTTAGACTTAAATGTCAGTGTCAGAAGGAATATTTTTGGTAAATTATAAAAAAGTGACTAAATCTCGAGCATGCTCTCCATCAAGTTTGCACATCTTCCAATGTTGAGCTAGAAAAATGACACAATAACCTCAAGCTCTCTCTTACCTTTCTTACCATGTATTTTTTTTTTCTATATTTAAATATGTCAAGGCTTTGATCTTTTATTTCTTTTGCTATTGTCTTCATTTTTCTCGAAAACCTATGTATAGTATTTTTGGTCTCAAATTTTTATCCGTTCATCAAAATTTGAAACAAATTACATTTTTACATTCTAGAATCTATTTTATACACATTAAGAAAATTTGTTTTTTGATTAATTTTTAAAAAAATAGAGGGGAGCGCACTTAGTTCTTTGTTTTTTACCTAGATGTGTCCACTTTGAAAAATGATAAAAAAAATTAGGCATAAACTACATGGTGCTAGCTAATTTTCATTGAAGAAAATTTTAAAATACTAAAAAAAATTGACATTATAAGGAGAGCACACCAAATGCTATGTTATATTTTTTTGACAAAAATAAGATCACTTTATGTGCTCCCCTTATTTGAACCCCTTAATCTCCACCATTTTGAAAAAAAAATAGTTTAGAAAATAGATTTAGAGCATTTTTAAATTTTGAGTGTCACTATCTTCAATTTCTAATCCAAGATTAGTTTTTCCTGATTTAAAAAAATGGCCACTTAAGACCCTTTTTTGGTTCCCGATTTTCATGTAGTTACCTGTATGTTGCACTTAAATTTTTAGAAAACAACAAGGTCACAAGAAAATATGAACTATACATTTGGATGACTCAAATCAAGGAAAACAATGAGCCATAGACCTTTGGACAAGTTTTCAAAAATGAGAATGTGTTGAAGCAATGAATAGTGAGACAAAACTAATTGAAAGGAATGCTACATGGAATTTGGTTGGGTTATCTTGTGGTAAATAAGTTGTTGGTACAATGTGGGTGTATGAAACTAAGTCTAAATATAATGGGACAATAAAGATAAGCATACAACTATATTGGTAGACAAAGGGTCAATAAACAAGAAGGAATTCCCTTGTAGCATGAACGAATATTATCAGATTGGTTTTCACATATTTAAGAAGGCCATTTATGGTCTTAAGTAGGCACCAAGGGCATGATATTCAACGATAGAGCCGTACCTACAACAAAGATATTTTTCAAGGGTCAAATAGATCCCAATTTTTATATCAAGAGCATAGCTAATGATATTTTTATCTTAGTTCTCTATGTTTAGATGGTCTTATCTACACTAGGAACAATTCAACTTTATTTTTAGAGTTTCTTTTTTTTGCTAGATAAATCGCTGCATGTGGGGCAACACCCATAAGTAATCAAGATTAAAAAATACGAATGCTTCAAACCCAATAATGGGGAGCACAAATACCTGCTTCAAACCCAAGAATGGGGAGCACAAAAGCATCAAACCAATTTTTGGCCTTGCCTATAAGACTTCAGACTCTGTTCAATGTTGAGATTGCTTGCCAGGGGGCAACTTCTTTCACTTTACCTCTGTCCAACCATGCTCAACCTGGGAAGGTTCCATAGTGCTTTGATCTGCTTCATTTGAGGAGCGTGTGTTCCTCAAGTCCTCTGACCTTCCCCGACCATTGACAATGTCCTCCTTGAATTTATCCCCACTAAGCATCAAGCCATTCGAAGACCCGCCTTTTGATTCCTCAGTAATGGCACTGGTAGGGGAATGTACAGGGTATGGAGATTTGGTAGTTTCTGGAGAGGAGGAAGATACTTTCGAAGGATCTGGCAAAGAACACAAAGCCGCTTGAGAAGAGATCTGGTAGTGATGAGGTTCAACACCGATCCACCATGTGGGGTGCTGCGAAAGGATTGGTCCCGGATCCCAACCTCACAGAATTTTTCTTTGGGGCATTGTGGTGTAAGATGTTTTATTGAGAAACACCTGGACTACATCTAAAAGCAATATTTTCATAATCAACTTGCTAGCTCCATAGTCTCTCACCCACCTTTAATGAAATCTCTGCTGGGAGGCCATGGGAGAGATCCATTTCCACACAGATTTGAGCACAGGTGGTGCTTGCATACTTAGCTATTTCTACTGCGGCACCAAAAAACTTGCCCAAGCCATTTCCAATGGTTTGCAAGCATTCCAATTCTGAAAATTGTATTGGGAGGTATGGCAGACGAACCCAGAGAAAGCAGGAATTGAAAGTTTTTGTGCGAGGATTGAAGGATGGATACCAAGGTTTCATGCATAGGAAATCGCCTTGAAACACCCACAACCCATTTTTGACCACCTTTTCCTTGTCTTCATGGGACTCAAACTCAAGGATGAAGAAACCCCTAGCACAGGGAAAGATATTGATTTCACCCTCTAATCCCTCCTTCCAGGTAGACTTGATCCATGCATGGAGATCGCACAACTTGGGCCAAGTTTTTACAAATCTGCAAATGAGAGCGTTGTCGCAGAGGAATTCTTCTCTGTCATGAACTGGACCATCTACATGGATCTCAGGCACTTTTCCAAAGTGATGTAGCAGAAAAGGATCTCTGGTATCCCTGGGAATGAACGAACCTACTACCTTGCTCCGGGTAGATTCAACCTTAACCCCAAACGACCCCTGCAAGTCAAGCAAGGGCATGCGGCCCTGGTCCAATATTTTGTGACCTGCAGGAGGAGGAGGGAGAATACCCCGCGCGCTTGTGTTCTCCATCAGTCCCCCGGGAGAAACTACTGCCGAGCTAGCCCTTGCCTTCCCTTGGAGGGCGTTAACATAGCAGCATCTAGGATTCACGTTATTCGCAACAGAGCAAGGGGCATCGTTCGGTGTTGAACCACCATTGCCATCAACACCTCCGGACTCGGTAGAACGATTAGTGCAGGGTAGCGTGGGCGAGGAGCGAAATGCAGCCCGAGACATTGCAGAGCGCTAATTTAACCTTGTTTAATTTATTTTTATTTGTAGAGTTTAAAGTAACTATGATTGTAGAATTTGAGATGATATATTTGGGACGTATACATCATTTTCTTAATATATAAGTATGTAGAATAAAGATGGAATATTCATGTCTTAGGAAAAATATGGTGTAGATATCTTACAAAAATTTAGATGAAAAGTTGCAATTCAATTGCAACACCCATTGAAGTTGGACTTAAGTTATCTAACTCAAATGTGTCGATCTAGTGGACCCCACTTTATACAAACAATTGATTGGTAATTTGATCTACTTGACTATTGCTTGACCAAATACCACATATGCTAGAGGATGGTATCTAGGTTCATGACATAATCAATGAAAACATATTGGAGTGCATCTAAAAGGATTCTTAGATATCTTGAGGAATATTGAATTATGGTCTCATATTTTATCATACCGAGTAATGTAGGTTGATTAATTATAAAAATATGAGATTGGGTAGGTTGTAGAGATGATAAAATATATACATCTAATTAAATTTTTAGTCTCGATCCTATAGTATTTTCTTGGAAGACCAAGAAATAACTGACTGGATCGCCTTCTATAACATAGTCTAAGTATAGAGTAGCAACATTAGCAACTCACTAGACAATACAATTGAGTCAATTATTAAAAGATTTGAACTAGATATGGAATGAACCAATTGTTGTATTGTGACAACAAGAGTGTTATGCAAATGTTAAAGAGTCCAATGTTTCATAGTAGGACCAAGCCCACCAAAATTCAACATCACTACACTAGAGTATTGGTTCAACATGGATTGATTGAGATTGTTTACTATAGTACAAAGGATCAAATAGTAGATATCTTCACAAAGCCTCTAGCTTACAAAAGGTTCTAGAGACTTTAAGAACTACTCCACATTCTTCCCAATGATCATAACGAGGGAGAATGACAACACCAATACCCATTGTGTTTATTGACTCATTTGTCTTTATGCTACAATAATGATTATAGTTGGGATATAGGTGAATATGGTTGTTTGAAATAATTCCTACTTACAAATTGAGATTCTATTTAATACATTCCTTGCCTACTCTTCTAGTAGAGCAATGTGGGGTTTCTGCATCCTTGTTTCTTGTGTATGACCTATAGATCATTGTTTCTTATTTACCTTATTGCTCTATTGCCTTCAATTTAAATATTTGTCATCTCACTTTATCAATTTAAACATCTAATTATCATCCAAATAACCTAATTATATTGATTACATGCAAATAAACAAATCAATTCTTTTACTAAATATGTAGAAGAATTCCTCTTCTATGTTAAGAATGACTCCTCATTATTTGATAGTACTCATCCAAATTAATAGACTAATTATTTTTGGGGACTATTTAGCCTTCACTGCTTGGAAGGTTGGGATGATTCTCTAGTGTGTGAAATGTTCCACTGGCTATGAGGATCATTTAGAAGGCGGTTAACCCACTACTTGTATTATGAGATGGGGTGAGAGTTGGTTATCTTTTGTAGTCAACAAAAAAGTTATAGCATGAAAATTATCAAATTGTCTAAGCATGAAAAACTTGATGTTTTATGTATGTGTAAGACATTTATGTAAAATGTTGCCCCCCAAGTCAGGTATATATAGTTACATCGAGAATGTTTTATACTTTAGAAATATTATTTTAGAGAACTGGGCTTGAATATGTTAGCCCGTAATTTTGTTATTCAGTTGCCGTTAATAGAAGTAAATTTCATGTTCTCTACCCTTGTCATATTCACTACTACTTTAAGCTCTATCTGCTCTTATTTGAAATGTCCTACTGCAACTCTAGGGAAAATTAAAAGAAAGGAATAGAAAAAGTATGCTCCAGATATAAATGGGCATGACAGCTTACAGTTTTACCTTATAAACTTCACCAAATCCTCCTCCTCCAAGCTTGTTTGCTGCAGAAAAGTTCTTAGTTGCTTTTACAAGCACTTTGTAACTGTAATTGAAGTTGACAGTTGCAGGTTTTATTTGCTCGGCACCTAAATTTTCAATTTCAAAATGTGAGATCAAGCATGTATTGGAAACCTACCTAATAATTCAATGATCCCTGAGTTGTTCAGATGAATACCTAAACCTCTATTTGCTTTATGTCTTCTTTGGTCTCTAATGCGAAAGCTGCAGAAAAGGAAAAACAAGAAAGAAATGAGAGCTGCTCCCCCCATGATTTGTCCCAGCATCTTGAACATTAGTTTCTTGGATTTGCTTGTGCCTCCCTCTGAACTTGGAATAGGTGAGCTTGATGCTGTGTTACATATTAGGTTTGGTCCCGGATCTACCCCAAGTTGCTCACAGTAGGTCTTGTAGTATTTAGATCTGAAGGCAATATCTTCAGGGCATTTGCCTCCTGCATTTTCAAGATCTTTTACAGTCTGTACGAAGCCTTGTCCAGAAACAATGTCGGCGTGACAATCAGAATTTATCATCCAGAACCAGAGAGCGGTCTGGTAAGAGATTGTGGAGTTTGTAGACACAAGTTCAGGTTTGTTCATTAAGTCCAATTTAAGGTAATCTCCTGCAGGTCCATAGTTGAAGTTCCTGTACGCACACGTAAGCAATAACTGAGTCAATGTTATAAGAAATGGAACCTTTGAATCTCTACCGATTTGACTCTTAACCAGTGCTCTCTACTCAACGTTATATAGAGTTTGTTCCGTGTTAGCCATTAATGGACCCAAGTGTATTGGATCATATATTCTGTGAAGAATCCTATATAAAAGTAGCCCATTATTTATTTATTCTTTGTTTGGTAAATGGAACAATAATAGTTGCCAGGAAGGTTATTGAGCTAGGGCAAATTGACATGGAAATCAGAAAAAGGAAAAAATCAGATATAGGAAAAAATATATCTTATGCAAATAATGTCTCGGTATGCAATCAATTTTATCTAAATTTAATGATTTCAACGTTTTTAACTTGGCTTGCAGAACTAAATTACATCTGTTGACTGTCTGATGTCTCTATAAATCCATTGGATCAAGCCTGTAAGCTTTTTATAGCTACTGCCAATCCAAATTCAAGGATATAATTGGAAGGCCTTTGGGTTGAAAATTCTCAGTTGCATATATCAGTAATTAGCAATAATTCAGTTAAAAGACTAAATGTTAAGTTTAATCTGTCTGTTGCATATATCAATCCAGATGTTGCATACAAATGTTGGTTTCAAAGATTTTAAGTTCAAAAAGCATGTTTTCAGCACCTTGCTGTATAGTACATGAGGGTCTTGTTGGTATCAAAGAAAACTAACCAAATTAATTGTACTAACCTAGTAGAGAAGAGGTGGAAGATTCAAAACAATTAAAGAAATTAAATAAACTATATCAATGTTCCCAAACAAATTAGGTCAATGAGACTACAAGTACCTGAGGATGTTGTGGTATCAAAGAGAACTAACCAAGTTAATTGTATTGGACCACGGCCATGGTAACTCTTTTCCTCAGTGCAAGGATAGGAGGTGTTGGTCTCCACACAGTAATCAGAATCTGAGAGTACTGAATTGATGTAGCAGAACTCTGTACCAAAAAAATCAAACACATAGTTTAGGACCAAGCAACGAAAGAATCAATGCATGTAGTCTAAATAGATCAATAGTATTCTAAAATGCACAACTTTAAAGATATCAAGTTTTCACAGTCTATCTTATTGTTTGGATATGATTTCTGGATTCAATTGTATCACTGTTTTTTGATGGAAAAAACAGCGACACAATCGAATTCAAAAATCATATTCAAACAAGCACAACTTTCTTAGAATAGAATAGAGGAGCTCTCGAAGCCTCTCCATTTAACAGAAATTAATTTGATGACCTTGAGTTAGGAACACCACATTAGCCAAAAATGCTGCCACTTCTCTTTTTGCTATATCTGGTGATCCTGTGCTTCCAAAAGCAGGAAAGGCATTGGATGCACTGCTAAATGAATCAAAGTTATAAAAGCTCTTTCCTTCACACTCTTCCAAGGTATTGGATACAATCTTGTTGAAGAGTTCTCTAGTTTGATTAAGAACATTAAATCCACCAGAGGTAATGGATATTGCAGGATTGCATGGACCTCCCCTGCAACCTGGTCCACAGTAGTATGTTCCTGTTCCACAATACCCATCTTGGCTACAGCAAAGATCACTAGAGCACCCGCACTTCTGCCTCTCATCACACAACACTTCCAATACACCCAACAACAATAGCAAGCTACAAATATAGCTGAGACAGAGACCCACATGGATTCTCATTGTCTATAATCAATCTCTGCTCATCATGGATCAAACTGGTCTAAATAGAGCTAATTTTATCATTTTTGAAAGTGAAATAATTGAAAACCTTCTCTTAGTGTTCTTGTTCTTGCTGTTTGTTGTAATTGTTTTTGTTTTTCTAGCTGTTGTTTCTTTTGAACTTTTGAGATGTGACTCTTTCTATCATCATTTTTAAAATATATTTAACACTGTTTTATAAATGAAAATGGAGATACATATCATTATTTTTAGATTGCAGGAATTGAGTAGCTCTTTTATAAACTGCAGTGCATCTGGTAAGCTTTTTTCACGTGATTGATGACGCTGGTGTGACACGCCCTCTGATACCATAGGGATGGAGGGGAGACTAGACCTCATGATTTCTTGCCTGCAACAGGATGATTTAACCGATCGAACTAGACCCTCCGTCCCAAATGAAGACACTTATTTATTAAAAAAGACTCTCACTTAAATTTTGATTAAATTTCTTTTTCAAAAGAAATAATTAAAAATACTTTTAAGACCCACCCAAGTTCTTATCATTTAACTATTGTTTCTTAATCATCTTAACAAGGTGTCTGATAAGAACTTTTAACAGAATTTTAATGAAGGACAGGCAATAAACAGTGATTTAAGACTGCTTACGTTTCTCTATCTGAAATGTTTATAAATTCTAATCAATAGCAATATTAAAACTTAAACTTAAGAAAATTCAAATTAATATATTGTTAAGTTCTTAATAAAAAAGGATTTTTGAAAGGGGGTAGGAAATATCGTTTTGTCCATACAAAAACTATAGACTCATATGACATAAGATGTAAGGAATATTATCATTTGATGACAACGGACAAAAACTATAAATCAGAGCTATATTGATTTAGAAGCAAATGGAGTATGGATTTTCTTTTTGTTTGCTTACCTTTGTTGCTTTACTCATGACTTTTTACCAGAAATGATGAAAGTGAGCCAAGTGTCTGTATATATTTATGTGATACAGTTTTTCTTGTAAAATTTGAAGCCAAAGAAATGGATCTTCCAAAGCAGAACGAAGAATGGCTTGAATTAAGTTACATTTTTAAATAATTAAAGAGTATAGAAATTAATTAGGTTTGAATTTTTCATATAGATTGCACTATCACTTGCATTCGAGGAGGTTTAAGGATTATGTCGATAGAAAATTATATGTATGTTAATATGTCAAGAGTATGTGTTTGTGTATGGATGCACTACAAAATCTAGTTGCATATGATTGGATTAAACAATTAATAATAATAAATGCTAAATAGTGGAATGAAATAAACTTAGACAAATTTAGATTTTTTTCTTAAAGAAATTAAGTATTATATGATTATGAAATATTTGAATACAGATTTAAAACATAAAACAATACATATGAAAAAAGAAAGTTGCCATCAAATTGACAAAAAATGTTGCAAATGAAAATATAATGTTCTCATCCTATTGTCAAATCAATATTTAGTTGGCTTTTATGTGATAAGTGTGATTTTGGAGGCTTTTACCTCATATTTTGGAGGTTTCTACCATTAAATGACAGCTAATGTACCATTAAACGATAACTAAAATTTGTTTTCAGACAACTCAACTGTGGTTTGTAGGTGTGAGACTTGTTTTAATCTCAAAACTCACACTATATGTAGACAACTCAATTGTGGTTTGTAGGCGTGAGACTTGTTTTAATCTCAAAACTCACACTATATGTAGCCTATCGGCTAATTAATTGATAATTTTTATTGAACTTTTTATTTTATATAATAATTTTTTTGATTGTTAACTATCTAGCAAATTATAAAATAAATTAATACTAGCACTTGCAACTAAAGGAGGTTCAAGGATTACGCCAATAGAAAACTATATGTATGTTAATACGTTAGAGAGTACGTGTTTGTGCATGGGTGTGTATGGATGTCATGTGCTCCAAATTCTAGTTGTATGTGGTTGGATTAAACAATTAATAATAAGTCATTAATTATAAAATAAACTTAGACAAATCTAGATTTATTCCTTAGAGAAATTAAGTATTATCCAATTTTGAAATATTTGCATACATATTTAAAACATAAAGCAATGCAAATAAAAAAATAAAATTGTCATCAAATTGACAAAAAAACATTGCAAATGGAAATAGAATGTTCACATCTAGTTGGGAAATCATATCTATCTGGCTTTTACATGATAAAGTGAAATTTTGGAGGCTTTTACCATTAAATGGCAACTAGTTTACCATTAAACGACAACTAAAACTTGTTTTCCAATAACTCAACAATGGTTTGCAGGTGTGAGACTTGTTTCAAGCTCAAATCTCACACTATATGTAGCTTATCGACTAATTATTATAAAATAATAATTTAGATCATAAACTTAACAGACTCCCCTTGATCCAAATGGGATCAAGAGATGATGTGGAACATTCATCAATCTAACTTGTCTTGCCACTCTGTAAACTAAATTTTCTAGTTTTTGCTATTGATCAACTAGTGTCAACCCATGTATATATCCTTTTAATGCCTTACCCTTTGCTTCACATTTTGTGTGAGAAAAAAATGTCAATTCTATACATCTAGTGCCTTGTGCCAATGCCTCCCATACTGAAATTTCTTTATTAGCATATCTTTGGCCATCTATACCACATGCAATATGTAACGCCCCGCCGTGTGAACCCCAAAGGACAACAAACACCACACAATTTTTTTTTTTTGAAAGAGAAATATTCATAAGATGAATATGTATATACATTACATGAAAATCCATTGTGCATTTACAGAAACATCTACATCCTCTGGGGTACACGTGGTGGAATTACTAAATGTAAATCCCATACAAACAACATCGTTAAAGATAATGCCAAGAAGATAACAACAAATACACACAATCACAAGATAAAAATAATGGTACATGCAACCAACCATGAACATTAGGAAGTAAGGATACATCATATTATTACAATTCAATTCATAGTTTAATAATACAATTGTGGAGCATATTTCCACAGATACAACATATCATGGATTCAATTGAACATTACATGATGCTTCCCTTATATCAACGGGAAGAGTAAAAGGAGTACAAGAATTATACATAATGGAGAATAAGGTACAAGATGTGGGGTAGTCTTCAACCAAGTGAAGCTCTAGAGACTGCATCCGCTTCTGCATCACGAACATAACTTGGGAACCCAATGGGGTGCATAGCACGTTCCACCTGACCGCGTGGACCCAAAGGTCCACCCCTCGTGCTAGGAGATGACAAGAAAGGACCCACGTCTAAGACATACAAGCAGAACGATCACAAGACCACATCACAAGGTCAACCAAAAACATAACATACCACAATCTCAACGACCACATACAAGGTGACTTCTTCCAGAGGCATACGAAGGAAAACAAGGAATATTATGGGAGAGTGTCATCGCACGGTCATATCATGGGTTATCCTGACTGCCTCACAATAGGCGCTGGCCCCCATTTATGGTTATCCTGACTACCTCTCATTAGGCGTTGGCCCCATAGGGTGACACGTGTAGAACCACTAGCCTCTCATGAGGACGAGGTAGCGATCTTGCCAACCACGACCTTCTCAGCCCACCCTTAGTCTGCGAAAGCACTAACGACGTGGACGAGGTATCTTACTATCTTAATTAATGTGTTACTACCCAAACCCACTAGTTTATTTTATTAGGTTTTCACTTGTTTAACCAACTCTTTCATGGGTTATCCTGACAACCCCTTTTGTGCGCCGCCCCCCATGAAGAGCCACCCTCCCCAATAGTTATTAAACAAAACTCACAACAACAAGGGGTGTACCAAACATAGAAGTCACAACACGAGCACGTGTGCGAGGCATGAACCATCTCGATCATAGTCAAACTAAGGTAAAACAAATCATAAAACAAAGTACACCCATGAGAACATAAATTAGAAATATGTTCAATGGAACACAAAGGTTTAATCATGGGAAAATTCAACACAATCGGGTTTCCCATTGCCTTTGGAAGCCTAACAACTTACCACCCATGACTATCAAAAGAAAGTGACTTAACATTTATGGGTTCCCAACATATCTAGAACATGTCTTTTCATATAGATTACCTCAAAGCGAAATAAGGCAAGTGGAAAATATCGACAACATGGAATCCACTAATATACATAAGAAAACAATTCCAACGAGCACTCAAGATATAAACAAAATAAGTATCTAAAAATGATCAAGACGACTATAGATACCCATTCATTTAACATGATCATAATTCCAATCTTATTAAAGATAATGTAATGAATAATTAAATATTCCACTATAATTAGAGCATTTCCATCATAATATTTTTAAATAGATCAGATTTAAAATATAACTTATCGTAAACTCAGTTCAAATGTAACATGTTTATTTATTCCCAATTAATAGGTTTAATTTAAAACGTAATGTATGCCTTGATTATTATAAATAAATTCAATGAAGATCTAACATAACAACTTGTTTGCAAATCATAAATCCAATGAATTTTTAAATAAATTTAACTTACAATTATTCCTAATTTTAAATGTACTTGAGAACAATTTCTAATTTAAATATATCATAAAACTAAATCTGATTTGGATTTATCTGAATATAGATAAAATTTAAAATGTAACTAAAATAAATTTAGTTTTAATGTACCTATTTTAGAATAAATGATAATTTAATTTATTTATCATTTCAGAAAAAACAATACACATAAGTACATCCTATACATTTATCACTTCAAAATAATAGATTTAATTAAAATTACTAACTAATCTTCTAATTTTCAGAGATCAAGTTGTGAATATACCCTTCACAAATTATTTACCCTAAACTTATTCTTGAAAATTATAGTTACTAAAATATTACATGCGTTTATTATTTCTCTCACAACTAACTGATATAGAATAGTGATAAGAGAAATTAGCTTATAATAGCTACCTGTTCCTATATTATTCTCAATATGTAATTATTATTATAAATTGCAATTGGAAATCAATAAAAATAAACTTCAGAAAAAAGGATATGCACAAAATGGATTTTGTAAGGATGGCCTCAAATCTCTGAATTAATGAAGCGCATACTTAAAACCTACTTAAATTTTAATTTCAAGTGCAATAATTGTGATAGATTACCAGCAAAAATCAAGGATTATTTAAACCTTTAAACTCGCTGTTATGTTCAAGGGTTGCGGCTGGTTAACAATCCTCTTTTCTAACAAGCTTAGTAATAATTTTAAATTAATTAAGCAAGTGAAAATTTGCAGTAAGGCAAGAGTTCAAAGAAGGGTATGATTTTAGCAATAAAATGTGTGCTTGTTGTCAATGACAAAAGGATTTGAAAATAAGAAAAATAAAATAAAAATAAAAATTATGACTTATGATTTTTGTTCTAACAATCTGGCCCAAGGAAGCTGATTTGCCCAACTCAAAATATAACAGTGTTCTTTTAGCATCTCCAGAAATATATATACACTTTGCTAGAGGGGATTGCAACAGGACAACAATACTATAAAATTCAGAGACAGGCAAGTGGGAATCTCTTCCCAATATGAAAAATCATGGATATAAGAATTCTAAGGGCTTTCATTAAAACCCATTTATGTGTATAAAAAGATTAGAATGCAAATTGTAACATTTCAAGAGTTTAGGTGCCAAAGTCCGTTTGTTTTATGTAAATACATCTTTACGCTTACTAAATTATATTGCAGTAAATCAAGCCTATTTATTTGCAAACGAGTAATAGGAAACTAGACAACGATGGTACCTAATTTCCCTTGCTATTTGTAATGAGAGTTTGATGACGAGACCACTTCCTCCTTTCTTTCTTTTTTCATTTCCTCTTCCCTTTTTTTTACCAAAGCATATTTTCTTGTTTTACCGTGCATGCCTTGTCTCCATTCCTCCAATTTTTATTAAGAAAGCTTAAACATAAACGGGACAAGTGGCTAATTTCGATGTTTATTATTTTATTTTATTTTTTTAAACTTTACTTTAGGGGGGTAATATTTTATTACATCCCTCTATCAAATAATTTAAAATAAAACTATAAACTTTGTGGATTATCAATCCACTTTATTTAAATTAATATAGCCATAATTTATAAATGCAAATTTATGTTTTATTTGTATTTCAATATGATTATAATCCGTACATTAATTTAATATTTTAATTATTAAGATTCCCTTAATGAATTACTAATTTAATTTATTACCATAATTAAACCCATATTATAAAAATGAGCTACGAAGCTCAAAACAAGGCCTAAATGAACATAAACAACGACTATGCCCGATAAAAAAAAAAAAAAACACATTAATTATCGAATTATCAATAATGATACACATCCAAATAAAACAATAAGATTTACGAATTGAAACAATCAACATAAAACAGTACTATACCATACAAGATGAAATATTGACGGATGACATCATCAAACATTGACAGGACGACAGACACGGACGAGGACACTTTCTTGTCAAATCCTTAAACCATGTCATATCCATTGGGTATTTATGAGGCTCGCCCTATCCTGCCAATGCAGGTGGAATCGAGGCTTGGGTACCTGCAACCCTGCATAAAAAACACAAGTGTCGAAGCAATATATATATGTTTGATGCCATACACACCGTGAGAGAGAATTGTAGTGTGGCAGGGCACTCACAGATGAGCGATGCAACACCATCCCTCTCACCCGAACCTCAAGCAATAGCACATTCATCAAAAATATCATGAAACGAGTATTAAACCATTTACATAACCACACAATATTGTAAAATTAGGTGGAGACAAACACCAAGCATCATTATATCATCAACATCGTAAAACAGTATCATGTGCATCCAAGCAAAATACATAAGTCAAACAAGTGAAACAATCACCAATGTAATCACGAGTATGAAACAAACATAATAGTATCGAAATAGATTAGTATCACAAGAGGCACTACACAATATGAGCAAGTTTCATCATTACCTAATTACAATGACCACTATCCTTGTGATTCATTATACTCATAACCCTCAAACGCATATTTGAAATTGATGGCCAACTATCAACCACATATTAGCTTAATCTACTTTACCTCTACTTCTCTTGCATGGGTAACACTTGTTGGAAGTTGTAATAGGCGAAATTTGACTTTGCTAAATGAAGTCTAGTTTTCTTGGAGAGTGATCTCAAACTATTACACTAGAGTTAACCAACTCAAGTTTTTGTTAAACTAATCTACTATTTAGACTATGTTGATCAACTCTTTACAATTTTTTAACTTTTAAACTAAAAAGTGTGTTTCACATAACTAGGCTAAAACACTTGTAGATTTAAATTGGTGAAAATAACAAAAAATAGAGAAACTATTTTTTTTAATTAGAAAAAATAAATATACAGAAATAGAGGAATTCATGGTAGAAATTTGGAGTTCACTACCATGGACATTGGCATTTTGCATGGACATCTTTGTGACAGGTTATCGTCATGTATGTTTGAAAAATCAAACATATAGTTTTGCTATAAAAAATAACACTTGCATACATAGAGGACAAAAACAAAGAAGTGTGATGAAATACTAGAAAATACAATGAAAAACTAACAAAAAATATAAACTACTTTAGTGACAAAATGACAAAGAGATCACCAAAGAAGCTTGAGATTCAAGATGTCTTCTCAAAGACACCTACAATACCAAAAAGGAGAAATAAAATATTAGGTTGGTTGTTTAGGGGCTTGCCTCAGTCAAACCCCATATTGGTATTTCCACCTCCACAAATAGCTTAGTTTTCTAATAGTTTTTAAAAATAAAAATGATAAATACAATGCAATATGAAATACAAGATATCAATAACTATTGTATTCCTAAATGCAAGAATTTTTAGCACCCAAGCGTAACCAATGAAGATAATAAACACAATAGAAGAGAGGGAATGATAAAACAAGAATAATGTCACCTTGAAGGCTTAAAACAACTAAGAAGAACATTGCTAACTTGCAAGAATTGCCACCATAGCTCCATGGATATCACAAATAAGCTAGTAGCTTCCACATGCACCAATAATTGAATAGAGATTCATAGAATAAAATGGAGGTTGGTGTTTTTGAGAGAGAGCTTCAAAAAGTGTCAAGGGAAGTGATTGAGAGTGGAAAAATCAAGACTAAGAGAGATAGAGATTCAAAAAATTTAAAAAATGAATGGCACAAGGGTCAATTAATGACTCATAATATACTAGTCATTATCTTCCAAAGAGTCAATCATGATAGTGATAATATAATAAACGACTACTAGAATCATAATTTTTTACATGGTATTCTAGCATGTTACACAAAAGTTCTTATGAAGCACTCTTGTCCCGATAATTTGGACTTAAAATCATTTGAAGTTCATAAACATCACAAGGATCGTAGAAATATAACAAGAAGGTTCTAACATCCTAGCAAGGTGATCCCACAATACTGTTTTACAATTTTTGGCCAAACTGGACACTGAACTGATTTTTTCTAACTAAATCTTCACTTTCGGATAGCTATAGCGGCTAAACCGTGAGGAATTTGAAGATGATGCAAACTAGTGATTTGTGAAATTTTGTCTGTAGATTCTAAATATTTTTTTTTCAAAATTTTTAGAATCAGATTGCACTTCTTTTTCCATCTCATTCAAAAACTAGTTTTTTCAGTAAACACCATTTTTAAGGAGTGATGCTCACCGTATACAAAATAATTGTTTTTTCCATGAAGGATAAAATTCTATTTTTTTCGAACTTAGATTTGTAACTATGATATCTAGCACTTTCATTTGGTTTCATAGTGTTTTATTGAATATTTTTTCCTTAATCAAGTTTCAAAGTCAAACCAGTTACAATTCAGACATAGGCCGACCGTATACAACATAACTTTTTTTGTATGTATCAAAATTCATTTTTTTTGTTGGATCAAGGATTTCAATATCTAGTGCACTGATATTTTTTAATTTTTTTTTATAATCTGCTATTTTTCCACATGTGCAAAACAAAGAGCTTGATTTTCGATGAAAAACCTATTTTTAATCAAACTAAAAAATAAATACATAATAAAACCAAAACATTTAAAATTATATTTGTTGGATAGCTCGTTTTGAGAACTACCATCATCTAGTTGGGTCTGTGAAGTCTTCTCCATTTTCATCCTCAAATCGAGCTATAAAGGGAAAATTTTTGGAGATTTTTGGTGCCAGAGGGGAAGAAGGGGGGAAAATGCGGGTTTGAGTGAACCTAGGTTCGAGCGCACCCCCTTTCCCCAAAAGTTTTCCCTTTTTTCTTAGGAAATGAGAACTATGGTAAACCAATTTTGTGGGTTTACCCTAGCATTAGGACAATTCAAACTAACACACCAAAGTGAGTGCGACATGTAATGTGAAATTGCAAGGGTTACAATTTTCAACATTACATTTTTCCCTCTCTTTCAGGAGTGTATGATCTAGACTAAATATGCATGCTAAAGTAAATAAAAAATACTAAAATATAAATATACCAAAAAGGATATTGTAGGGGATGCAGAGTCTTCAAGTAAGTTGAACATGCAGGTCTAGGCTTAGAACCTTCAAAATAATGCATTAGATAATAAAAAATTGCACAAGAAATGAATTTTAGATGCATAAAATATTGCAAAATAAATATGTTAGTCAAATCATAAAGGTAAAAACAAGAAAAATCACATACATAATAAAACATGATATGAACGATCATGCAAAATAAACATATAAGAAATACGGAAGAGAAAGAGAGAGAAAGAATAATAAAAAAGATAAATATTGAGGGGCATTTTCTAGCAATGCGTTGCTAGAAGAAATGCCAAGCATGAATAACAAGCTATGCTAGGGGCCATATGATTCTTTCATGAATCATAAGCACTAAAAATTGGGTTGTTGAGTGGCTATGAAGACCATCAAACAAAGGCAAGACATAAAAATCCACAAACTAGCAAGTTGCATTATGCTAGGTCTTTCATATACACTCACATTGGAAAAAGTGCATGCTATAAGGAGCATAAAAAAATAATTCCACAAGGGCGAATGCTTCAATAAGCATGAAAGTGAGGTGTATGTAAATAATGTTATATTGGTGGTTGTTGTTGCACCAAAAGATCAACCTGTTAATGGGGTACGTGCAAGAAGTTGAGTCCACTTTTTGGCCAAAAAGTGGAAGTGTTTTCTTCGATATTCAAAATTTGTCACATTTGACTTTAAAATTTGAAGGATTTAGAGATGAAATCTTAAAAGAAATCACTAATCATAAAATTTAGTACTTAGAGTCTAGTTTCCAAATATGTAACTTATTTTAATACCCAAATGATACAAGTTGATTTTCAATAGGAGTTTCTAAAAACCACTATTTAAAAGTCACTTTTTTTTTACCATACCATGCACGTGTACGTCATCCATATTTTGACCTAAATAATCATAGTTTTATAAATCCTCTTGAGAAAAGATTTGGAACTCACTGAAGCACGCTTTCAATTTTTTTTGTAATTTTTTTATTGGCCATATTTGTTGTTTTGAAAAATTGTCGTTTATGTCATGCATAAGATGACCTAAACTTATATTTTTTTTATTTTTTCTTCAAATTGAAAAGAATTGTCTGAAGTACACTTTTGTACAATTCGTTTTTCAAAAGTTTATTTTAATAAAAAAGCTATTAAAATACTAAAAAAACCTTTGATATTTCAAGTTTATGGACTAGTTTCATCAGAAATTAATTAAAAAATAGAAAAAATAATCCAATTATAAAAAAAAATTACATATTTGGAATCTACGTTGTCTCATCTACAAGGGGTTTTAATTTCGTCAATTTTTTTTGTAAAAAAGGTCTTCAAACATATGTCCAAAGTCACTATTTCCTTATGACATTGACATGACCTTCAAGTTGCAGGTCAAACTAGGTCCAAAATTTAGGTTTGAGTCCCCAAGCCTTTTCCTGAACCAAAAAACAAAGCAAAAAGCTGACCAAATATTAAAATTTAAAAAAACGGGATCTCGTTTCATAATTTAAAAAAAAAAATTATAATTAAATGAAACGGGATCTCATTTTGATTTAACGTGATCTCGTTTTTAAAAAATATAAAAAAATATTTTTATGAAACGGGCCATTAAAAATGGGATCCCGTTTTTGGCTGGGGACCTCGAACCTAAATGGAATCCTGTTTTATTGAAGCTGATTTTGGGTTTTTGTCTAAGACAAAAACTTCCATGTTTTGTGGACTCATCTTCTTGCATTTGCCCAATTCTCGATACAACCACCAGATTTATACAAGATCCATAGGAGGTGGTTAAGCCATGTCACAAACCCAATCGTTGCACTGCATAAGGAAGACCAAGGGACACACCATCTTGCAACAATCCCCCCAACACAAGTGAAGGGTTCGAACCTATGACCTCGGCTCTGATACCAATTGTTACATTGGCGGTTGTCATTGCACCAAAAGATCAACCTGTTAATGCTCGATACAACCACCAAATTTATACAAAATCCATAGGAGGTGATTAAGCCATGCCACGAACCCAAGTGCCATGTTGCACAAGGAAGACCAAGGGACACACCATCTTGCAACAAATAATAACTCCTTAAAATACTTGCATGATTCAAATAATGGATTATTTTAAGGTAGAAAAGTTGAAATAAAAGATGTCTAGAAGAAGAAAACACCCATGAAGATGTTGTAAGCATGAAACACATGGCATTGTGTGGAATAACATTAGACGACATAGGGATGTCACATAAAAACAAAAATCACTCAAAAAACACACAATCAAGGATCCCTTAGCTTAGAGTTAGTATAAAATTGTAGGAATAATAATCACCAACCATCATATAGAGAAAGAAAATTAAAGAGTCATCATCCTCTAAGTCAAATGGAACTATGAGTACAAAGAATGAAGTGTACATAAAGACAAAATAAGATTTTGGGTCAACATGGAAGAGGCTTAAATGCCTCAACACTTTGCATCATCCCCAAAAGTGGAAAATCAATATATAACAAATAGAATAAATACATATACAAATCGACGAATGAAACCAAATTTCCCCTCCATATTTACCTACAAGGGTAAAATAGGTTCTCTAGGAGATACTAACAAGAAAAAATAAGAAAAATTATGGGGAGCACATAACAAACATGCAAACATACACAAACACAAATAAAACGAAGGTACATCTGTAAGAATCATCCTCACATAGATAATCCTCTTCCCAATCTAGATCATAAGGGGAAGGACAATATACTAAGAGAGGAAGGATTGTTAGAGATGTCCTAGGCATCTCACTTATGGCTATACATAAGGAGTCAGTTGTAGCTATGTGTTGTCTTGAATGTCCTAAAAGGTAAGTGTCAATGATCATGTGAATATTAATGGCAATGCCAAAATACTCGTGAGGGACTCAAACATGCAAGCCTTAGAAGAAGAAGCCAAAGAGTCACTATCAAGATATGATACATTCAATAATTATTCACTACTAATAGCCTCAATGGGAGTAGGGACAAATAAATTAGAAGGAAATATTTTTGTTGTTGATAGAATAGGTGGAGAGTGATTGAAAGGTGACATGGAGAAGGTGGGTTAAGCTTGGTTTTGTAGTTAGCAAGAGGTAGAGGGAGCTATAGTTTTCACTTGGGAAGTGGGAGGGGAATATCAATGTCAAAATGGTAGGACAAAGGACATCAAGGAAAACCTAGTGTTGGGGGTAAGTGTAGAAAGATGGGGGATAAAAAGGGAGTCGAAGTGGTCACTTTATTTTCTAAAATAAGGAAATACTGATCTTGGATGAGAAATTGAAGATAGTTACACTCAAAATTTGAAGATGCAACAAGAACGAGAGTCATAATTTTCTAAATCCACTTTATAAACTACTAGATTTTTTTATGGTGGAGATTGAGTTCAAATAAGGGGGCCACACAAGGTGCTCTTTTGTTTATCAAAAAAACTTAACATAGCGTCTAGTGTGCCCCCCTACAATGTTAATTTTTTTAGTATTTCAAAAATCGCTTCGATGAAAAATTAGCTAACACCATGTAGTTTATGCTATACTTTTCTACCATTTTTTAATGAATATATGATTTTTTATTAATTTTCAAAGTGGATGTACCTTTAAAAATAAAAGATTGGGTATGCACCCCCTGATTTTTTTCGAAACTAATCGAAAATCATTTTTTTTAAGTGTAAAGAATAGAGTCTAGTTTGTAAAAATGTAATTTATTTCAAATTTTGATGAATGTGTGAAAAATGAAACCAAAAATACCATATGTAAGTTTTTTATTAAAAAATAGAGACAATATCAAAATAAATTAAAGATCAAAACTTTAGTTCATATTTGAAATGTAGAAAAATGACATGGCTAGAAAACTAAGAGAGAGCTCAACATTATTGTGCACACACTCCTTCATAGTACAACAATTGAAGGGGGCATAATATTACAAATTTTATGTTTAGTTCATGTATAGTTTTTGTAGGTTGGGATCACATACATGGTCTAGAAATTTAAATCTAAAAGCTTCCTTCTCTCATTCGCCCTATCAAGCACTAATTTATTTCCAAAAAGTCACCCAATGTAACAATTAGGATACTTAAAATGTGAAAAATAAGGAAATTCAAGGAAAATGAGGGCTATAATGCAATTTTCCAACCTCCTAGACTTGAAAGAAATAATAAGAAACACCAAATTTTTCATTTTTGTGTATTGCGGGGCCAAACAGACCGTGCCAAGACGTCTTGGTGGGCAATTGAAAGTTAGGGGTGACGTTTTTTTATTCCCCACGTCACCCAATCCATCTGACCTACACTATTCTAAAACAATCTCTTAAGATCCCTAAGATCAAAAAATTGTCAAACTATGATGGAGTAATTCTCAGAGCTTGTGCCACCTAGGAATGTTTTGTCTAGACCTAAAAGTGGATGTGGGGCCCCTCCACATTAACCCCTCTCAATTTTGTTGACTTTTTATAGGCAACAAAAGTTGGCTATTTCTACTTCATTGTGTAATTCATTTTTCTCTATTATATTGTGTTTTTTTTGGATTTACCTCTAAACATCAAATTTTGTTCTCTACATATTTTTGATAAAGCATAGCTTTTGCCCACAATGTTGAAATTAACATTGAAAAAGGAAATTATAAAAAACCTCAAGAAATGTAATGTATATGTAATTTTTGTCCTAGATAAACTATTTTCTTGGAAAATTATAAAATTATAATAATATAATGGTTAGTTTAGGCTTCTAAAATGCACAAATTATACTCAAAAATTATATTTTTTGGGGCCATAATTTTAAAATTATTTATTTTAAGGGCTTGATTTTCTCAAAATTTGTCATGTTTTTGAGGTTGTAAGGCATGATTGAATTGTTTTCTTGTGGTCACCTCATCACATAAACTAAAGTCATCCTTTTTTGCACACTTATAAGAACTCCACAATAACATAATTTTTTGTAAACACACTAAAATAAAGTGTCATATCTTATTTGTGTTCCTTAAGGAAGAATTTTTTACATTTTATTGTATTTTTTTGTTGTGCTCGTGCACTATTTTATGAAGTTTATGGGGGTCATGTAGCCTTGGTTTTCACCATCACAATTTTGTCTAGTGAGTGTCCCTCTACAACAATGAAGAATCCAAGAGATTCTAACCCCATGTGTGTGTGCATTGTTTTTGCACTCTTTTTTAGTTGTTTGTACATCATACTGGAATTGATATTGCTTCTACATTCTTTTGCACGCTTTTGTGCCACATTTCAACTGATTTGTCAATGCCTCTCCCTCTTTAGCATTATGGAGGTATCTATCACATGGTTATACTAGTGTTTCATTGGATTCGATGGAGCAATTGAGGAAACCTTCTATATTTTCAATTGATTAGTATTTGTGAGATTCTAGTACTTATGTGGAGCACTACATGCACTTTTAGTAGTGTACTTGGTCACTCATATAATATTTTTGTATCTTTGATCATAATACCATCTACATCTTCAACTTCACAATGTTTTTCCCTTTATGTCATCTATGTATCCATGGTTGAGTAGAGTGCTTGAGGTCACTCATCCAATGTTTTGTGCCTCTCTTATCCTAATCTACATTCATTAAAAGGTTCATTTATTCTAGCATAAACTATTTTTTCTTCAATAGTGTTCACAATTTCTATATGCTCTTAGAGCTCTTCATCTTCATGTTCCTATCTTTCAAAGACAACTTTTAAGAAGGTTCAATCATTCTCATTCTCATTTTCTTTTGAAGAGAAGGTTTTTCCTAGCGGATTTTCTCCTTTCTTCATTTATGAGATGTATTTATTGTACATGAGTACCTCATCAGACTTGGTTATCGAGACTTCTTTTTTAATGATCGGCTTTCTCCCTAAGTATCACATAATGGGGGGTGTTAGTGTGAAAATTGTTATTATCTATCTATTTAATCTCCTACCTAGTTGGTCCTATTCACACTACACCTAAGTTCACTTAGGAAAACTTTAGCTTTTGTCTTACATCATGTGTACTCTACATGTGTCCCACATGTCACATTTGGAGGGGCATTCAGAGTTTCAATCCTACCTTCTTATTTACAAATCCTTGCCTCTTTATATGTAAAGCTCACTTATACATTTTACAATTATTTTTATATGATAATATATATCTAGCATAATTCTTATTTGTGGAATCTTTAATCCTACAAGTTGATGTAGATTCTTCCAACAAGAATAACAAGTTTGCCCCCAAGTATTATGATTCTTATAAGGTATTGCAAAGGATTGACAAATTAGCATATAAATTGGAGTTAACCATGTTAACAAAAAAAATATTCCACGTCTCATGCTTGAAGAAGGTTATTACACAAAGTTAAAACATAGAGCGAGTTACCAAAACTTACATTTAGGTAAAATAATTTTAGACCTTGAGGGAATCTTCAAACTCACACCAAAAGGTTGTGATCAAGAGCAATCACAAAGTATTTGATCAAATGGAAGAACTCTCTAGTTGAAGATGCTAGATTTAAAAATGATTTTTTTGTGCAAAATATCATAATTTATTAACATCGAAAGCAATAGTTTTCTAAAAGAGACATACCAAGCAATAATATTTCAATGTGCATAGAGTTATGAGTAGTTGGCTTGTGAGTAGTTTAACTCTTTATTAAGTTATATTATCATTAATATAATATTATATAAATAGTTAAGTCAATCTAAATAACATCAAGACATAAATATAATATATAAGAACTAATGGTTAACTTGTGATCATATGACAAATTGTATTCTTAAAAAAGAATTGAGTCTATGTCAATATTATCCAATACTTCCAGCATACTTCTTATTTTATTCTTCTTTTGAGCAAGTCAATTCATTACAAATTTTACCACCCAAAGTGGGTTTTCTCCTAGTCATTCTTTGTTTCTTCAATTTTTGGTTTCAATTATGCATTTTCAGGCCGTTATTAGTTTTTGAAACTTGTATTTGTGTATTGATAGCCATTGTAAATGGTAGAAATGCTTGTAAAGTGAGTTAAAAAGGTTTTAACATTGTAATCTATTCGTCGATGACTGTGTGGTGAATACCCACCACAATTTATGGATTACTCGGAGACACCTTCCAAAATGGAGAGCCGTATAAACTAGGGTAAATTCCATTACGTCCACTTCGTTCAGTTCATTGTCAACTACATTGCAGACAAATCTTGACCTTGAAACTCAACAGCAAATGGTGGATGAATTCAAGACATAGCTTCCATTGCTACCTTCAGCTTTTGTATTATTCTTGCTTATGGAACTTAGCTGCTCCCATTTTGTTATATATGGCATTTTTTCTTAGTTACTTCTGTTCTTTTTTCAGATTATGCTAATGAGACTACATGTCATGTTGACTCTATATACCAATATCAATAGTACGTCTTAACGACTCTAATCTTATAGCTTAAGTCAATTTTTATTTTATTTAGGGATTGCAAACCACTTTGTAATCAAGTAAATACGAAATACTAAATCACACTAAAAATTACAGATTTTCTTGGAGTATGTCGAAAGACAGATCTTTCCTCGTCAAAACTTTTTAAGAGTTCAGGCTAGGCATGTTTTAATGCTTATAAATCTCTTGTCAGGTTAACCTTGCTTGATTCAGTAAATTGTTTGAACTATAATATGAAAAACATGCCTTTTTTTCCTTCAAATATAAGCGACTTGAGTTCACAAGTTGGGCTTTTCTTTTTTTTTATATAGTTGTGAGATTTCTGAACCACTTTCATAATAAATGTAGGGTGGAGATGTTAAAGAGGCATCAGGTAAATTCACTGTCAGCAATTTATCGTCAACAATTAATTTTCCTAAAATAATTAAAGATCATAACAATCATTCATGCCAATTCTCTTCCATGCTATTGCAGGCAAAACTATTGTAAGTTTTACACTGACATTTCTAATTATCAAAAGCCTGTTCATGTGGACAATATGAAATACTTTAGATAAATATATGATTCTGCTCTGACATTAATGCATAACAAAGTACAATAACCATATCCTTCTGCCCTTGCGTTATACACACCTAAATACCATACACTACTAAGAGTTTTATCTGAACATCATGATAACAGACAGGCACTGCTTTCTACATACATTTTCAAAAAGCTGATAACATACGAATATAGAATATAGCATATTCTTAGCCTCTAAATAATAAAAGTATAGGCTAGCACACTGAATGTGTATAATCCATTTCTAGACAGATGCATGCTTATGGGCATCGCCGAAGTTCCGACCCAAGCAAGCAATAACAATACATTCGTACTCGGCCAAGAAACAGTTAATAAAACTACGATCACTTAATGGGGACAGAAGGTAATGAGATAATCAGCTGCAGAGCATGTAGCTATGCTGGTAGGATCATCATAAGCATAGCTGTAAGCTCTGGGACATGCATTTTTAAACACCCGAGAATAACTAGTAGGCCTGCACGTCTGAGGATTGCCGTATGACCCTGTGCAACAATATTGTGGCGTACTGAATGCAAAGCAGGCACTCTTGCAAGCCACAACCTCGCCCCTCTTGTTCTTCACCTGAAAGGAAAAGCCCTGGGAGCTTAGTACTCAAGAATAATTAACACTAGCAACAGCCCTTTTGGCTGCATTGATTACACAAGCTGTTTCTTTGGTGTGACTTACTAAAACGTGTATTATCAATTACTGAATTAAACGAAAGGAACATGGTGAAGGCATGACCCCAAAAGAAAAACAGAGGAGAGGCCAGATTAACAACTAAAAAACAGGACAATAAGCTATCTTAATCAGTGATAGGAGATCCAACGGAAGCAATAATCTCACCAATTTAGCCTGACAGACCTTAGGACACTTTCACCTTGTACGTAATCCCTGTGTGAATCTTAAACTACTTCCATGAAATTGCTCAGAAGACATTTATAGCTGACAATATTAAAATGGTTTTTTTTTCTTTTCCATGAAATCGCTCGGAAGACATTTATAGCTGACAATATTAAAATGATTTTTTTTTCTTTTCAATCGTTTCACTCTTTCTAAGATGACTGTACATTACAAAACAGTGCCTTTGCTGTAAGCCATTCGGTATGGAAGATGCAGCAAAAATAAAATAGAAGTACATTTGACGTCCAACCGTGCCCATCAAGCTTATTTTGGGCACCAATTTCAATTGAGTATAGTATTCCTTTCGTAATTGCGGAAGAAAGACTAAAATATATTAACACATACATTCTGTTAAAAATAATTGTGGAATTGAAACCCTAATCTTTACCTGAAGAGCAGGTGGACAGCTCGCGTTCAAGTCGCTGATGCATCCGGCATAAGTACACTTGCCCGTGCCTCGCCTAGGTGCAATGGCGAGGGGCAGGTTGTAGCCGTCAACAAGGCTAACGTCGTAGAAGTCCTGGGCGCCCAGGGTGAACTCGGCTAGGGTTGCAGGTGGGGCGCCGCCCGCGCCGTTGCAGAAGAGACCGGAGCCGCAGTCACCCGTGGCGCATGACCCCTTTCCTGTCCGGTCGAAGGAACACCCGTGCCGACCCCAAAGCCGACCCGACCACCCGGCGGGCGCGGTTATCGACACGGCCCGGTGAGGGAGGAGACGCAAGCCCCCCTTTGCCAGCACCGGTTTGCCTGCGCTCGGTTGTATGCCCGGCCATACTGCGTGCTTGCACTTGTTCACCAGTGTAAATGTTGTTGCACTCACACAAAAATTACCACCCCCTGTTCACAATCAAACAAATAATAAAACATTATAATATCAGGCACAGGGTAGGCATTTACAGTAGAATTGGCCACTGAAGTACACAAAAGTATATGAATATATATTTATAAGGGGATGAAGACAAAGTGGTAAATTAGGGGTCTCATAAAATTAAAAAAAATCTGTACGGGTCTCATTCGATGCATTTATGACAACTGTTAACTTTAAAATACAATGGTCGAGGACTGTCACATTTCGTGAAATTGCGTTAATACTGTCCCAAAAGTTTGACATTCTGTTAAGATCGGTAGATTTATCCAATGAGTCATTCCAGAGGTCATGTTCATAACTGCCATTAAAATTGTACCTGATGAGCAGGAACCCGTGAAGCATGGACTATATGTAAATATTCGATGTTTAATGTGATTAACTACCACATTTAATTAATTATAAGCGTTGCATTAAATTTTTAAAAATTAAAAATTTGCTAAAAGCTGTAAAAAAAATGCCATTTTCTATCAACTTTGGATTCCCTCACAAAACAAACAAAAAATAAAAGAAAGATCTGTGCAGGTCTTAAAATTGTTTTTACTACTATAAAAGTCATCATTATCTTCAAATAGTGAAGATTTATACATAATTTGAATCTGATGATCTTATAATTGTAATTACAGTATTTTATTGAAAATTATAATCAAAATTTTAAGAAGATTGCATTATATGAAAAGAGAGATTTTAGATAAAAGATCTAAAAAAATTTAAAAAGTTGAAAATAAAAACATTTAAAAAATGAACTTATATAATTAAGCATTAATTTTTAATGTAAAAATCCAAATTCAAATTCTATCTAAATTAAAATCTTAATTGAAGAAATCCTAATCCTCCACTTTTTAATTTATAATAATAATTTATATATTTTTAAAAATATAATACTTTCACATATTTTTTAATAAAAATTAATATTATTTTTAATATTAACATTCCATGATCTATTATTAATAAAAAATTATACTTTATATCAAAAGCATTACAATTACCTAAATATTATTTTTATAACAAACAAAATAAAGCATCAAATTAAACCTTCTATATCCAATTCTGATTGTGGCACTAACAAGGCCATAGCCAATATATTAAATGCGTGCAATCTAGCATGAATCTTGATGGATTCGACAGAGAGAATACCCCAAATCACAACATCTAAGCCCAAAGAATATTCCCAGGAGAGAACGAACTTATAACAAAAGTAAATATCAATAACAGCACTTGTGTTTGCAGGCCAAGAATGTCTGGAGTGAGGGAGTCACATGTTAAACATAAATCGCTGTTAAAAATCTGTAAATATAAACAAGTGCACTTCCATTTGCAGCGGGGTTCTCACAACAATTATATAAAATATTTACTTATATAAAGTAAAATATGAGCAAAGGCTGCTACTGCTGTGTAGTATTTCTGACGTACAGGCTAAGAACAGAAGTACAATTTTAAAATTTCAATGCAATACAAAGTGCAGAGAGGCTTGACTGACAGCACAATAAGTAGTATTATTCCTTCTTTCCAAGCAACATTTCTTCCGAGGCACATCAAACAAAACTAATAATTTTAAATCTCAGTACATGGAAAGCAAATGATGTTATTTCTTGCTGGAGACCACAAATCAAACCAATATTTTCAAATGGCGAATCTTATAACTACTTTAGGGCACTCAAGAGTAAAGATCTGATGACGCAATAGAGCAAACTAATATTTTCGAGCTTCCTACAATGAAGGTGGTATTTCTTACTTCGAAACTTATCAGTAGTAAAGAAAATATCTACTTTCTTTCTCGACTCGACAATCGAACAAAATAATTTCAAACTGAGCAAAGATCTTTCTTGGTGGATTTGCGATAACATCAGAACTCTGGTTACATAAACAACAATCTTTTTAAAATTGATGAAAAGGTACATAACTGCTTTTTGCTTCTCATTTCCTAAATCACCAGTATCTTTTAGTTGAATCTAACGACAAATACCGATGTTCTTAAATCTCTATAAACTACAGAGCAAAACCCTACGTTACTTCATATCACAAGAAAGCTCAATGATGAATTTTCATAAAAAAGAATTCAAAAACTAACTGCGTCAGAGATTTGTACAAAGATTAGAATGCTTTTAGAACAAAATGAAGCAAAACTATTTCACTATATATTCCTGACAAAAAAATTCCTCAAATATTCTAATATAATCAACTGTCTCGCTTCAAGACACACCTAAACAATGAAAGGTAGTATACTAGCTTGGAGTTTCGCGTAAGTATTTTTCCTCAAGAAACTCCTTACTATATCAAATCCAGAAGCTTCAGAAACTCCTAACTAAAAATTTTTTATGTCTCCGAATGCGAAGTTAAAGACCACTACAAAAACAAAATACTAATTTGTGAATTTAAGTTCCTTCACAAGAATCCTCGATAAGTGCTCTTACCTGAAAAGTAGAGGAGAAATGCAGCAAAAATAACATGAAACTTCCTCATTTCGTGAAGAGAAAAGACACAGAACAACTTCAAAACGCTTAAGTTGGAGCAGAAGTCGTAAATACTTTGCGGCCTTTTAGTAAGAGTAGGGAGGAAGAGTCCTGTCAATTTCAATGGCGCATATTTTAAAGAAAAGCAAGGTACCTTCAAAAACTAATGGTAGGAAGGAGGGAAAGAAAAGTTAAAGAAGGTACAGAGATTAAGCCCGCTCGGTTCTCACTGCTGCTGCGCACCAAAGCGCGGAAGCAGAGGAAGTGGCAGACTGCTCAGTGCTCAGTGCACTGTAGCCAAGAAATAGGAGTACAGGCATGGTTGGCAAAATGGCGTCGGCGTGTTGGGCGGGGCCCCAAAAACAGGACTAAGTACTACAAATAAAATGACAAAATTGGGTGGGCTTTTACATTCAACTGCTGGTTTTTAACATGTGAGTGTGCAGGCTTTGCATTCAAAAGTTACTTCTAATTTTTACTTGTTAAAAAAAAATAGTTGACCAGTTAATTTTATTTACCCGTTACAGTCATCATTTTGATTGGAAGTTTTTTCTTTGTTGTTTATTGTATCGAGGGTAATTTAAAAATTCATTGTATGTAAACGAGAAGGGACATGATGTCGTTTTGAATCTTGACGCGCTAAAATTGCAGAAAATGATTCCTACGAGTAGAGTTTGAAATGAGAGGTGTTTGGCCTTTCCGAGAGGGAAGAGAGAGATAGGTGAGGCCCCCATCAAGGGATTAGGTCAGAGGGAAGGGATATCTTTTAATGAATATTACATGTTTGTTAGGAGTTGGAGTTTTGATTTTAGTTTGATTCAAAGTTTGAAATTAAAATTGGTACAATTATTTTTATATGTGTATAGGGGAGAGGGTTCAATGGTGATGCAGGTTATGTTTATGTGATTGTTCACATCATCAAGTAACGTAATAGGTAAATCTAGCATTTGTCTATGTCGTCATCAAGTGTCGAACTTCTTGGAATCTCTTTTTACATTTGTTTTATTATGTTTTTCTTACAGTTGAGCACGTGTTTCAATGACACTTCATTGTTGGTTGACAAATTTGTTTGTTGAATGCACAAGACAACTGGGAGGGGGGCTGAATCAGTTGCACCTTAAAACTTCAAAACCCTCACAAACATTCAGATCTACAATAATCCAATTAACCCTTAATTTGTTAGAATGATTTATCATGAAAACAAATAACAGAAACGGAACCAAATCAACACCATGCACAAAGAAACACCAAATTTATGTGGAAAACCCAAGATGGAAAAAATCACAGTGATGATTAGCTCACAATATAAATTAATATCAACATTGAATACAATAAGACTCATTGTCGAAGGGCTCACTGTCTAGAAGAAAAAAAGGTTCGCTACCAAAATAGAAAAGAAGATAGAGAGGAGTGTTACAATGATAAATCCATCTCAATGCAACAAAAAAATCCACTACAACATCACCAACACTTTCACAGTCTTTCTGAAGAGTTGTAGACACCTTTTGCTCACTACATTCAGTAATCTAACACATGAAAGCTCACACTACACTTCACAAATTTGCACCTTACAACTTTGCAATTCGCATCATTCACATCTCTCACATCTATCTTATCATCCCTCAATATCTCGACTCATATTTATACCATCTTCAACCTTAAAACATTTTCCAAGGTCGGCTATGCATCTCAACCATGCAAATTCAAATTAGGTCAACACCAAAACATTCTCACGGTGGAAAGGAATGAAGGCGGACCACAACACACTTTAGCTATGACCTAAATCCACTCATACATGTCACACCACACTTCCACAAACATCAAAACAAATTTGCAATTAGTATAAACACCCAAGGTCGATTAAACTTGTGTTAACACCATTAACACTTAAGTACACACTTCCTCAAATCCAAAAATAACTTGTGGACACCACATAACATTTAAACACAATCTAGAATATTCCACAAACCCAATACACTCAAATAACTCTACCATATACTGTAACTCAAAGACTGATTTCTGAAGCACCAAACCACAAACAACTTCATCTAAAGAAAGATACACACACTATCAACAACCTTCTAGATCTGCAAGACCAG
Source organism: Sequoiadendron giganteum (assembly GCA_007115665.2). Taxonomy (NCBI): domain Eukaryota; kingdom Viridiplantae; phylum Streptophyta; class Pinopsida; order Cupressales; family Cupressaceae; genus Sequoiadendron; species Sequoiadendron giganteum. The sequence goes on along the minus strand of CM021108.1, from coordinate 636,887,211 downwards.
AAACCACTTTGCGAAAAAATGTGGAGCAACAACATTTCTCCCAAACACCTCTATAATACACACTTTACACATTGGTGAACACACCTTCCTCTGCACAACGATCCAGCACACCAAATTCTAGATACAACACCTTTGAACATCTTTGATCAACATATTTGAACTGCACAAGCAGATCTTCAACTCAAAAGAAATGTGAAGCCAAACTAGAACACTACTCTACAACACATAACACCATTGCAACACATTGTTTCTTCTTTTTATTCAATTTTCTCAAAAGCACTTGGAAACCAAGCACTAAAGACACATCATCGACATCTTTAATACTTCCTTATCACCATCAAACCAACTGCAACATAGAAACTCAACCATACATTCATAAATAGAAGCTTATCAAAGCAACACTAGAGGTTGACACCGATAGCTTACTAATGAAACTAATCGAAGCATCATCAAAGACACCACCAACTCAACACCAATTGCACATCCTTGCAACAAAATCCTTCTCATACATTTGATATTAATGACAATACCAAAGCTTGTTGACATCAATGACCACCAACTATTCATACTTGCAACAATCTCCCCCTTTGTCATTGATGGCAACACATGATGTGAAAAACCATCAACAATACAATAATTGATCATCAATACTTTATTCCATACCAACTTATTATCTTTTTTTTTTTTTTTTTTTCCCTTACACAATTAACTCATTACTTTCTCTCTTTTATATTGTTCTCTCCTTCTTTTCTTGACTGAACATTTTTCACATTGTTCTCTCTCAATGGCAAAGGGAAAAAATGCTTGCATCACTCATTCTCCTCCTTTGACATTAATCATATTGTTTACCATTGCTCTGCAACTCCCTTTTCTTTACTTCTTTGCATACTCCCCCTTAGGAGCACACACCAAACTACATCAATCAACAACCACTGCATAATGACAACACTCACTTATCCCAACTACAACAACCAAAAATGCCACTACCTACTCCCCCTGAGAGGTAGCCACCATCAGTCCAGATCAAAGAATGAATCTTGAGATCCACTGGACTAATGCATCTCCTTATGCATCTAGTTCAAAGAAGGAGGGGCAATAACCCCCAACTTCTCCAGGAAATACTCAAAAGTATCCTTAGGAAGAGCCTTAGTAAATATATCCGCAACCTAATCCTTTGTAGGCACATATTCAAGATTCACTTCATTTTCTACAACCTTCTCTCTCAAAAAGTGATATCGGATTGAGATATGTTTTTCCCTTGAATGCATTACCAAATTCTTTGAAACATTGCTATTACTTGTATTATCACAGAAGATAGAAATTGGTTCATCATATACCACTCTGATATCCTTTAATTTTTGTCTCATCCACAATACTTGTGTGCAACAAGATGCTGCTGCAATGTATTATTCCTCTATAATAGATAGATATTGAATCATGTTTCTTACTTAGTCATGATACCAATCTGCATCCAAGAAAGAATGCACCACCACTTGTACTTTTCATGTCATCTACACAACCAACCCAATTTGCATCCATGTAAGCACTTAGAGTAAAATTAGTATCCTGTGGATACCACAAGCCATGATCCGGAGTGCCCTTCAGTTAATTGAATATCTTCTTCACTACTGCAACATGTGACTCTTTGGGATCTTCTTGAACCTAGCCACAATAAAAACCACATGCATGATATTTGATCTAGTAGTAATTAGATATAATAGTCATCCAATCATTGATCTATATTTGCTCTAATCAGCTTGAGGAGATTCATCATTTTTGCTCAGCTTGCAACTAGTAACCATAGGGGTAGATACTAGTTTAGAATCTTTCATTCCAAACTTCTTCAACATTTCTTTGACATACTTTGATTGTGAAATGAAAATACCTTTATATGTCTGATTGGTTTTTAGCCCAAGGAAGAAATTCATCTCCCCAAATATTGACATTTTAGATTCATTTTGTATCTCTTTTGCAAATTTCTTACACATAGATTCATTTCCTCCAAAAATTATGTCATCAACATACACAACCACAATCAAGATTTTATATTTTCAACTTTGAAGTAAAGATTACTATATGAGGTACCTTTATTGAATCCTTGTTGTAACAAGTAATTTTCCAACCTTGCATACCAAGCTCTGGGAGCTTGCTTCAATCCACATGATGCCTTCATCAATCTATAGACCATATCTGATTTATTTGATAATTGAAATCCTTCTGGTTGTTCTATGTATACTTTTTCTTCTGATTCTCCATTCAAGAAAGTAGACTTCACATCCATTTGATATACTTTGAAATCCTTATGTGCTGCAAAATCCAAAAATATTATGATAGTTTCCATTCTTGCCATCACAGAAAATGTCTCCTCAAATTCTATTCTTTCTAATTGTGTGTAGTCTTTGCATACAAGTCTTGCCTTGTTTCTTACCACTTTTCCACACTCGTTTAGTTTGTTGCCGAATACCCATTTAGTTTCAATCACATTCTTGTTTGCTAGTCTTGGGACAAGTTCCCAAGTCTGATTCTTCTCAATCTACATTAGTTCTTCTTCCATAGCCTTGATCCAATACTCATCTTTGCATGCTTCAATCGTTGTTTTTGATTCAACTTCAAAAAATAAACATATATTTACTTATTCTTTAGCAACTTTCCTTCTTGTCAATACACCTTTACTCTTATCACCAATAATCTGTTCTTCAGAATGATTCTTTTGCACATACTTAAGATTTTTAGGAACCTTTTTTGGAGCTTCTTCCTCTTCAATCTGCACTTCTTTTTCCTTATCTTTTTCTTCTTCTTTGTAAGAAGACTCATCTGATTCATATCCATCTATTAACATTGAATTCTTTTGTAGATCTTCATCAATATTGACATTTACACTCTCAACAATCTTTCTCAACCTCTTGTTGTAGCACCAATAATCTTTGCTCTTAGTAGAATATCCAAGGAAGATACCTTCATTAGACCTTGCATCAAACTTTCCTAAGTTATCTTCAACTCTTCTGATGTAGCATTTGCTTCCAAATACTCTGAAGTATTTGACAATAGGAATCTTTCCATACCATAGCTCATAAGGAATCTTTGTGTTGTTTGTTTTTGCTTGCACTTTGTTGAGTATATAAACAATAGTATGAATAACTTATCTCCAATAGACTTTCGATAAATTTGCTTCTTTCATCATTGTCTTTGCAACTTCTTAAACAATCTTATTCTTTCTTTCAACCACTTCATTTTGCTGAGGAGTCCTAGGGGAAGACAAGTGCCTCTTTATTCCATGATTCTCACAAAAGATGTTAAAATCATTGGAGGTGAACTCTCCACCTTTGTCAAACCTCAAACATTTGATTTTCATATCCATTTCATTCTCAACCATAACTTTGAATGCTTTGAACTTATCTAAGGCTTTTGATTTTTCTTTGAGAAAAGTAACCCATGTCATTCTAAAACAATCATCAGTCAATTGCATGAAATACCTATCACCTTGAAGACTTTTTACTCTGATAGGGCCACAAAGATCTATATGCACCAATTCCAATAGTTTGATAGGATATTGTTCTTTGACTTTGAAACTTCTTCTTGCTTGCTTTCCGACTTGACATTTCTTACAAACATCATTGATAGGCTTTGTAATCTTTGGCAGATCCCTCATAGCTTGAACTGAACTTATTCTCACTAAACTATCAAAATTAATGTGACATATTCTTCTATGCCATAGCCAACTCTCATTGATCTAAGTCATAAAACAATAGTCATCAACATCTTTGAGTTGATATACATTTTCATCTATCCTTTTTCTAGCAACAATCATAGTTTCAGAGCCTTTTCCAATCTCATAGTCATCACCTTGAAACATAAGATTGTATCATTTGCTACACATTTTTCCAACACTCAAGAGGTTGTGTCTTAAACCCTAACATAAAGAACATCATCAATATTATGCTTTCCATCAAAACTGATTGAACATTTTCCACATATCTTAGCAGATGTATCATCACCGACCTAACAAGTTCTTCATATTTTTTAAGTTTAACAAACTTACTCTTATCACTGGTCATATGATTAGAGAATCCACTATCAATGATACAGTAGTTCTTCTCCTATCTTACATGAGAAGTAGACACCAAAGTGCCTTCAATGTTAGCACTTGCTTCTGGAGCCCTTTCCTTCACACATATCTTAGAGTTAGTAGAAATAGATTCATCCTTTAAATATATGAACAAGCATTCACCATCCTCATTATCTCCATAATCAGATTCATCATTAGATATATTTGTATTTTCTCTAACGTAATAACTTTTCTTAATCATCTTACTTTAATTTTCCCTATTTTTGTCATTCAAAGCTCTATTTGGACATCTTGAAGCATAATGACCTATCTTTCCACAACTGAAACATTTGAAAGTTAACTTACCTATATAATTTTCAATGCCTTTTTTCATTCTTCTTACAAAGTTACCTTCCACATCATTAAGATCCTCCTGATCTGATTCCACTGTCTTCTCTGATTTGCCAGACTTAAAAGCAGTATCAACCTTTACACTACTTGTTCCAAATTCTCTCATCTCAAAATCAATTAAAGAACCATACAATTGGTCTCTAATATATTGATTCAAATTTTGTAATTCTTCAATAGCAAAAAATTTATGACTATAAGCTTTAGGAATAGTTCTAAGTACCTTCTTTACCACTTATTCTTCTTTCAGTTCTCCACCAAGACCTCTAATACTGTTGATAGCTTCATCCACCTTCTGCAAGTTGCTTGTGATGTTTTCATCTTCAGAAATTCGAAAGCTCTCAAACATGATCTTCAAATTTTGCATCTTAGCTTGCTTGATCTTATCATCTCCTTCATAAATGCTTTCTAACTTTACCCAAATTTCTTTAGCAGTTTTAAGATTCACAACTTTCATCAATTTAGAATTAGCAAGACCTTATAAGAGAGCATACCTTTCTTTACCATTATTTTCATATGCCTTGATCCCATCATCAATTCTTAGACCATTTGCAGGAATAGTATATTCTCTCTCAACATCTACCTCTAGATTCCAAATCCAAGAGAAATCAGAAAACTTTCCATCCTTGTCTTCTAGAATGCATAATCAGATTCATCAAACATAGGAACATCTTTCTTGTGCCCCATCCCAGATCTACCTCAAGCGGTTAAGCTTTCTTCCAAGGAATCTCACTCTAATACCAATTGTTGAATGCACAAGACAATTGAGAGGGAGGTGAATCAATTGTACCTTAAAACTTCAAAACCCTCACAAACATTCAAATCCACAATAATCTAATTAACCCTTAATCTTTAGAATGATTTATCATGAAATCAAGTAACAGAAACAAAACCAAATTAACACCATACACAAAGAAACATTGGATTTACGTGAAAAACCCAAGATAGAAAAAACCACAGTGAGGATTAGCTCACAACATAAAGTAATATCAACATCAAATACAATAGGGCTCACTGTTGGCTTTGGCATAGTTTTTCATTGATGTCAAAGGTTGATGACTATCACTACTTGATGGAGTTTGATGATAAAATGATGTTGATAGTAGGTTTCTTAGTCAAATACGATGATATTCATAAAACACCATGAATTGATTATTTGCACAAGAACCATGAGGTATAATGAAATTCAAATTGTTGAAATGGACAAAAGCAATGGTGTTTATATTATTAAAGCATAATATGTGGAAAGGGAATGTTATAATGTATTCATTGCAAAGGCAATCTCGAAGGTTTTATTGCATTGGCATAAGCAATGATAAAGTGCTTTGGTTTCGAATGAGGTATATTTGTTAAAGTTGAAAAATGTTTTGTCATGGGCATATTATTGCATGCACATTATAGTGTTTTGTTTAACATTGGAAAAGACACTTGGTTGGGTAGATTATTGCACATATTATAATGCTTCACTTATTATTGTAAGGAAGGTTCTCGAGCTCATTTGTGTGGGCACATGTTAATGTTTATCATTGCACATAGTGGTGTGCTAGGGCACGAAGGCTTTGATAGTGGGAGTTAGGATTTGAAGACATTATGATAGTTTGATGTGACAAAGCTTGGGGATGTGTCATCAACAGGTTTAGCACTATTGGTTTACATTTTATCGAATTCTCTTTCAGTAATGTCAAACCCTAAGTTGAAATGTTGTTTATATTGTTCCAAAAGTTTTTAAGGGTTTTACAAACTGTATTTCAAAGGTTTAGTGGGTTGTTGTTATGTTTTGTATCTTGACCTAACAAAGATGAAAGTGTTTCTTGCAAAGCACTTGATCTTCGGTGATAGGTATCTTTATGGTGGTTACAACCGTTCGGTGATGCTTTCACTTATGAGCAGATTTGTACAACATATATTTTGTTCTTAGACAACTTTGTTTGGTTGGTTGATTATCATGCTAATATCACATAGTCATGTTATATGAATTGTATTTACTATTATATCATGATGTAAGCATTTGATGAGGAAGTTTGTAATAAGAATTAAGAAGGAACTTTAAGTGTAGATTGTAATTTTTTATACATTCAAATTCTTGAATCTCCAATGAAAATGAGACAATCAAGAAGTGCTTTGTAATGAAACAAAGATTTCACTCTGTCTTTTTATTTTTAGAATCATTTTGATGTGAAAATATTGTTTTCTATTGAGGTAGTTGCTAACTTGAAATGCTAGTGAGGCTATAGCAACATTAAATTCCAATGACGTTGTGTTTTGCTAATGAGGCAGTTGTATTTTCTAGTGAAGCAATTGTATTTTCTAGTGAGGCATGTTTTGTAGCCAGTGAGGCATAAAAAGTAGCCAGTGAGACAGTTGTATTTTCCAGTGAGGCATGTTTTGTAGCTAGTGAGGCTTTGCCACTAAGGCATAAAAGGTAGCTAGTGAGGCTTTGCCAATGAGGTAAAAAAAACAGCCAGTGAAGCTATGTAATCAGTGAGATTTTATTAAGCGAGTGAGGTATTTTTCTGAGTGGTTTTTTATCCCTATGAGGGTTTTCCACTCATGAAAATATTGTGTTATGATTCTTTTGTGGTTCATGTGATGATTATGTTTCATACAATTTGGTTTTACTACTTTCTTTATCTACTTTGTAACATTTGAGTTTTTGATGTTGTTTAAGAATCTACTATTGGCTATCACACTTGATTACACTTTTGAAATTGAGCATTCAGTGATTACAAAGAGATTATGTGTCTTGAAAAACTACTAAGTTGTAGTTGATTATTGAAACACTAATTCACCCCCCCCCCCCTCAGTGTTTCTCGTACTCCAACGAGTGGTATCAAAGCCATACCCTTACATAAGTCTAACCAAATTAGGGGTTCCTGGTAGTGGAGTACTCGTTATGGCAAAAAATAAAAGAAACAAAGAAAAAATAAATACCCAACAAAATGTTGAACAAGAAACACCACTTAAACCTAGTACAAAAGATGATTTTGTAGTGAAGAGTGTAGACAAAGAAGGAGATCACTTAGTGAGTGATTTTGAACAAGAGTATGTTGAAGATGAATGTGAAATTGATTTTGAAGGTGAACTTATTTATGCTCTTAATGAGATTGAAAAACTCGGAAAGGAGAAATCAAGATTTAAAATTGTAATTGGAAGAGTCTAAAAAAGTTGAAGAAGCAACTTGCATGAAGTTGCAAACCAAATTAGAAGATTGTCTAAAGATAGAGGCTGAATTTTTGTCTCTAAGAACACAACTAGAGGAAAAATCTTTGTTAAAAGAAAACACTGTAAAAGATGAGTTGATTGTCAATCTGAAATTAGGGATTGAAAAAAACAAGAGGATAGCAGATATGACAAGGTCTGATTTGGAAGTCAAAACAATTGAATTCCAAAAGCTTGAAGGAGAAATAGTCTCTCTAATGAAAGATCTTGAAAATGTTAGAAAACGGTTAGAAAACAATCAAAAATTTGATGAGAGCACGAACAAGTTGAATGAGATGTTAAGTAAGTAGAAACATCACAAGGACGTTACTGATTTGGGCTTTGTAGAAGGACAAAGTTTTGGAGTAAAAAAACACCAAGAACGAAGATAGATTTAAATTATCATTTTTCTACCCCCAAGAATGTTGATAGTAGATAGTTCAAAGACATCAACAAAGGAAGAAGAAGTAGAACCAACCGGTTCACAAGATCTCCTCCTACTTGGCAAGATCAATCAGTGAGATACAATTATTTATTTCTTGGTTATTGTTATTTATGTAATGGTTATGGGCATAAAGAAAGTTATTGTAGAAGAAGGTCTAAAATGAGTCAATATGCATTCTCTGAGAATATGAATGTAATATGTTATAAATGTTATAACCATGGTCATATTGCAAAGCATTGTAGAACTAATTTTGTGAAACCATAGAAGAAAGTTTGGAGAAGGAAACATCCCAAGAAGACAAGCATTCAAAAGGTTTGGAGAAGAATTCAAAATCAGGAGAAGGATGAGTCTAAGCTTGTGCATATTGCACAAGTGACATATGTAAGTGCATAAAAAGGAGCATGAGGATAGGGGAGGTGCTTATAGTTTTATCATTAAAAACCTATAGTAAGCAACAAATAAGTTGTGTCTTTGCAGTGTTTTGGTGTTCTGATTTTGGTAATAGTTCTAGCTTTTGAAGACTACTATCTTGCTTGATCCTTGGTAACAGTGGACTTGAATTCTTTGCATGCAAACAGTTCTTTAATGATGTTCAGGATTGAGTTTGTACGATGTTCAATTGATTTGATACATAACTCACTGAGGAGTTTCATGCATTATAAATGTTAGACTATGTTTAAACATTTGTCTAAACTTGAACAGTGAGGTTGGTGTTTTGATTTTGATGCATAGTGATATTTTTCATGCCTTGTGGACTGTATTCTTTCTACTCAATATGATAGAGTAAATATATCTTCTACTTGATGGCTTGCACAGTTTATTGGCAGTGCATATTGCATATTTACTTGGCAGTCATTGACATGACTTAGATATTCATTGTGACTATGGCATTCATTTGGACTGTAGTCCTTGGTTGTATTGACAGTGGTTTGGACCATGATAATGAGGTGGCATTTTCATTTTTGCTTAGTTTGACAGTTTTTAATGATCTTCTTGTGAAACAGTGGCTATTTCATTCCTCTTAGGATTTGCTATGCTTCATTGGCATCATTGTAACTGTTGATGTTATCAGCTTGGTTTGTATAAATAGTTGCTCATTGCTCAAAAATAGTGAGGTTGAAAAGGTGCTTCATCTTTAAAAGACATTGGTGCTTTACCTTTCAAAAGTGAGCTTGTTGGCATTGGTCTTATAATGAAGAACTCATTTGATCAAATCCTAGTATCTATGTAAGGGCAGGTTTGTAAAACACAATAATAGTTGCGTGCATAGTTAAGGGAAAACAAATAAGATCTAAACTCAAGAGGATAGCATGGTGCTTAAAATTTGATGTGATCATCAAAGGGTTCTTGTAATGGCATTATTTTAAGCCATTAATCTTGGTACCAATTATTTGCTCTTATTTTACTGTATTACAAGTCTTCAATTGCAAGGTGGATAATGTTTTTGGATTTTATATTCATGCACAGTGTTCAAGTGACTATCTGCAAGGAGAAGGTGTGTATATGGTGATAGTCAACTACAGTGACTTGTATGACTATTCATATATAGTTCCGTTTTGTCTTGAGAGTATTTTTTCTGCAAAAGAAGTTTGTTTGTTTCTCATCTCATGATGCTTGATGATGCAAAGGTAATGTTGCCTATTCTTGATGTGTCCATGCTTGCTCATTCATGGCAAATATGTTCATGGTCTTGATCCATTCAAAGGGTGTTTGTTCATTCATTGAGTTTCATGTTAAGGATGTCAAAGATGCCAATTCATTGATGTCAAAAATATCAGTATTGGTGCCATATGCAAAGGTGTTGATTAATCTCATGATTGAATTTTTGGCTTGATACAAGGTTGAGAGTCATTGTTAGTGATATTGTGACATTGCCACATAATTCATAGAGACTTTGTGGATGATCAGTTTATGTGATAGTGACATAACTCTGAACAAATTTTGATAATATTGGTAAAGTGTGTTTGCATGGACAATGACCTAGCATGTGGAAGCATTTTTTATCTGCTTTCATTTGTTTTTAAATGATCTAATGGAGAGCGTTTTACTTGGAAACTTACACACTTTGGACAGTTGTTACTTGAAAAGTGGTATACTTGCTTGCTTCAAGTGACTGTGTTTTTTCTATTGACAATTATCCAAAGTTTATTTTACAAGATACAATGGTCCTTCTTCGTTACATAATTTTGGTAAGATCACAAAGTAATCAAAGGTACAATACTCTAGTGTTGTTGACAAAGTTATGTACTCCAAGGCATTGGAAATATATTGGTTTGACAGTTTGTAACATTCAGATGGAATTACTTTGGTTTGTTTGATGCATTACTATCATGCATGCAGCTGGAAATATTTCTAGAATATTTGTTGACATTTTTTATTATCATAAAGCACTCTCAATTGTCGTGGTTACTCACAATGCTTGGTATAGTGGTTGACAGGTTTTGCTACTTTAAGGTAGTGATTGAGACATGGTTGAGACACATTTTTGGTTTGTATCTACTTTGGTACTAATGATCACTTCATTTGATGCCATGATTTTGATTGACATTTAGATGGTTTGGTGAGCATTTCATTTGCAATGCTATTGGCTCTAGTTTACATTCAGTTGATACTCATAAAATTTAGTTGATATTCATAGTCGGTTTCAGCCTATTCATACTGCTTTAGTTATTTTATTCATTTGTGTTAATCACTTTGTGATATATGTTGTGACAATAAGTTGGTAATGGATAGTGTGAGTCGGTTATGTGTTGTGACAGTGAGTTGGCAAATAAATAGTGCCTGGTAATTTGATGCAGTTGGTAATGCATTCGACAAGTGGTAACACTACACCATTTGACTCGGCACAATTGGTACTTGTGATCCTAATAAAATGCTGCTTCCTAATATGTGAGAGATGTTAGATAAAACTAATAGTGCAATAAAGAGAAACAACAAGATAATAGGGCACTTCAATGATTAGCCTAAGAAAATGAACAATATGAAAGCAAGATAAACAAATAAATTGTTGTTATACCTTCATGTTGTTGCTTCCTTGGTTGGCCCTTGATGTTGAAGTCTTGTGTGCTCCTTGGATGGCAATGAAGATGAAGTGGATGCAAGATGAATTGATGCAATATGGATGCTAAAATGGATGAGAGCTTGAATGACAATTTTGCAAGAGTTTATTTGCAAAAGACTT